>VWYO01019696.1:400271-433355 GCA_013400275.1 Rhadina sibilatrix
AAAAAAAAAAAAAAAAGAATGCTTGTCTTAAACTTATCTTAAATACTTCCTAATCTGGAGCACTACCAAAGACCCTATGAAGCAATTCAGATTATGTGGATGTAAACATGTTGAGCATTATCAATGGATACCACGAACATAAACAGTTTAAATAGATCCAGCTGGTCAGTAATGTGGTAAAACCAGTCTCCTCTAAAATGGCTGCCCTCACTCTTTCCACCTGGTAGCCAAAATCTGCTGCATCCGGCTTCCTAGCTTTCTGGCATTCGCAATGCAAAAGCACCTTGGACAAAGGCAGACGTGTTTTTACAGTGATTGTTTTGCGTTAACTCCTTGTTAAGTGCTGGAGAAGCTGAGCGCTGGGAGCTGGAGGCGGAGAATCTGGGACAGCCTGTACTGGGTTAGTAATCCACTGTCAGGGGAGTCACTGGTGAAAAGTAATGGCTTTTTCGGGATTGTGGCCTCTCCCATCACTTAAAAAGCCTCTGCTGCTGTGTTGAGGAAATTCGCGCAACAAAATGAGACATGTGAGCTTAGACGAGTATAAAAGGGAAAATGTTCAGACATTTAAATTGCTCCTTGAAACAAGCCTCAACCACAGTGACATGCTTCCCATTAGAACTGACAGAAAATGCTCACATGAGCGCCAGGATTTCAGTCATTTAAATCAATGCTAAAATTCTTTTCAACATCAAACATAAACAGATCGGACCCAGAAAGATATATTATGACATTTAATTTTCATTTATATAACTGCAGGGGGAAAGCTGATGAATATAAGCTACGAAATCTTGGATGGTGACTATTTAAATATGTGTAATCATACTATTTCCTCACATGGTCTTTTTACTGTAACGTGGTCTAGAGGCAAATTTATGAAAAGTAGTCTAAAATTTTATGTTTTTCACAAAGAGACATGCATTCTGTAAATGTAATGAAATACATTTACATGATGTCCATGTCAAATTTATGCAGGATTACATAAGGGAGTGTAGGGTAATATATAACATGCATTTAACTCTTCTGGGTTTGGCAGCTGGGGAGTGAAATCTTAACTTTGTCTCTCCTCATCCTTGTTAGAAAATTTTTCACATCTGAAACACCTGAGAAGTTTCTCTGGGAGTTTTGCTTTACATCCTCCTCCCCATCCTTTTTCCATCTATGGTATAAGTTCCATATGGGAAAAAAGAAGCGGCCTAAAAGATATAAATAAATGCAATCATAGTTGATAACAAAGCATTGTAATCAAGGAATAGGTAGTAGATCTCTTTTGCATGTCTGCAACTAACTCAATAAGAGAACAAGATAGAAAATAGTTTAAGGCATTAGAAAATCCTCTGGATACTTTAGCATCTGAAAACCACTAGTCCTTGCTGAAACAAGCCTTTTCAGTCTCAGCTTCTGCTGAGTCACAGAGTTTTTTGCCTTTGAAGGCTGAAGTACCTTGGCTCAAAATTGAAGTTGTTCTGAAATGTTCAGACCTTCCCTAATGACCATATTTGCATGCTATTCTCGGTAGTATTTACATATAATAGGACACTCTCCACAGGAAGGCTTCTTCAAAACACAGGCTCTGCTTACACTTTGAATTTCCCTATTCAAAGGGGAATATTCAAAATTATCTATGCATCATTACTTCAAAGTGTTTTGCTGGGAATACTCTGCCGTATATTTGGGAGACTCATCATAGTTGTTTCAAAGCTGACTACGTAGCCAGCTGTAAGATTGCCACCTGGGTTTTGTGTGTGGAGGCAAAGAGGTATTACTCAGGCAAGAATCCTACCTGGCCTGACCTAGCATACTTCTGTTGAGGACAAAGAGTTTCTGTTGAGTGATGTGAGATGAAAATCCTTCACTGAGCTTTACTTAGTTCCTTCTTTTATTCAAGTCCCTGTAGAGTTATTTTGGAGCGCACAGAGGATCCAACCATGAGTCCATGAACCTATGTAACTTGCTGAAGTAAAGGATAATCTCTGAGGAATTTCTTATGGTTCCATTTCGGTTGTTCCAGCTCTGTGGACTTTGAATGAACTGTGGTGCTCAATCCCTCAATGCTAGGGTAATTGATGATGGCAAACGGTGTGTGAGTAGAGAAAGTGGATCTGGATTTTTTTCCCATAGGATTTCCTGTAGAATCAAGGCAAGCTGGTCAATCATCCTTCCTTGTCCTGAAAAGTCAAGCTGCAAAGGTGTGAAAGGATTCCTGCATTCTGACAGAGGCTTCAAGTGTGTGCTGCAGTATCCTCTTAATCTGTCATCTTCTTCACTCCTCGAATGCAGCTGTCTTCTCTCACCACCCGCTTCTTTTCTGTGTGTCACTTATGCCACAGGTATTTAGTGTTTTGTACTAAAAAGCCTTTCCATATGATTATTTTTTTTCCTTGTGTTGTGTGCTGGGGACCACTCAAATACCTGAGAATAACCTGCTCCATTAAATACCTATTAATTAACAAGCTGGTTTATCTTCTATTTAATTTCTTTAGAATGAACACTAACTACTCCGCATTTTGCCTGACAGCTTAGGAAGTAATTTTATATCTCACCTCATAGGAGCCCACATTTGCTTCAATCACTTTCTTTTTCATACTATTTTACAATTAAGGAAGACAGCAGAGGAACTCAGAATTCTAGTTAACTACTTTAACCAGGTGCAGTGAAAGTGTTAGGACATGGAGTTTGTCCAAATCTTCCTCCCACCTTAGTCCTAAAGGGACTCAAATCTAGGCTCCCACTAATGGTTATGTATGCTATATAAACAACAACAATAATAATAATACCTGGAGTTGTACTGATACAGTGCCTTTCATCTTCAAAGTGCTTTGAGAGCCCTATGTAATTAGTTTGCTATGGAGTCATCACTGACGATACTGCATGAACCCCAATGCTACCCACTGTGAGAGTCAAAGAGGTAATCTGAACAGTCACAGAGACCACACATAACCTCCCTATCACTGCTAAAAGAAATTGAAAATGCTGAGCAAGTATATTTAAACACTTCACACAGCAGGAGGATCCATAACCATCAGGAAGCCAGTCTCCCTACGATAAGGAAACAGGAATGTTTTCTTTGCTGGTAATCTACTACTTCAGATCTCTAAACACATTCTAAACACATTTTACCTTGAACTATGTCTCAGTCAAGCTGGCAGAAGATCACAGATAGATTATCTCATTGCATGGAATCTTCATCTTCATGCAACTAGAATATATATATATATATTTTAATTTAAAAAGTTTTGATTTGATGAATCCAGTAGGGATGCAGACGTAATAAATATAACATTAAATAGGTTTTTACAAGCTTCAATGAGACTCCAGGGGAACAATTTATCTAGAGTACACCATTGACAATTGACAGTCTGGCTGAGTACAATTTTAGTGTCATAGTATTTTTTCAAGGATTTTTTGTGTGCTTACAACAGGTCCTTGTCAATGTCCAGGAGTTTACTCTTTAAATCAGCTTGGCATTTGCTGGAAATTGTCATCCCAACATAAATTTGTAAACAGCCTTTTCAAAACCACACTATTAAGAAAAGAGAAGAAAAAAAAAAGTAGGAATCCATTCAAACTCCAGTGAGAATAAGAGTGCAGAGGAACAGAGCATTTTTGTATAGAGGATGCTTGAAGTATCTCTGAACATTACTAATTTTTATTTGCCTCACACTTGTACACTGCCTAGCATTTATTTTCTCAGCACAAAATCTAATGTCCTTTATTTGCCCTTTCCAAATAATTTTTTCTTATGGAAGATTCCATAGGACAAAGAACAGCATTTTACATCATTGTATATATTAATGGTCAAATGAAAAATAATCCTGAGACTAGTTTTCAAAAGTTGTGGTCAGGCAGAGTTACTAGACGGGCAGAAGAAGCTCTGCTTCCCATGCAGTTAATGGATACGTGCGCTCACATATCTTGATTTTTGCTCCTTTTTAAGATCATTGTTTCTTTTTTAAAAATTGGTGTTCTTCCCTGTTATATTTAAATATCACACAAAATCATAAACATAACCATATGTCAGAATGAGGGTTTTACTGAAGAATGATGGTTTGGACTCAGATCTTTGCTTTTATTTTTACTGCTTATTCCATTAGTTGTAATTGAAATGTATTCTCTGTGTATGTTACATTCAGCTTATTTTAACTACTTATGGACTTCTTAAGGAAAAGTCAACACATGACTTCAAGAATATGAGAGATACCTACTAAAGTTACCTTTTCTCTCTCCTGTGGTGCATCAGTACATCTTCCTCAGCATAACCACTATATAACAACCATAACATCCACCTATCCTCATGCAAGAAATAATGTTTTGGAAACGCAGCAAAACAAGGAAAAGGTCTGGGGAAGAACAGTGAGATGAATTATTTGGGTACTCCTTCCAGATTGCAAGCAATCACAGCTGTTTCATTTCTGTAGCAAGAGAAGTTAGCCTTCCACACCGGCTATTTTTACAGTGGTGGAGCCGCAGGTCTCGGGGCAGGAGGAAGGAAAGGGAGTGACAAGGCACAGATACATGAGAGCTGGTGTAGGAAAAAAGGTGACAGCCGGAAAACGGATGTTTCAAAAGGAAGAGTTGCCCTAAAGTAGATGTTCTGTAATCTTCCCATATGCAACAATAAACTTACTTTGAATTCATGCAACAATAAAATTACTTTGAATGAATGTGGAAAGTATTGGAGGTGAGAAACTCAGAGCTTAAGGGTCTCCAGGAATTAATGGAGTTTCTCTGGGCCTGACTGACCTCTTTTGAAACATATGATGAGTATGTATCTCAGCAGAGAAATGTGGTTTGCTTCACAATTCTGCCAGGCAATATACAACCACACTGAGAGAAAATGTCTACTTCAAGGGTGTGAGGAGGAAACTCATCCTCCTTTTTCTTTTTGCAGATTCAGACTTCTCATTTTTAAAGCCCTATGTACAGCTGTGCTGTCACGCTGTCATTACCTGTTGAATCTTTGGCCCTACTTTTTTATTATTTATCTGACGCTCCTCCCTTTTTTGTACCTCTACTCAGTGGTCAGGTATACTCCACATGTCTGAGCGTGGTACACCTATTCAGAGGCACAGCCAGCCCTAGGGCTGGGGCAATATTTCCACACCCTAGTGACACTGGCTGATTCATCCTGGTGACACTGTAGCTCATTCAGTATGTCCAGCAGAGAAGGTGATGTTTCTAAGCGGGTCTGAGTGCCACAGTCTGTGGCTGCCACGCTTCTGGAGCTGTCACGCCCCGCCCCGTTAAATCACCACGAGGAACTGGCCCAGGCTCAGAAATCTCGGGCAAGAGCACCAGGCTGCTGAGCACAGCAGACCTGTCCAGCATTTTCGTCCACACTGTTTCTTGTCTTAGTTTCCATTGCTCTGGGCCGTATTCTGACAAGCTTTTTCAACCTGTGAGCTTTTCAGGCACGCCCTATCAAATGCAAATAGAGCATTTGCAGAAGCATCCAAACTGAGTAGTTGATCTGATGATGGTTAGATGTTTTGGGCAAAAGAGGAGGATTAATTTTTCAGCTTTTTAGGACCAGAGTGTCAGAAATATTTGTTTTGGCACCTGTATGTTCTTGGGCTCTTTAATAAATTTACAAGTGAATGAACTGGAAGTGTCATGTAGCTTTTTTCAGGCAACATTCATCATGAACATACATATTTCTCATAGATTTTTTTACTTCCTTTATTCACTTCTAAAAAAACCTTAAAATTGATACACATTTTCTAAAGTTTTAATGAAATTTATAAAATTTGTTGTAGTAACCTGATGTCACATATATTTAACATGTGAATTGCAACTTATCTGAGCCAATAGCAGTGACAAAAGAAGACTCCGGAAATCTCCAGTCTGTGACTGAGTGACCTTTACTGCTGGATTTCCTTTCTGAAAAATGCCAGTTGTACTCCCTTCCTTTGTCTGCCCTATACAGATAAATTGTAAGGTTTGGGGGAAAGGAGATGACTGGTGTTATACACAGATAGGCTCTTCAGAGACATAAGGAGGGCTCACCTTTGGAGAGCAGATACAGTCATCACCCTGGTCTGTCCACCAGGTCCACCAGGCAGGAAGATGTGATCCGCTGATCAGTCAGTTCCTGTAGAGATTTCATGTGCATATCAGCATTATAAAGCCAGTTCTAATCAGTAATACTTCAAACCAAATCTTACTGTAACCCAGTGATTTAGGAGCAGATGCATGAGTTATTCTATTCTCTGTGTAGTGTGGGTGAACTAGGCAGCTGAACACCTTGCCTTCCATCCCTAATGACAACACCAACATTTGTCTGTCCAAAACACCGAGAGAGAAATTCAACTACCAAAAAGCCCTGTTATGCTTGAGTGCAGGTTGATCAGAAAGTTTTGTGTTTTCCATAGGCATTTAGTTTCTCAGGAGTAAAAATGAAAGTGGAATTCAGTGTAATGCTGGCTGAAAATTGTAGTGAAAAAAGTCAGAATCATTAAGAAAAGAATCACTAGGTCTTTATGGTAGTTGCTGTCTGGAATAAGCTCTCCTGGCTGGGTTCCAGGCTGCTTTGAAGGCCTCATGATGCATCACAACCAGTCCTCTTGTCTGCTCTCATGGTGCATCTTGGAAAATCCAAAATAAGTTGCACCAAATGGAATATTCTTTTCCATTTGTAAAAATTCACATATACTCAACACACAAACTGATCATGGAACCCAATATATAAAACGTCTTGCTATTTTTTTTTTATTAAATGCTCTGATTAGCTTACGTGTCTTAATCAAGAATGATAACAGTTTCATGTTTAAGGCTGATGACTGAAAGCAAATAGAAAACAGCACAAGATTAAACAACTTGAGAGAAACTGTCTTTGCCATCTGGATTCATGGCACCTTTTGCTTGCTGAGGTTTTACTGTGGCGCAGACAAACAAAACTCAGCATCAAAAGCTGCAAGCAAAACTAAAAAAGTAGAATCCTTTCTAGTATTGCTTCATTATTAAACAGCTGCTTCACAGGTGGAGGAATATTGCGCACAGTGGTTTTCATGCTGGGTGCCAGGCTCACCACAGGTAGCTCGATGAGAATCTTGTATCGCCGTGGAGAATCTGATTGGAGGGAAAGCAGGTGGCTGAAGTGCAAAGAGAAGGGAACAGGTCTAACTCCTGCTGGGAACTCCTGCTGCAGGGTGGGGAGACTCGGTGGTGATGCTTACGTGCCTGAAAGCTGGCCAGCGCTGGTCGTCTGGTTACTCTTGCAGTTGATGAATCGGCTCTCAGAGCCCCTCCTGCACATACCTTTTCTCCATGCTTCGCCTTAGCGCTACCTCAGTCTATTTTTAACAGCTACATTTTCCATGATTAGATTTTAATGCTATTTATTTATTTAAACTGAACCAAACAATTCCACATAAGCTGAACATTCCAGTGGGCATCACTCTTGGCCATGCAGAGGATTCTAAATCTAAATTACATTCCTTGAATGGTAGAAAAAAAGCTGGGTCATGTGCCGAAGCTTGGTGGTGAATAACCAAGTCATTCTTTCACAGGTTGCAAAAACTTTATTAAGGAAAGATGAACAGAACAGGTTAAAGGTCTTTTAATAGCTGCGCTGTCTATACATAGCAATTTCCCCTCACTTTTTCCCTCTTCAGCTCCTGGTTGAATGTGTATTGCTTAACTCTCATCATCTGCCATAATTGAGGCAGGTCCTCTGTATTTTCACTGAAGTTAAAGGGAATGAAGAACTTGGGATAATTAGACTCAGTGTCCCTGTCAGTTTCTTGCAGGTATCTGGGAGTATGAAGTTTTTAGGTCTCTCCTTCCTGTACAGATAGCAAAGCCAGGTATGAAAATTTGCCATCTTTCAAAAACATCTTTTCACAGACAAAGAGATCATCTCCACAAATCTGTGGCATAGCTGTTTCTGAGTCTTTGTGCTAGGCTTCCAAGATTTCCTGGTAGGAAGGGAGACTGTGCTTCCCAGTTGCATCCATGTTAATAAAATAAATCACTTGTGTTAAAATTAGCAGTGGGTGAACTGTTTCAGTTAAAGCAAGAATTGTCCTGGATTGGTGCCAATCCTCAAAATAAATTCAAGCCAACCTTATTTTTATGTTTGAAAAGTAATAAAAAGTAGTAAGCACGCAAGTATGTATAGATGTACACACAGAGAATAACTCAGGGATTAAAAAAAGACGTATTTTGCATCTGGAGCCCCAATTTTGCATATGCATGAAGCAACTTGTTCATGTGAATTATCCTCTGGTACCATATACTATTTTCTGTCTAATCAGGCAGCAATATATAAACAAAAGGCTTTAGTGCACAAGGGCGCTATAACCTGCAGAACATCACCATTTGTGCATCTAGTAAAGAAAGATGACACTTGTTAATAGGACAAAGCTGGCACCAATTAAACCACGTCCAGCACATCGACTCCACTTTCTGGAAGCAGAGTCATCCCCAAATATTGTGTTAGAAAGTACAGCCAGCCCTGCCTACAGCAGGATGTGGCTTCCAAATATCATGTGTTGCATATAATTTATTGCGTAAATTAAAGCGGGGGGATGAAGGGTGGGAGGGATGAGGGTTCACTGGGCTGTGGCCTCAGAGAGGAAGATCAGTTTGGTTTACACGGGGAGCACAGAGGTTATTTTGANCAGCCCAGAAATAGATCATTCCCATGTGGGGTTTAACAGCACCAAACTGAACATAAAGCTTGGGGCTTTTGGATTATTTTTTTTTCATCTTCTACCTTCATCTTAAATGGCTGTAGCAGGTGTTTGCCCCTGCAGTCTTGTGCAGGTGCAATAGTCACATGTGAGGTGAGGGTGTGGGGATGCCTATCTAAAGTTTATAAGTTTAGACTGACTGCCTAAACTTTAATGAAAATTGTTTCACTGTTTAGGCAGCTCTGACCCGGCCTGCGCAGTGACACACAGTGCTACGTAACACACCCAGATATCTCACTCCTGTATGATTTATCTTCCTAGGGACCAGAAGATAGGAGTATTGTACAGGGTGTACCATAACCTCTCAAGAAAGTGCACATTTTTTACAGGCTCATACACACTTTCACAACAATTGTCTTTTTTTACACCTGTGTCCCTTCACAGGTCTTGCTTAGATATATCTTCTAGAATGGAAACAGAACGTGACAGCCACCTTCTTTCAAATTCACCATGAACATGCTTCACATGTTCCTATTTTTCTAAGAATATCTGTGTATCTAGGTGTGGATGAACAATGGAGCTTGCTAGAAAGGGCCCCCAAAGATACAGTTCTAACTGTTGGATTTGTGTGATAATGTCTTTAAAATGCCAACACACATGAAAAGTTGCTTTTGTGGCTGTAAGGAAATGCTGGATAAATTACTTGAGGTTCCTGCAGGTATTGGCAATCAGTTTTGTACCAGCTATACAGCAGTGAGGACACTGAGAGATGGGCTCCCAATAGTAAAAGAACAGGAATTTTTAGTTCTACTTTGGGTTTGGACAATGTCATGATATCCTGTGGCTTACATCCTAGTAAATCAGACTGCCAGATTATTCTAAACATCAATATTATCTGCCTTTGTACACTTACCACTCTGAAACAGTCAATACTATGAACCAGCTTCTTCTTGAACAGTTCTCACCCGGCTTTAATATGTACAATATATGTTGACCGTAGGACACTTTTTGTCCGAAAAATAATGAAACACAATAAAACTGCAAGAGACCAATTTGTAAAATTAAATTAAATCCTGCCCAAGGACCTCCCTGGAACAAGCTGAGTTACAACACTTCAGATGCATATTACTTGGGACATATGGTCTAGTATTTAAGCAAACGCATGCATTTGTTTGGCCAGAGTGTTCAGGTAATACTTAAGGTCAAAGCTTTCTTGGGTCTGATGAAATTTGTGATCAGCTGATAGAAATGTGTACCTTACAACAAACTTGAAAGACTGTCCTGCACAGAAGTGACACACAGGAGTTCCTTGTTGGGCAGCTCTGTGAAATCAGCTGCAGTGCCTGTATATGTTTTGTTACCCCCAAGTCCCTTGCAAAAGACTCACAGACTTCTGAGGCTTTGCCCAGAAGAAAGGCTGGTACAGCACTCATCTCGCTTGATGGAGGCATGCAGAGGAAGGTGTCTTCCAGGGCCCTACCAAACACAGGCTGTCATGCTGCATCTCTGATGGGCTCTGTGGAAGAGAGGTCAGAGTACTGCAGCCCCTGAACAGCATCACTGATCCCCCATCTCCCTGTTTCATGGTCTGTAGGACTCTCCCACAGGGCAGTGGCATGGTGTGAGCTGCATTTGTTTGGTCTTGCACAATGAAGATCAGACAAGGCCACTTGCACCAGACTAGACAACAAGTAAGTCCAAACTGAGCAGTCCACCATGGAACCCTTATGCTGCCCATGAATGAAGGCAGACTGGAAATTACTAAGGGGATGGCTGTTGCAGGCTGAGCCCGTGAGCTGCGCTCACTCTCCAATCATATTGGTAAACCCCACAGCGAGAACATTAGTGTACACTCAGTGATGAACAGGCTACCTACTCTATTTGATGCTATGGACACATGGGAGAATCTGTGGAAGCAAAACCTATCAGGATCTTTTTCTTTCATCTCTGCAAGCCCAAGAACTATAACTATTTATCTTAGGTTTGTTAGGTGACTCGTGTTACACATTTAATACATTTCACATAGACAGTGTTCTTTTCAATAAGTAATTTAAAAGAGCTGTTCATGTCATGCAAGACACAAACAGTCTGTCTGTAAGCCAGTATCTTAGTTCCTCATCAACTTTGCCACATTTTCTTGTTTTCAAATTCCTCATTTTAAAAATATGAGTCAACATAAATAGCTTTGAATCTTTGTTACCTTATTAACCAGTGATGAGTGACTCTACTCATAAAATATTTACATAGACAACAGTCTTGTGCTGGTAATGTATTTTCACATTACTTAGTAATTTAAAACATGTCAAACCTTTCCAAATAGTAGAAACAATCCAAACATGAAACTGATGTTGACCTTAAAAGGCTGCTACTTTTTATTTTAAGTCAAGCAACAATCATTACCACAGATTATTCACTGTGCATTCTTCATACAACTCTTTATCAGCAATGCCCACAAATAGAACTCTAAATGGTAAGAGATAAGGTAGATGGAAAAGGATGATGTTACATCAGCAGCATGATTTATAAGGGAGTTTGTGAAAGACCATATGGAAAATATATAATTTAACATTTAATATTGCATATTAATGAGGTAACTCAATTATATATATGTCTATTTTAAAAAGTTACTGAGTTGTGTGTTTGACTGAATCTGCATCTGATCATTCTGTGCATCCTAAGAGTGTGCATGAGTATGCAAATGCATCTATTTATATTGACTATGTGTACATATACATGAAGGTTAAAATATTATTTATGTGTGTATTCGATATTATTTTTTGTTATCTTTTTTTTTTTTTTTCTGTTTTCAAATCTTGCTTCTGTTTTTAGGGGACCAGGTGATGGTATAGACAGCATTTAGTGTGTGTTCTGGAGTACAGCATGGGCGTACTATAACCTAGAGGACCTAGACTTGTCAAAAATAATATCCTCTTCTCTTTTTCCCATGGTGATCCATAGAAACAAATTTCGGGTCCCCAAGTCACAAGACGTGGCCATGGTATGAACTGGAGCTGGTGAAAGAATAGATAAATATAACATTCTCATTTATCATGTGGATATTTATATAATACATGATATTTTCAGTGTGTTCAGTGGCAAAAGATGGTAGTCCCCATGTTGTATAATAAATGACATGTGTCTCTTTTGGCAGACACTTAGTCCATTCAGCCAACTAACTATTTACAATGCTTAACTTATGAAAAAAAGAAAGAACAATAACAAATTTCACAACAGTGTACTGTTTCTTCCTGTCTCAATTTTTTTCCAGGGTAAGCCATGTAACTTGGGAGCTGTTCACTAAAGGTAATATTTTAATTACACTGCTCCCTGCAGACTGGAGCAGATCAAAGAAACAATAAGACCTCTGTCAAATACAGGACAGAAAACCTGATCACACTGTGCTTCTCAGGTGACCGGCAGGTGTTGAAGATTTTTGGGGCAGCATTTGTGACTAATTTCTCTGTTTCTGTACCTCAAGCATGTTATATATTTCAATGTTGAAAGAAAATTCTTTTACAAGGTTTTCTTTTTCCCTTCTATCTCTGCATTTCACCTGTAGTGGTATGGGAATTAAATACGGTATTTTCTAGAGGACATGTAATACTCAAGAGAATGAGTATCAATATCTAAAGCTGTAGGGGCTGTGAAAATTTTCACTTTGGATTTTGCCTTTTTTCCCCTTCTCTTTTCAATACTTTACCGTTATTAGTCTGACTTTTACTGTTTTTCATCTTGACCAAACAGTCCATTAAATAATTGAAGTATAGGAAAATATTCATATTTGCATCAAAGCTCTTTTAAAATAAGCAGAGGCATTGTTATTGGCCCTAATATGTAAAGTTACATTGTCTGTTCTGTGATAAGTCCACTTACACTGAGCCTGATAGAAGGGCAGGGTGCTTGATGGCTATAGTGAGAGTGTTGACGGAGATAGTAAGGCATCTGCATTGATTTTTTTTTTTTTCAAATACCATTACTTGACCCAGAGGGGCAGAGAACAACACAGACCCCTTAGGTATAGGGATGTCAGTCTCTAGGATGAGACAGGCTAATCCCTCCCTACAATGGACTTTTTATCGTAGTCATTACTATCAATGGTACATTTCCATTTTTCATTTTATTTTCATGTCTGTCAGAGACAGCATTTTACACAATGCTGGGGAATGTTCTGATCTTAGGTTGGAGTTTGGATAAGGAGACTAGTAAGGTGTTTAAAGGTCTTTGTTGGATCAAGTCCTTGGAAAAGAACATATGTGGCCATTCTGATTTTTTAGGAGTTGTATGTTAAGTTACAAAATTTATGATCTATAAAATCTCACACTGAAATAAAACCTTCTGCAGAGACATGTATTGTAATCATGGTGTTTAGCAGGGACAGCAGTTATAGAACAGCACAATAGTTTTAGATGAGGTAGAACTGTGTGTTCTGATGAACTTTTTTTAAAGGCTGGTGAACATTTTAAAATACCTATTAGTCCAATAGTCCTATTCTTCTAAAGAAAAGTCCACTTTTCCTTACTTTGCTTATCATTCCAAGCCTATTCCATGTGGTTGCTCTTGACTTGGCTTGGATTTGCAAGTTATGAGGCAGCCTCCAACAGAATGCAAGGGTGACAGAACACTGGAACAGGCTGTCCAGAAAGACTGTGGAGTCTCCTTCTCTAGAGAAATTCAAAACCCACCAGGACACAATCTTGTGAAACCTGCTTTAGGTAAGCCTGCTTTAGCAGGGAGTTGAACTAGATGATCACCAAAGCTCCTTTCCAATTCCAACCTTTCTGTGATGTTGTGATTCCATGATTCATGGTTTTGTGATTGTGTGAATTGACGGTACACGATTTTATTTCAACGTGGAAAATCATCACATAGGAAGAAGTCTAGTAAGTATCATTCACAGCAGAGTTCTCCTTGTTATAAATTAAGAAGGCCAAAGGCTGCTTCTTATTCAACATGGCAAGAGTAAGATGTGGTGTGGTGTAACTGGGAGATTCCCATCTGTGGGGAGTCAGAATGGCGCAAGGAGGGGAAGGTGGGACATAGGGCAAAGAGTTTGGAGCCTGCTGCAACTTCTGTTGGTCATGTGTGATAAATGACTGCAAATTATTATCTCTTGACTTTTCCTCTTGTTACAGGTAGGAATTAAATCCTCCCAATATATACTGAGTGAAACCTGACCCAATAAAGCAGATGCCATTCTCTCCCAAAATATGTGGGGAGGAGTATCAGGAGGTTTTCATTATCAGCTGAGTGGTAGATGAATGAATGCTCCCCAAGCCAGTCCCAGCCTTCTCTTTCATCTGCCTGATTCCTTCATCTGAAGATCTGAAACCTTTCATACCATGTCTCCAATGTTTTCCAAGTTACCTACAGAGGGTATGACAGGGATAAAACATGGGGTTAAATAACTTGGCCTAGTCCTTTCTACTGCTCCAAGAAATATCTATGATAACTTTGTTAAAACCTTTTTGAGCTCTGGAAGTGTACAGGGTAAGGCTCAACCAGTCAGTCTACCTTTTGTTGTCAGTTCTTGAACTGTGGTGGAGTCTCTTGGAATAAGAACTTTCTGGAGGAGGAGAGTGGTGGCATCAGTGGTTAAAAGCAAAACCTATGTTAAAAGAGGTAGATGAGTAAGACTGCCAAGTGATATACTACTGTCAGGATATAAGGCTGAATTACTTATCTTACTTATACATGATAATTTGGTCTTTGATTATATGTTCACTTACCGTTTTAAGAGAATCCTCGCCTGATTAAGTGTACCTGATATATGCTGCACTGACATAACATACTAAAAAATGTTCAGCTGCATTCTCCTTGTTCAGTGTGTGGCTGAATGGCTGGATGCCTTATTTACTGCATTCCCTTCTAAAATTAGAATTATAAATTTCCTCACAGACTTTGCTATGGTGCTTGAGGGGATATAACAGAACCTAAAAAACTAATTAATGCTTATCTTTATAGATTGTTGTGAAACAAACTGGATTTGTTTCCATTTAGACATGAGAAGCCAGAGCACAGACAGAATAAGCTAAAATATATTCTGTTTTTTGAGCCAGATTCAATGTAACCATGACATTATTTTTAAGTATCATATTTATTACATGTTATATATTATAAGAAGAGTAGCAGGTGCTACTAGAAATCTACAAAGATTTCCTAGGAGTGGTTCCAAAATCCATTTGAATTGTATTGAAGCAAACAGTCTTGAAAGCATCTTTCTCATGATTGTACTTCAGTGCAAGGTTTCTTCTGCTGTAGTATTTGAGGTCCTCACAGCAGAACTAAACATGACTGATGTTCTGACTTCCACATATAGGGATAGTCTGTGTTTAGTTTTATTCATCACTTTAATGCCATGTTGCAATTAATGTCACCCAGATTTACCACCTTTTTACATTTGCTATTTGTAAATGTTTTTGTTCTGCTTTTCCAGGATTTCAAAAATCTGATTGTTCTAACCATGAGAAAAGGCCCCAGATCTACTATTTATCTGCAAATGGAGAGTGGAAAACAAGTAACAGGTGACCTTTCATCAATATTTTTCTCTTTTTCTGGTATCAAGTATATTTATCTAATATGTTTTGATACAAATGTCTGTTCCTATATGCTTAAAAATTTGAATTCCTTAAGTATAAGGTATTTGCAACCATTGTGCATAGTAAAAGGAAAGGTGTTTTCTTTCCTTTGAAGTTTGAAGTCATTTTACCATTCATTAGAGACAGACAGTTTGCACTTTTACACATGATGACACTGCATAAAAAGAGAGCAATCACATCTTGACAGCCATGACCTGATGTAGGGACATCTAGAGACAATGACCTTTGGATTAATGCAGGGCAAGAGGTCTGTGGACTACCACAGGAAAGGCAGCACATGGTAAATGAACCAGCTTGAAGTTGACTGGTAATTATTTTTTAACACAGTTGATCTGGCACTGTGATTTGATATCAAAGCAGTGCTTTGGACCATGTGGCAAGTATGAGGAACCCTAAAACTGGATTCTCAATTTCATGGAGATGTGGCCTGGGATTTTACTTTACGATTGTTACCACAGATGAGCTAACATGTGTTGCTGGTTTAGATCTTAATAGCATTCACAACCTCTCTTGGGCAACCTGTGTTGGTGCTTCACCACCCTCACAGTGAAAAAAGTGCTTTCTGATGTTCAGGGGAAATGTCTTGTGTTTCAGTGTGGGTCCTTTGCCTCTGATCCTATCATGGGGATCCACTGAAAAGACTCATCTCCATCCTCTCTGTACCTTCCCTTCAGGTATTTATGTATATATTTTTAAGAGCCCTGTGAGCATTCTCCAAGCTGACAATTCCCAGCTCCTTCAGCCTTTCCTTACAGGAGAGATGCTCTAGACCCCTAATAATTAAGAGGTTCCTGTCAATCTATTTTTCCAGCCTTCTGAGGCCTCTCTTGATGACAGTATGACCCTCTTATTCATCAGCCATTTCCCCCTGTTTTGTGTTATCTGAAAAATTGCTGGGGGTACACCCTGCTGCATCATCCAGGTAATTCATGAAGATGTCAAATAGGATTAGAATCAATCATGGCCCCTGGGGTACCTCACTAGCTACCAGCCTCCAACTGGACTTCATGCCACTGATCACAACCCTCTGGGTCTGGCAGTTCAGGAAGTTTTCACATCATGGTCTGCTCAGCTAGCCCATACTTAATCAGATTCTGCGGGGGGATCCTATGGGAGACAGTGACAAAAACCTTTCTGATGTTAAGGGAGAAAATAGTCACTGCTCTCTGCTGGTCTACCATGGCAGTCATCTCATCACAGAAGGCTATCATGTTGTTTGAGCATGAATTGCCATTTGTTAATCCACGTTGACTATTCCTGATCACCTTCTTGTCCTTCGCATGCCCAGCAATGGTCTCCAGTATCAGCAGCTCCATCATGTTCCCGGGGACAGAGGAAGGCTGACCTGCCTGTAGTTCCCTGGCCCTTTCTCGAAGGTGAGAACAACACGTGCTTTACTCCATTCTTTGGACACCTTTCCCAGTCACTATGATCAACTAAAGATTGTCACGAATAGATGGACGACAATTGGGAGTTTTGAACAGGCTTTAAAAGATTATAGCCATTAGGTGAACCTAACATAATTGTTCGATTTAATCTCACTGGCCCTTTCTCCAATGAAGACAAAACTGAAGGTTTTTACTATTACAGTTAAAAAAAAAAATAAGGCAGATAGGAAAAAAATATTCTTAGTATAATTGCAGAATTGAAGTGATTTTTGGTTTTAAATTTCATTGATTTTGATGTATTTGCTGTGCTGTCTTGTGCAATTCTCATGACTACAGTACTGATATGTATGATAAAAATAAAACCTGGCATTCGTTGTTTAAACGTGAACAAATTTTGTATTTGCTTTCAAGTTTAAACAAATCTTGGTGTTTTTATTAAAATAAATTGATTGTGAAAGGAGTGTTGGAGCAGATAATTTTCCAGGCCCTGCTGATTCTGTTTATTATCAATATTTGCTGAAAGTAATCTAATTCCTGCTGAGCTGTAACCAGAAAGATACTTTACTATCCAAATATTGACAGCCATTAGGAAAGAAGTTCTAGTTTCTTCTTTTTAGTTCTAGTTCTTCTTTCTAGTTTCTAGTCTCTTGAGTTTGCCATTTTATTATAGATCTGCATTTGTATTATAAAATAAAAGATTATCAATCATCTTTTGCTAATATGAGTAATAGATGACACTTGAAAGTTTGTTTTTGTCTAAGGTTTCCTTGGGTTATCTGTACCTTATTTGTTTCATTATAAAACTGATCTATCTGATGAGATTTCTGTAATTCCTGTCATTTCTTACGACAATAAAACCAAACCTTTCTCTCAGTGATTTTGGACACTAGTGTTCTGACTTCATATTGAAAATAAAAAATAAATAATCTCAGCTATTTTGTTGGAAGTCTACATGAAGATCCAGTTTAGACATGTATGATTGTCCTGAGGAGCTGTGGCAGTGAATATGCACCCTTTAGCAGCATCACACATGCTGAATGATAACATCCAATCTCAATCATCCTTTTCACTCTTTCTGTGGCTAACTGTTATGACATCCTAATAAAGAATTTTTGAATTTTCTTGAAACTTTGATATATCCACTGATCCCAGATCTCTTTGGTAGGAAAGATGGTGCCAGAAAGGGATACCCATACAGTTCAGAGACAGGAGCTCTTACCTTTCTTACAACAAACTACCCTAGCCTTGAAAATCTATTTAACACTCCATGCAACCTGCACAATGTAGGTAAATATGTAAATTAATATATGTAGAGCCTTCTAACAGGCAATCAGAACAGAACAGAATTCCAGAATCATTTAGGTTGGAGAAAAACTTTATGATCATAAAGCCCAACCCTTAACTCAGCACTGCCAAGGCCACCACTAAAGCACATCCCAAACACTACATCTACATGTCTTTTAAGCACTTTCAGGGATGGTGACTGCGCCACTTTTCTGGGCACCTTCTTCCAGTGCTAAACAACCTTTTCCAAAAAGAATTTTTTCCTAACATTTAATTTAAACCTCCACTGGTGCAAATTGAGGCCCTATGCTCTTGTCCTATTGCCTGGGAGAACCACCATTTCACTACAACCCCCACTTCCTTACAATCTCCTTTCAGGTAGTTGTAGAGAGTGATAGGGTCTCCCCTGAGCTGCCTTTTCTCCAGGCAAATGTGTTTTGTATTCAGCTCCTAGGGATCTTCACTGATACTCAAGAGTGAATTTTCCTTTCTGTCTTCAAAATACAATCCTCTATGCTACCTAAGAGGATAAATGCACTACTGTTACTTTTCTGGGGGAAAAAATGACAAAACTAAACAAACAACCATGAATTCTGCTTACAGAGTCTTTTTCTTTGGCTTACACAAAGTATTTGGCTAATTCTCAGCTATTCAGGAAGGTAGTTACACAAATTTTAGCCACCATTATGTAGAGTCATACCAAAAACTTCTTTAAGGTTACTTGAGAGCTATGTTTAAAATGTTAGCATCCAGTCAGCAAAGATAAACTGTGCCTGTGGTTTAGTTGACTAAGCTCACAAAAGAAATAGTGAAGAGTCATAAAAAGGCCATAAAAACCATAAGGTCATAAAAGCATCAAAATTATAAATATATTATCAGAAATGTTTCATAACTACTTAAAGAGTAGCTAGATGAGTATGCACTACTATAAATTTCTTTTGCTATGAATAGATCCATAAATTTGACTGATTAACCTCAAAGGAGTGCTATGAGCTTCACAACAGAGACTTTATTTCAAAAGAACATAACTTAATGGAATTGTACAGACTGAACAGTTTATTCAGTGGAAGTTAGAGTACCAAAATCTGGCCATTCATGAATTAGGGTCAGATCAAGCTTCCCTTTGACCTCAGTGGGAGTTTTGCCATTTGCTTCAATGAAAGTAGAATCAAGCTATCAATGCTCTAAAATGGTTCAATAGGGAGTGTTATTGAAATGCAAATGTACATGCTCTCTTAATCTGAACTTCCCATCTCCCCATTCAGAGCTGTTTGTAGAGAGTTTTATTATGGGCTGTTACTCTGGGACC
Organism: Rhadina sibilatrix; assembly: GCA_013400275.1. Taxonomy (NCBI): domain Eukaryota; kingdom Metazoa; phylum Chordata; class Aves; order Passeriformes; family Phylloscopidae; genus Rhadina; species Rhadina sibilatrix. Next base: position 419,482 of record VWYO01019696.1, read on the forward strand.
TGTGTTAGACAAAGATTTTTTTTATGCTCATTAAAGAAATATCCTGTAGTACGGAGGAAGACAACTTCAAATTTTGTACGTATAATTGTAAGCAAATCTAGTGAATTTGGTCTAGAAAGCAACCAAGATGTATCATCAAGCCTGAACAACAGTGAAGTTAACTCTGCTCTTGAGTAGGCTATGTTCCCTTAACACTTAGTGTGAGTTGACCTGGTTGGTGTCATGAAAAAGAAAATCTTTCAGGTATTCAATTGCCAGGAGACACTACTTGCAATGGTTTCATATAACACTTAAAGCTACTACAGCTGCAAAACACTTGCAGTGAAAACAGAAGTTTGAGCTCATGTATTTGATATAACTTACTGCTAGCTCAGTTTGATTCTTTGTGGATCTAATGTCAGCACAAATAAGTGGATAAACCAAAAAAGGCTCCATTTTGTTAAAATTAAACCATGCCTGTCCTTCTCCTGCCTACCACAAACCTCCTTTCTATTCCAAACGCCTGGTTTTCTCTTCCTCCTCACCAGCAATAGTAATTACTTACACCAAACCAGTTTCACTGGGGAGCAGACATAACCTGCTCAGCTGGCTTGAGATCTTGAAAAGCAGTCTAGAGCTTTCAGCTGCAGCCAGCAGGCCAGCCTACATACTTCTTCTAGGCCCAGTCAGGAGTGGACACACTTAAACACACTTGGTTGCCTGCCCTGGCAGGAAATGCACACCTTCTGACTGGTGGCTTTGAGGCAAAGTCTTGCATCTCAGCCTCTAAGGGGGAAAGATGTCAGCATCACTCTCACTGGGAAAAGATCAGAGGAATTATTTTGTGAGAGATGTGTTATACAGACCCACCTCAGGTATTTCCCAGTGCTCTTTGAATACAGCAGCCAAGATAAAAGAAAGCAAAACAACACCTTACCCCCACTCACAACTCAAAAAAACCCAACAACCCCCCACTCCCCCAACAAAACACCTACTAAAAAATTTAAAATCTAATTGCAACCACTTTGTGGTATAGTGATGGAAGAAAAGAGCTAAATGGATTTGCTCTAGCTCCTTACTTTTCCCCTACTAGGTATTGATTCAGTCACATCACTGGGACATAAAAAGGGCACTTCTGTTCAAGTTAGTCTGTCACTATTGCGTATGGCAATTGTTACAAATTTAACCTTTGTTCTGGGTATGTAGTAAGCTAATTAAAAAGACAGATAGCTTGCTCATTGTTATTAAAGCACTAATAATAATATATCTTATTTCCCTATCAGTAGTATTTTAATTTCCAAGGACACATGGCAAGTCACAGTGCCACCTACACATTTTTCAGGGACCATAGATTGCATCCTTACTGCAATATAAAAGATACAAGCTTGCTTACTCTCCCATCCCATGTTGTTTAGTTTTTAACCTACTTTCTGGCATGGGTTTGGCATTGCTCCTCAAATGTGTCCTAGACACAACTTGGGAAGAAGTACAGCTAACCACCTGCTATTGACTGCTGAATGGCTGAAGTTACCATGTTTGAGGTTGGCAGGGAGGCAGAAGGAGCCAAACAGAAAGTGTGAAAATCATGAATTCACATTTATTCTTCAGAACAGAGAATGATCCCTAAATAGTTTTGTTTACTTTACCAGATTTAGAGTAGTAATTCCCACTGTCATGATACTTGAATTTCCCATTAGAACAAGTCTTGGTCTTTCAATACAAATAATTCTCTGTAAAGAAGAAGCAGAGGTCAGAAAGCTTTCACAGGGTTATTTAAACAAACATATTCATGCTACTTATAGTAGCATGAATAGTACCCTCTTTCTGTACTTTTGGCCACAAGTCATTTTGTGCAGGTGAAGAGGAGTGTAAGTGTATGAAAGAGATGTCTTTAACTCTAGAGGATGCAAAAGATCCTGGATAGCCCTGGGCCACAGTGAAATTCAGAAGAGATATCATTTCATGCACTTTAATTCAGCACACATTATTAAACTGGAAGAATTGTTGGAGACCCCTTGGGTGTACTGAGCACTTTTCCAGGTGATCCATATACACCTGTCTGCTTGCACCTATGATTATAGAGCAATGTCTTTCACCATTATTTGTTTTAGATGCAGTTGAAGTAATTTTCCTCTTCCTAAGATCCAGCATGAGTCCATGGGCCTGAGAGAAGTGCTACTTCTGCTCTTATTAAAACACTGCTTGCAAGCACTGCAAGCCTTTGTGCTTGTCTTGGAAAACTCCCCATTGAGTAACTTTGCTGAGCAGGATTAGTCCTGCTTGGTTTATGAGATCCAGCATGATCACAGCTGTGATGATGTTGCACCTAGCCAAGAGAACAAAGTAATCATGTCTTGCATATATGCCTATTTGGTAAAAAAAGAAAAAGAAAAAAAAGTGAACCAATTGAAGAGGGTTTTTTTTCAGTTTTTTTCCCCCTCTAGAATTAGCTACATTTTGTTCATCATTTTGAGGGGATTTATTTTTAACTTTGGTTGAAACTCTTTTGTGCAGAAGTCTGTGTTATATGAATTCCAGGTTTTGCTAGCAATGGATTAAGTTGTGGGAGACTCTGACCTTGTGATACTACCCTGTTTCTGCTAAACAAAGTCCAGTATGCCAAACAAAGATGTAGCAAGTAGTTACGAAATGGCACGGCTATTACACATGCTTTTGATTCTCATTGTCTGGTGTTTATTTTGGGATAATTCTGTTTTGAGAGTGGAAAAACCAGACTGTAAATAAAAGGGAGGCCTATGATAAATGCATTATGCTACACACTTCTCAAAAGACTAATGGAGAGCTCTTCAGTGAGTGCCTAGGAAATAGTAAAATTATTTTCAATAGTGAAAGAAAAAGGTAAGAATATTCTGGGACATCATGACAAGTCAGAAAAATAGTTATTCACCCACTTGCGCAAAGCCTGAGTAATTTACTGTTGTAGCTCACAGTCTGCGTTGTTTCCCTCCTATGTAAGGTTTCTAGGTCACCGTCCCTTGGTGTTGTTCTAAACCACACAGCTTCACTCCCAACATACCTCCCTCCTGCTGGACAGTGGGAGAATCCCTGTTGTAGCTTCCAGGAGATGTTGAGTTAGCTGGTATGGCATTTCCACTCCTGACTTCTCTCCCATATTACCCCACCCATGAAACCAGATGATAGGAAAGGAAAGACAAGGGAAGGGAGCAGGTCAGATTGACAGTCAAATAATCCAAAAACTTAAAAGAGTGGAATAATAATAATCCAAAATCATAGTCCAAGAGACACTAATGCCATTTTAAGATGAAACTTTTGTTAGTGACGTGGATTCAGCCCTTAGTCCCAGAAAACATAATCTAAGTTATCTACTTGTAGTTTTATAGCTCTATAAATCTTTGAGGCCAAATCCTGTCCTTCTACACATGCAGGACTCCATTTATTCCATGGGGAGTTGCAGTCCTATATCAGAGGGTGAAATCTGGTTATATTTTCTAGATAGCAATAGGAAAAAGGGGAGGTCTTTCATTTTTAAAAACATTTACTGTATCCTAGCAATGTGCAGTGATGCTATGCAAGCCTGACAACAGACAAATGGTATTAGAAGATATTAAACCTTAAAGAAGACAATGTGATAATCTTTGGGAATCTGTAGGTAGGGCAACTTCAACAGTTCCAAACATTGATTCTAGGCACAAAGCAACTATAGCAATATAGAAGGAAATATCTTAAGCCACTGTGTTGAGGTTGATGCAAACCTCAAGAAAATCTGACTGTCCAGAAATATAAACAGACAGGGGAATTAGGAGAAGCAAACATTTTGTTCTCAAGTTTTTGTAACTCAAAAAAATTATATCTACCTTTTTTTTAATCATGTGTAGGCTTCAGTTGCAAAATCTCAGCTTGAGATTGTTGTTTTACAGCTTAGAGTTTAAGTGATCTAAAAGTTCTTAAAAACAACAACTAAACTCTCTCCATAAGCAAATGAAGTATGAATCAGATGTTTGATTCTCCAGGATAAAAATTTAAAGCAACAGAAATAAATGTGCTAAAAAAAAAAAAAAAGAAAAAAAAAAAGAACAGCTTTATGGTCTTGTTAGCTACAAAGTCAGCTAATTAGAGAAAACATTCTGAATTTAAACTTTGCTGGAATGAGAAATTGTTATTCACAAAGGCACAGTATAGCTGTGCATGCAGTCTGCCACTATTTATGATGCCAAGTTGACTCTTGAATGGGTTGTGCAATAACCAGAGGAGGAGAGAGAAATGGGAGTCTGAAGATGACAAACACTGCTGGCTTGCATGATCTCAGTTTCTTTCAGCCATATTTACTGATTTACAGAAACATGAACTGCGAACAGAGTAAAAGGAAAAATGGCACCGCTGGAAGCTTTTTTATGGAAACCTTGAAACAATTTCATTTCCATCCTTTAAAACACCATAGGATGTGTTCTTAGTCTTTGTGGTAAGGTTGTGCCTCTTCAGCAAAATACCCTCTTCCAGTTATGAGAGCTACCATTTAATCAGAATTTATTGTAGTTCATTAAGTGCTCTACCAAAATCTTTCAAAGGAAGTGTCTCCCAAAGGAATGTGCTAAAAGGAATGAATGAAAATTTGAGTAATATCAGATAGGAAAAGACTTATTTATACTCCTGCAAATGCAACATCTTGGTACATCTTCAGGTTTTGCTGCCTTGAATACTTCTGATTTGACAGCATCATGCTGGAAAGGAAGAGAATTTTCAGCACATCCAAGAGTTGTGGCAGGAGACTCTGCTTGACCCTTTGAGCAGAGCTGATGTAACTTTTGAAACAATTTAATCTCCTCTCCCTGTTGAAGAGTCCAGCAATCATAAATTAAGATTGAGAGAGAGGAACCTGAACCAGTTTTTTTTGAATTGCTCAGCGACAGACTCAACTTTTTGTCAAGGATTAGATGCTAGTGTTTTAAAGAGCACTTATAAAATATTTGCCAAAAAATATTTCTCATATCCGTCTTAATATAATGACCAAATAATTTTAAAAAATTACAAAAAATTAAAAAAAAGAGTTGCAGTATTCAAAACTTCTTTATTATAAAATCACTTAGGAGAGAAAAGAAAGAAAAAATTCCTTTATGAAAATCTTAAGGCAATCCTCTAGCTGCTGTACATTTGGGTTCTTGAAGAGGAGATAAAGGCATGGTTATTCATTTACAGATATTTTTACAGCTACTGAATGACTGGTTTGAAGACATTATGGTTGAGACCCTTATCTCAAGATAAGTCCTGACTGCTGCCTTCCGCTGAAAATGAGGCCTTTTTTTACTTAGATTGCTTTCCTTCTCTTGAGTTTACCACTGAATGGGTTATTCTCTGTGCCCAGTGATTCTATGGTAACTCACTGGTTTAGAGTCCTCCAGAATGATATCTTTAATATAGTTATGAAACTTCTTCACTGGTAAAATATGTGGGGCTAAGCCCAAAACCAACACTAGCACATCTGGGCTATCTATATTTTCTGGCATCACTTTCCAGTACGGCCACATAATAATTAAATATGTAGCTGATATCACAGCCAGTCTGGATAGCTGTTTATCAGATGTTAAATAGCAAGAAAACATACAAAAATAGCAATGGCAAGGTCTGCTTTATATGATAACCTCATAATGCATCATACAAAATAAGACATTATTAGCTCATACTGCTGGTTGAAATAACATTCACATTTATGTGGTAGAGAAGTCACTTAACTGCTAGCAGTAGAGTCCTAGTAATTGATTTCTGTGAATTCCCTGAGATGCTCTAGTGTTGAATATATCTATTCCTGAAGGAAGCCATGGTGACATTTTCTTCATCCAATGACCAAGGAAATGTGTTACATCTGACAAGGCCAAGTCAGGGGCTGCAGTTTCTTTTGCCCTCATGTTTCTCACTTTAATCTGTGTCTCATGGTACATTTCTAAGTTGCTAGTCACCACAGCCAATCTAATTGTTATCCTCCTTATCACTGACTTATGGTTGAACAAGATTATTCACATGTCATTTCATCAAGCCAGATCCTCTAATTTCTGTTTGTATTTTGGGTTTTTGATAAGAATTATCTGCATTAGTTCACTACTCCAGCACTGTGTCCTGTCCATTTACAGCAGACATAACGCCCCACAGTGCCCAATGTCTCTGGACAGCAAATTCTTCAGCTTTGTCATGGTTCTGCCACTTCCTTTTCATGTAAATGTGCTGTACCTCCATCTGCCACCTGTGGAAGAGGGTTAATTAAATCTGCCTCATATGCTGGGGCTGCTGGGCAGGGCTTAATTCCCTGGGTGTGTCTCTACTGCTGCTTTGTTTTGGACGAGGCTTTTGAAGTAGACTTCTTCATCTGCTCTGATTACCACACTTTGGTTCATCTTGGAGCACATCTCGCCATATGCTTCTTGGGTCTTTCCTTGTACTCAGCTCCACATCTGTTCAATCAACAGGAATGGAATAAAGCTAGTCCAAACTGAAACCTTCAAAACGTTTAGAGGACATTAAGTCTCTGATACTGTTTTGCTCTGCAGGTCCATTCCTATTGTTGCCATTTTATATAATGAAAGCATAGATATTATTATAACTGATGGTTGCCTTTGTGATCCTTGGATGAAGAGAACGGCAAAAGTATGAGGTTCTGTGTGTATTTCAGAGAATAAATGCAGCCTTTGTGTTTTAATCCCAAATTTTGGCTTTATTTCACTGTACTATTTTAGTGGGAGATTCCATAGTTTATATAAGAAAGTTTACCTTAGAAGATCTAATAGCAAATGGAACCTGCTTCTGCACTTATATAAATAAAATCTATTCATGCTGAGCTCATTCTGGTCCATGGACATTAACCAGCAATGTTTATTTTTTTATACCTGGCAAATTTCCCTGAAATTTTCATTTTGAATAGATGCAGAAGGTTAACAGCAGTAGTTTATTTTGATACACACTATATACACATCCTCAGATACTAAGCTACACCTTGGGGTTACAGTAAACTCAGTTTTTAAGTCCTCCACAGTAATATTGCCCTTACCCCACCATATACTTGAACTGAAAATATAAATGCAAAAGAACTCTCATACACATTATTCCCTTGCAGCACTTCTGTGTTTCAGAGCAGGCAGTTTTTACTGGTGCTATCTTGTGGTTGATTGTTATTCCACTCTAATATCTTTCACTCTGATGCAATTCTGATTGTCTCTGCAGTATTACTTTCAATATAAGGATACATTTGAATAAGGAGGCTGAGAGAAATAATTTTTGATACTTGCTCAAGTCCTTGGTTTTTCTTTTGTCCTGCACAAAATTGGTTATTTCTGTTTACCATCACTACTGACAACACTACAGAAACTCCTGTATTTTGTGTGGTGGCAAAGTATCACTCACTTTTGTGCAGTTTATTTAATAGGCCAGCTATGCTCAGTTAACCCTTGTACCAATAAAAGTCTCTCCATGTCTCTTAGCCAGCAGGAGGTACTGAGGCATGATGCAACAAATGTCTTTTCACTGAGATAGTCAGGTTCCCTCTGTGCCCAACACAAAGATTTTCACTAACTTGTGAGCTGGATCTAAGCATTGTCACATCAAAGCAAGGATTTTAGTTCTATTTTTAGGATGGCATTTGGCTAGAGCGGGGACATTCTTTTGCTCTTGTTTTAATTAAATAACCTTTAAGACAAGTGAGCAGGAACATTCAACCCAAAGCAATGCTTTCTGTTACTCCAAGAGGGAGCACTGTGAATGCATAGCATTTAATAAGTCTTGGCTCTTTTCTTGATCTGCTTGGGATAAACGACAATATTTTACAATGATAGAGATGGGATAACCATTAAAGAGAGGAAATATTGCTAATCCTTAAACTAACTAGCCAGATAAGCTGCAATCACAGCTTTAGATGATATTTTATATTAAACAGGGATCAAAGAAATCCAAAGATAAGCTAATATAGAAAGATTTTCTTGTTGTCAAATTAGTGACTACTGATTATCATTAATCCCTAAAAATTCCCCTACGTATTTGTTAACAGTAGTCCTCACATAACTAAAATGACTACTGAACCCTTGAAACAGGAATCCTCATTTCACTTGCAGCTGCAAGTTTCCATGTAGTGGCTGAGTAAAAATCTTCAGTAGTCTTCTAGGGAACCATTAGTATGGGCTGGAAAATACATATAATTTCTCATGTCACTGTATTCCTTCAATTTCTTGGAGGTTTCAGATCTCAGTGTGTGATGCAGGCACCTTTCTTCCAGTAAGGTCTATGAAAACAGATAATCACTGAATACAATCACTTTATTAACAGGAACAGACAGGCATATGCACCTTGGAATATTTAATCAGCTACAAAAGCAATTACTGAACCAGCAATGAGTACAAACAAAATATAGAATATCATGGAAGACACCAGGGTGAAAGAATTGATACTGTAATTCCCATACATAAAAATGGGAGCCTAATAAATTATAAATGTCTAGAAAGATAATGTTGTTACCAAATAAATCCTACAATAATACAGTGTATAATCACTTTGTGGACACTTTGAACATTTTTACAGTGATAAAAAAAATGTTGCATTGATTTTCAGAAACAAATCCGTTTCATTTTTCTTTGACCGATCAGTCAAGGTGATAAGGATGAAGAACAGACGTGTTAGATCTCAATTTTAAGAAAGATTTCTACACAGTCTTACACACTTTTCTGAAAAAGAAATTGGAAAAATGCAATGTAGATGAGTTCACCATAACATCTGTGTGGACAGATGTCACTTGTTAGTCTAGTTTTAATAATTATTTTCATGAATGGCTTTGAAATATGAAGCAGTGGATCTTCAAGTTACACCAGCAGATGGGAAGTGCCAGCACTTCAGAGGACTGTGTTAGAGCCTGGAGAGACAATCTCATATGAGCGGTATGAATTCAGAAAAATAACAAGTGTAGCTTGCCACAGATATCAACTGCATGAACAACATGGGAGATGTTTATGTGCTATGCAGGACAATAAAGAAACCTGAAGATTATACAGCCCCTAAGCTAAGTAAGAGTAATCTGCACTATATGGCTGAGGAAAGATGAATCTCACTGCAGAGCATCCTAGTAAGACTGCTTTATGTTCTGTTTTACTCTGCTGGCACTGGAGAGACTCAGTTTGAGTATTTTATCCTGTTTTGGGCACACTATGAAATTATAGATAGATATATAGAAACAAACTGGAGAGAGTTCAGAGGAGAAGAAGAATGATAAGTAGTACGGAAAACACACTGCATGAGGAAAGGTCAAGAGAACTGGTACTGTTTAGTCTAGAAAAAGAAGATAAGAATAATGTGCCAGTAGCTTTTCTGTATATAGAGTTAACTATTCACCACGTTCACAACAGGCAGACAAGGAGGTGATAATTTAATTTGCAGCAAAAAGTTTTGCTACCCTGTTGGGGAAAAGCTGTAAGTTGGAGGGCAGTGATACGGTAGGGTAAGTAGGTCTCCAACAGAGCTTGCAGAATCCTGTGCACAGGACAGATTTGAGCAGGGGTGAGGTGTCTCTCCAGCATGGTCCAAGGCACTGAGGATGCCTGAAAACAGAGACAACATTTGTCTGACAGTGTGTTCAGGTTTTCTGTCATTCAGCTTTCTAATAAGAAAAGAAATTCCCACTGGATTTCAACTTGTGACAAAGAGTTTTAGTATTTCTCTGATCTTTAAAGGATATTTTTTTACCCAGTTTCCATTATTTCAGTGTCCTCTCATCTTGCTCAGACTGCTCCCCAAACCTCATAGCAATGTGTATGTTGCTATCACTGTTTCACTTGGAGTTTATTGCTCACACTCCCATTTCATGTAATGTGAAAAAACATTCTCACATTTAGGAGTATGCAATATACTGATAACAGTTTAAAAGGAAAATATTGATATTAGTCTGGCTGTGATAATGTGACTATTTAGCAGCTAGGTAGTCAAGAAATGCTGTACAATCCAAAATCAGATGTATAACAAGAAGATTCAGTTCCCTTCACTCCTTTCCTGGCTCCAGAAATAGGTGCTAGCACAGAAGCAGAGACTTAGCTGCTTTCCATATGTCTGGACATGCCAGTGTCTCAACTCATCTTACTTCAAATGCCACTTTAAAATACATCTGTGCTGTAATGCATAAAAGGAACCTGCTATGCAATAACATCTTATGTAAATTGTGACTTGTGGTTGTTGCCACAGCTCCACTAAGCATTACAAGCACATTTCATCCCTACACTTTAACTGGCCACTGCTTGTCTTAAACACCTGCCTTATGTTTGAGATTGCAAACTTTTCAGGTCAGAGTTTACCTGATGTCTGTACAGTGCCTCACACGTTGCCCTCCTGCCTGTCATTCTCATTTGCACTCCAAGTATTATCCACACTATCTGCTTTAGTTCTACAAATCCAAGCTATGTCTAAACTCTTCTTTGTAACACCTATAAGTTGCCAATTCTGAGTTATTCTCTGGGACTTTTATTAATCCACCATGAACCTTTTTACTGCAATATTAACTTCCTCCTAAAGCAATGCTGCCCTACTCCTGTCATTACAAGAAGTTTCTGCAGTGCTTATATTCCTGTTCCTATGGCCCTGTCTGCTCTTCTACTGGCTCCTCCTTCACCACCACATCAAATGAACTACCCCTTGCTCTTCTTAAGCTGTCTAATGGCTTGCTGCCATATTCCATGAAGCCAGTTCTGTTTTCTCTCTTGGCCAGCTTTCATCACCCACATCCTAGATTTTCAGACATGTACTTGCACATTCCCAGTTCAAGGTTTCTCAGCAGAGTAGGCAAAAATCAAATTTTGCTACCCCAGCAAGTTGACTGCTTGTGTGCTGGTACTGTTGATAACGCTTTTTTAATAGTTTCTTCTACTCTCTTTAGCACTGTCTGTGCGTATCAATCTCCTCTCTTGCCTTCTCTCTCTTTTCCTCTTCCAATGCCCTTTTAGGTTAGAAATTTATCGAGGAAGGAATCATTTATTTGTTTCTTGATCCAGCACAACAGGGTCTTGGCCAATGACTGGAACTCACAGATAAGTCATTCAGTCTTCATTAGCATTTCAAAGTTTCTGCTTTCCATTGCAACATACAAGATCAACAAAGTTCCTCCCAAAGTACTGATCATTAGGCATGTCTTAATTTTCTTTTAACACTGACAAATCCAGCATTCATTTCCTTATCAGTTTAGTCTCTCAAAATATGTGTCCTTTAAGAACTGCAGAAAACTTTCTTTTTTTCCTTTTCTTTGCCGATTAATTTGCCTTCCTCAACAGATGATCCTTCATTCATAGTTTATTCTGCTTTACCATTCGAAATTATATTACCAATATTTTTCAGCCCTGTAAAACATATAATCAGTCAGTACTGTCAAATTTGAAGAGCATTATATGCTCAGAGGAATTTTCCACATCTTTGATAGAGAAGCTCACTAAAATCTGTGGTGACCTCTATGTTTGTAAAAACCCTGTACCTGGAGCAAGAACACAGGGATTTCTGGATTTCCTATCTTTCTCTTCATCTACAGAGAACACATTTACTGAAATTGATGATTCTGTCACTAGAATGAATCTAATATACCTTTTACTGTTGCTTGTCTTGTTCAGCTCTTACTTGAATACCCTGGAGATAGAAACATAAACCTCTAGGTCAGCAGCATGCAGGTACCCTCAGTCATGCATCTTTTTCACTCCCAGTGCTGATAATAGAGGTCTGAACACCTGGCTGAAATTATCACATTCATAAAGGTCAACTGGATGAAATTCACAGAGAGCAAAACAGAAGCAGTAGTTTCAGGAAATGGAAAATATTTGGCAGAACTAGCCATAGCACTTCTCACCATGGGGAGTGCTGCTCTGTCAAATAGCCAGCTGTATTTATCATCTTTATGGATTTCCAGAAGCCTGTTGGTTTGTTTAGTGAGTGGCAGAAATGCTAGAGCTACATATCTGGCATCTTGGTCACAGTGATTTCCCTGTTGGATGGGACTCCTGGCAACTTTCAGCATGTTTACTGCAGCCTACTGTGCTTGGGAAGAAGTTGCCTCTGCACCGGAAAGAGTCACACAACAGCATTTGTGCCTGCAGCAAGACTGGAGATCTCATTGCTCTGCTTGTTTTGCCGGATGACTGCTGTATGACAACCTGCTTTGAAGTCCCAGGTCTCCATCTGGAATGAAGAATCTTCAGGCAAGGTGTACCTGCTGTGCGCAGCACAGCATGTAAGCTGTTAATAAGGGTTGTTAGTAAGAACTCTTTTCATTTATTAAAATGTACCTACATGTACAGGCAGTGGCAAATGAGAGGGAGCACCAAGCGGAAAGTGCAGTTGACATCTTACCACTCTGGCACACAGATGAACAAAACCCAACCTAACCAGAAGTCAGGAAAGACCATAGCTGGTGAGTCATACTCAAAGTTTGTGGCTAGGACAGAAAATGAGAATTATCTTCACCATACAGAAGGTTGGACTTTTTGTGACATCATAAAGATTGCTTCAGAAATATGAAACTGCAGAATTTCTTGGTATTTGGCCAAGACCCCAAACCCCTAGTTCAGGTTTCACTGTCTGAAGGCTGGTTTGATTAAGGAAGGAGACTAAACTCAAATGACTTGGATTAGGATTTGGACTCTTCTATCTTCTTGATCATCTTGCCATCCTATAGAAAATTTTTGAAGCATATGAACAATTTCTTGAGGAAAATAAAGCAAAACAAAACCATATTTTTTCTTCTGCCTTTGCTTCTTGCTCAAATATAGGTAAAATTGTTAAACTTGGTAAAATTCATCATTATTGTTGGATAATCACTAGAAAATATATCTGCAATGTTTTCCTCAACTATAAAGATTAGTAAGGCATTTATGTATTTGGTTGCTACTTGGGACTCAGTTTTGAGATCACAAAAGCCACAGGTCCAATCCCTTGGTTTGAAAGAAGGCTGCTTTAAGAAAACAAGATTAGTAATCCCTTATGATTTTTTAGAGAGCCACAATGTGCTCATTAAATGAGGGGACTCATCTTCTATCCTTTTCCAGACCACTTTTCCTAAGTATTGTAATGATCCAGTTTTACTGGCAATAAAATTACTGGGGAAAAAAATGTACTGGTGGTAATTTCAATATATATTTGTAGTTCTGGAAAAAGTTTCAAACAGCAATTTGAACTGTACAGGAAATCCTCAGATGTGAATGTAAGCTAAAAATGGCACTGCTTGGGATAGTGGTTTGGTGCAGAAACACTGGGCAGATAGAAGATTTCATACTCAGGATAATAAAAAAAAAAGGGAAAAAAGGCTTTGAAGAAGCAGCAAAAGAGTCAGAAATTTAAACACAGAATGAAAGTTTTATATTTTACTTAATGCGGAAAAAAATCCCAAAATTGTAAAGGACTTGAAGATAATGAGGTTTTTTTAGTGAGAGAAACCAATTAAAAGCCATCTTTAGACCATTTTTAAAGATGGTTACTCATTAAAAGGAACTATAAGATTTGAGCTGTAAAAAACTTTTGAGAAAAGACTCATTACTGCTTAATTGGACATTTTTAATTTATGGCATGTCAGGAAAAAAAATCAGAAAATTAAAAGACTAAGGGTAAGAAATATGACAAACAAGTAGCAATTTATGTGATGTGGCTGTCTAAATGAAAATTGTTCATAATTTGATTCCTGTGTGGAAACTCCTAATAAGCCTAATTTTGTAAAGATGTGCATTTCTCAAAGATATAAGCAGGACTGAAGAGTTCAAAGATTTCAGTCTGGGTGCCAGATGAAATTTCTTTATGTCAGATGGAACAGGAACTATGTCAATTCATTTGTCCACTTGAAAAGGCTTATAGAGAAATGTTCCTAACCTGATTCAAACACAGATTAGAGATAAGAGTGAAAAAAGGCTTCATCAGAAAAAAAAAAAAAA
>VWYO01019696.1:434880-474155 GCA_013400275.1 Rhadina sibilatrix
AAAAAATTTTAAAAAAGTTAATTAATAAAAAAAAAAAAAAAAAAAAAAAAACCCAAAAAACAAAAAACCTCCTTTCCTGTGATATTGTTTGTGGTTACAAACTAATAGTTGGTTTTGTACATTTTTGCAAAAGTATGTATCCTTCATTGATGAATTTCTTTGTATTTTTGCATTACTGTGGGTTTTATTTCATCTCCTTTCAAGACTGGAGCAAACATATGAACTGTTGATCTGATAAGAGACAAAACACATTGATGTGCCATAGAAGATGAGCATGAATTTTTTCAGATTGCTGAAAAATATTTGCTAGAAAATTAAATAGACATTTTTGGAGAGCATGTTATTGCTATGAAATTCAAAGCCCAGTTTGGGAGACTTTTAGCATAAAAATACCAACTTTTTCTTAGGACCATGGAAATGTAAAATGGGCACCATTGTGATTACAGATATGGTGAAAGACACAGGTTAAACTTAATGACCCCAATGAAGTAATAAAATTTCACAGAGATCTTCAGCTGGAGTGGATTAATGTGATCACTGAACTGAATTTTTCTGTGGAATGAATTTTTCTGTGGAATGAATTTTTCATGGACCAGCTGAGCTGCTCTGTTATAATGGTGCTGCAGAGTCATGACATGAATTCAGAGCAAAGTATTGTACTGAGCAATCAAATGCAAATGATAACAAACTACTTTGTGTATCTGCAAGTGTTTGTGTGTTGCTTGGAGTTTAATATACCTTCCCAAATTGTATGTTTCCTCAAAGTACTTGAACTGGAGTTAGGAGAGATGCTATCATGTGCTGGAACTCTCCTGGTGTGCTATGAATGACATAATTCACCCCTGATATGAAAGTTCATGGTGAGGAATAGAAAGCTACTCTGCTTTTGATCAGTCTGTAATGCTGTTGTCTAAGACATTACATAAAGCCTCTTGGGCAGAGCAATTAAACTAGTCAAAGCACTTGAACACGACTGGTTTGCTGGAAGCACTGTGAGGTGGCCTCAAGGGGTCACACACTAGATTTATGATGATCTAATTCAAACTCGTGCAGCTGCAGGACTTTTTATAAATTTACTTGCTTTATGCTGCGTAATGTGTGGTGCCATTTCTCTTGTACTGGCAGATTAGCTTGGAGGAGGATCTGGTTTTGTCTTTCCAGTGTTTTAAATACCTTTTTTTATATTTGGAAATTGCCAAGCTTACATTAGGATAAGAATCTCTAGAGTGAAAAAGTAATGAAAATGACAAACAAAGTCGATAAACTTACCTACTCCATCAGTGGTTTTGATTTCCAAGTGTTTATAAGCCTCTGGCCAGAGTGGTTATCCTTAACTGAGGCTGATGTTCCCTAATTAACTGTTTCTATAGTGATGTCCTTCAGCCTCCCTTTAATGAGCATCTGTTATGCAAGTACTGGCAGTGGCAAGACAGCTGCATTTCTATGACACCGCACTTGCAGCAAGTGGGACTTGTGCAAAGGGCAGGAGGATGATTCTGCAGATTTTCACTTAGACTGTAGTGGGGCTTATGTCTAACAATGTTGTGTGTTACTCCTCACTGAGACCAGTCTTGATGAGGAAAAAACAACTAAGGACTATGATATTTACATACCTAATGTTGTGTTCTATATTCAGAGAAGGCTGTTAAAAATTAAGCTCAAAATAAGGCAAAAGTATTAAAAAACACAAAACTCACTATTTTCCAGTAGATTGTCAGTCTGGACTTTTTTTTGATGGAGTCTGTGGAGTTGCAGGGGCAATCTGACATATGCAATGAGGAGCTAAGAGCATCAGCACAAGCCATCCATGCCCCCCCACCCCAGGTGGGCATGGGAAGACTGAGAAAGGTAGGTTCCTTGTTGCTAAAGAAAACTGATTGCAGTCTGTAGACAAGCCTACATTTTCAATCAGTTTAAATGGTGTCATTGTCACTCTTTGTTTAACATCTTTTAAGAAGAAGATAAACTAGTTAACTCCTTTCCAAATGACTTATGTTTGCAGAGGGTTTAGTGCTCTTAAGATTTAATGGGATTTGTGTAAGGAAGAGGCTGGTATCAGTTTCTGTGTTCATTGATCTATGTATTTGTTCTGGAATTAATTTGAAGTGCCTTACATGTTTCTGTTTTATTTCTGATGTGTGCTTTATTAAGTTTTCATCTGGAGTGATTAATTGGAAACTAGGCTACAGGTAAGGTATGGGAGGCTGATTTGTTAATAAGATATCCTTTCCAAAGCCCTTCTTCCTGCTCTCATAGGATAGAGGATGTGCTGGTAGGTTGTACAGCCAAGCTGTCGTGAATCTAAGGTGACATCAGAGCTGTTGACCGCAGATCAGCCAAACCTGCCACCTCAGGGAAGGCTTGGTAGCTCTAAGATTAGCTGGGTTTGGCCAGAAACTCTGTAATACTCCAACAATATGACCTGCTCCAGGCAGGAACTTCGTTTCAGTGCAGTAAGAAAATTAGAATTCCTCGTTAATATAGTCTGTTTTCTTAATCTGTGCAGTATGAGGATAGCTGAGTCCCTTTTAGGTGAATGAAGCTAGTAATAAATACAAAATTTTAACTGTAAGTCTTTTCAAGAAATTGCTATGGAATTAAAATGTTCATTTCTGAGTTCATCTCAGTTCAGAAACACTCATGCATGGCTGCTAAGTTCAGTGGAATTTTCTGTGGCATGGATGTTTTTTCCAGCCTGCTTGCTTAAGAGGATGATAAGAATAGGTAAACACAAGTGTTTTGCTGAATAAGAATAGAACTTAAATGATTGTGTTGAGTGAGTGCCTCCAAAATAAGACTTAGGTTCCCATGACCTTGTCCATATTATTGAATTTTCACTTTCCTAGCAAGATAATGCTTTGAAGACTGGAGTAAACAATTCAAAGTCCTTGAACATAGATTTCTAGGATGGCTTTATTTTTTCTCTTCTATTTCATTGGATTTGCAATTTTCTCTGCAACTTCATGTAATGGAAAATGTTAGCAGAGCTGCCCTCAGATGGTAATCTGTATTCTCCACAAAATCAAGCAGTTTGAGTGAAGGCTGGAGAATGAGAGTAGAGGCATCTCAAAATGAGCCCTGAGTAACTTCAATCTATTTTATCCACCATTAATGGATTACCTGGTGCAGAGTGAGCTTGAGTCAGTTCTCTGAAACTATTGTAAAAGTGGCAGAAGTATTGAGAGAATAAAGCCTAAAATCTACGGACCATCAACTCATGAATATCTTGGAGTAGTAGACTATCTCGATACCCAAAAAATGTGGAATCCAGGGCATTCCTGGCACTGTTACCCTCAGATTGGACACCTTTCACACGCATACATACCTACAGATCAATGCACTATAATCATAAAGGAAAGAATATTATAAGGGAAATGTGATGGAAGTAGACTTTTTTTGTACTCTGGAGGAGAATTAAGATGTAATGATAGCACAAATTCATCTTCTTTAAACAAAACTCTGATGAAAATGGATGTATTGAAGCTGCTGTATGCTGCTCATGATGGTGACCCACAGCCAGGAGGCCCAAGTCAGCATGAAGACAGAAAGATGAGTTGAGTTGCCTGAAGTTCCCCAAAATTGTTCACTACCTGTGAACATATATAATCCTGGTTTTTTAAGGCTAGAGGAACAAAGTCTTCCTAGAGCCCTGCAGGCTTAGTGGAGAAGGTACCTGGAGACACATGGGACAAATGCATTTTTGAAATGAGTCATAAGTATGGACCTCTAATAAAACAGAGCAATGACATATCTGGTGCCAGGTGGGTCTTTTGGACTGCTGGTTATAATTTAATAGTAAATGATAAAAATGTTAGGTGTTCTAGTAGCACATGAGAATGCTAGGAGATGTGAGTAAATTTATCTTAATAAACACTCTTGTGAGAATCACTGATTAATATCTGTGTCATTCCCAAACAGAAAGAGCACACCTGGGTTAAACAGATACAACTTTCCTTGAAGTTAGTAGCAGCTGCTGTGATACCCAGAGCTGAATGTGGCCTAATGTGACAAATCTCTGAGAATTGAACAAAAAACCTTATTACCAGTCTCATTCTTTAACAACAAGAATATCCACTTTACCAGGAAAATGTATAATCTGACAATTGTGTCTTATTCCAAAGAAAATATTTTTGGGGGGGAGAGAAAAAAGAAAAAAGAAAAAAAAGTGTGGAGAAATCCAATCAGTATTACTTAATTTTCCTCCCTTCATCTGGATGTTCTCAACTCATTGACATAGCACAGGCTGCAATAGAACAAACAAATCAATCACACCATGGCACTGTTACTGGCTCAGCCTCTCTCCAGCCAATGATAAGTTACTTTTTCCTCCCCCCCCCCTTTTTTAAGAAATGCATTTCTTCCTAGTGGGAGAAGCACCATCAGTCTTACTAATGTCAGTGTAGGTTGAGGCACTCCATGGAGCCATCCTTCACTCTCCAAACACCCCCCATACACCTTTAGAGAAGCTAGAAACTAAGAAGTGTTTTCCCCTCTGTGCTGGGATCCTTCTTACAGGGCAATCCATCAATAAATAATAGTATTGGAATTGTAAGATATAATGAAGCAGGACAAAAGAAGCAAAGAGGGCAAACTGAGGCTTTATTTTCAAGCCAGGAAATCAAAGTCTCTGCCAAGCCATGCTCTGCAGCAGGACCCTAGCTTTTGTCCACAAAGCTAAGTGGCTGCTGCATAATACTGCTTTTGGTGCTAAAAAAGGTGAAAATATTTTTTTTTTCTTTTTTTTGTGGGATTTCCCCTATTGTTCTGGTGAGCTCTGCCTGTATAAGAACTGTGCACTTCTTTCTTCGTCTTCTTAAAAGCTACCTTATAAAGTGTGAGAAGAATAAACTGTTCAGCTAGTTGACACCATTCTATTTTCTTCTTCTTCTTCTTCTTCTTCTTCTTCTTCTTCTTCTTCTTCTTCTTCTTCTTCTTCTTCTTTTCTCATTTTTTTTTAAATCAAAACATATTTTAGAGCTAGAAAAGTCAGAATATTAGACTTACATGCTATTTTCCTGTATAAAAAATATTTGAAGAGAGACTAATTCATAGGAAAAATAGTGTAATCTGAAGAATTTGGTGTGTATACTATATAAGTGCATGTGTAAAAGATTTAATTTATTTTTTAAAAAAAAAAATTCTTTAACATGTGTACCCTGCTCTGAAAACTTAAAAGTTCAATAATACCTGCTCCAATAAAATAGAAAACGTTCAGAATCCTAACAGTCCCCTCTGTTTCCCAACTAGAGAGTGAGTCTCTCCTGTATGGTCTGAAAAACACAAGCCACATGTTTGTGGACCTCTGCTTCTGTTGATCCAACCAAAATATTCCTGCACCCAGTTGTTCCATAGCTCCACAGTTACATGTGCTCCCACACTGCCACTGGCTGCTGGAGGTAAGGTTCATCTTGTGGCCCTGCAGAAAGAAGTTACAAAATACAAAGTGGGAGTCAGGCTGTGTGAGGCAACACTTGCCTATTACGTGTGATGAGCTAAGGTCTGGTCACAGAGCACTTCAGCTAATGTCTTCTCCAGCTTACCCTGTTCCAGTCTGGCCTGATTGTTCCTTGGAGCTTTCCAAGCTGCATTTTGCTACGATGGGAGCAAATCACTGCATGTACCAAAATTTTGCCTTGTGGTTTTGCTTCTGTTCTGCAGAATGTGTCCAGCCTAGAGATGGTTTTCTTTCTCAAGCAGTGTTACAGCTGAATTCTACCCTACATGTGTTTCAGCAATCCTGCTGACCTGGGTCTTGCAGATCCCAAATTGATATGGCTGGTTCTCAGATTTTCTTGGCTTGGACTGTTTTCAATCAGTATTTCTTGTAACAGCCTTCACTTGGTGATTGTTTTCTGAGTGCCTTGGGAGTCACAGAAACTAAGGATCAGCATCCATCAGTTTTAATTAATACATAATGCCCCCCTAGATACCTCTGAAAGGAAAAGAGTAGAAGCGAACAAATTTGAAGTGTAGTTTTTCAGTTTTGGCCAACTCACACATCACATAACAATGGAAAGATCTTGGACACAAATGGTGTATTCTGCCTAAGATTCTGTTCTCACACATTTCTTGCTACATCTTATCATTACCCACAGAAAAGGCATTCTTCATAACAAGCAAAAAGAGGGTTATAATCTGTGGTTGACCTTTGATGGAGATAATGATATATTTTCTTTCAAAATCTGTGTGAGGCAGAGTTATTCATAGCTTCTTGAAAATGTCCTGTTTAAAAACAGTACGTTGTTTTAGGTTAAAAAAAAATCACATTTGATTATAGTTTACAAATGTCACAATCCTATCCTGCACAAAACAGAGGAGCTATGTTCATGTGGAGATTTGACAAGAACCCCTAAAGAACAAGAAGAGATTGGGATCAGTTTTAAATGTAAAATAAATACATAAAAATAAAACCAGGAGAAAGTTCATGTTCTTAAATTTAGAACTGGATCCATCAAATAAACATATGAGTGGAGAAAATGCATCATAAGGCTTTGTATGCTCTAAGGTATTTTGACTGAAAACTCTCCCTGGATCATCTGGCACAAGTTTGGTGCATTCAAAATTCCAGTGGAGCTTCATATAATTTATTTTTATCGAGGTGATTTTCTCATCTTATAAGGCACATTGTCTGCTTTTCATCTTGGAACAATATTTTACATGATATGTACAATGATTCTGAAGGGCACAGCTGTGGTCTAACTTGCCCTGTAGAATCAGTCAATATTAAAATCAAAGTAGAGTTTATCTGAAGATCCCAACATCAAACTCTTCATTAATTACTCCTGTTCAACTCAGAAACTTTTTATTGCATTCAAGCATTCCTGTTAGCAATTATAATACAAGTAAATCTGCCGGGAGACTAATTTTATGGGCAAAGCTGGTTGTATTATTTATTTTCCTCAGTTACTCAGACTCGTTAATTTTCCTGATGTTCTGCAATACCTTTCTTCAAGTTAATGGCCTTTATTTTTTTAGATGGCATGACAGGCACAAGAAAGTGTAAAAGGGCAGTTTGTGTTTGCAGTGTAGTAGAGCTTTATGTGTCTGGCAGTCAACAGTAGATTTCAATGTTTAAACATATTTGTTATGTGCTGTGTTAGCTTAAATATTGAAAGGGGTGCTTGGAGAATGCAGGTTACCCATATGTAGATTTTCATCACAAACACCGATTAAAATGAATTTCATAGGGAGAAGTCTATTAATGAAAGAGTTTAGGAGCTTCTGCATTATTAATGCTTCTTGTAAAGCTTCTGTTACACTCCAAACGTTTTGTTTTTGTGATCTCATTAAGTATTCAGAGAATGAAGGAAAGGGGATGGAGGAAGGAGAAGTAGAGAGAACTGAAATTTTGTGTGCCTGGACTGTTTAGGAGGTGGATTTCAAATTCTAGGATAAACAGTAGCCACAAGTGACTGCAAATATAATGAGCATTAGGATATCTGCTAAGACAAATTTTAGAAGTGATTAAAATGTCAGCATTATCACCCAGTCTGTGTTATTAGGACAGACTGTTCAGGCTTCTGGGTTGCTGGATCTGATATTTTACTGTGACATGATTTACAGCTGTTCTAAAAAAGTATAAATTAGGTACGAGATCTTACCACATAATTTTCTGGGAAACATAGCCTCTTGCTTTAAAACTAGGGCAGAATTTATTTAGGTTTGTAGAAGTACACACTTAAGTACTTTATGAGCAGGGATAGATTTCTGAATCATTGTGCTGGGCAAAGACTAATTAGGCTTAAGCTTCTAATATACTGTGTGCAGTAGAGTAATACAGCCTTTCTGACACACAAACCAAAGCTAGAAACTAATTTATTTCAACACATGCACCTCTGTTTCTCAGGGATACAGACATCCAAAAAAAAGTTCATCATCTTGTATTTATTGTAGTTTCATTTAGATATCAGATTAAAAATAAAAAGCTATCAAACCCCTGATGAAATATCATATGTTATGTTTACGCAGACACAGCACTTTGATGGTCCTGGAATCCATTTCCTATTCTTTTCCAAGACATACCTGAGAAATCTTTTGTTAAATAAAAAAATCATGGTTTTTTTCTTTCTTTTTGTCAGGATGCAGTTCACAGACAAATACAACATTTTAAAAAGATTTTGTCCAGACTTCAGTATAAACTCAGAAACAAAGGGCAACCAAGAGCGGATGGGAAATGATCCACCAAAATAATCATTATGTGGTGCCTTTTCATGCAACAGAAAATGAAGGGTTCAGGTTTCTCAAGTAAAGAAGGAAAATAAATACATTTGTGCAGTTTCTCAGCTGCTACAAATAGATTCAGCTTCACTGACCTCAGCTGCACAAGTAGGGCCTGGATTTGACTTTATTATTCACATTATAGTATCACCATGAAGGTATAACATGGTCCAAAGGGAGAAGAGAGATAGTAAGGGGGGAACCCTTTCTCAAAGACAGATCACAAAGGCAAAGACAGGGCAGAGGAGCAAAGATGCTTTCTACTGACACTGTATGACAGTGAAAGGTTGTGCATCTCAGAGCTCAAGTGCCAGCGCTGCAGGGGAGAAGTGTGGAAGCACCATCCAGAGCAAACATGAAGATACAGAGTTGTGATCCTTCCAGCTGCAAAATCCTGGATGAACTTTCCCCCCTTTAAACACCACTTTTAATTTTAACCTCACTTGGGCCCCTGGGGCTGTTCTGCAAAGCAGAGCATGGACTTTCTCCATACATGTCCAGAGCTGTCCCAGTCTTGACAGGAGCAAGCAGCTCCAAGTTAGTGTCTCCTGAATTTTTTGTTGTGCTGCAGCTCATTTTCAGTGGGGAAGATGGGTGGAAGTTTTATTCCTATCTTATAGGCTGATATGCAGGCTGCTCTTCTGAGGGTCGTGGGTTTGAAACCCTCAGGCTAAGAAGGGAAATTAATTCCATTCTTTTCCCTTTGGGATTGTATATTTGGGCAAAAAAACCCAGAACATCTCCTTCCCCATCAACGCACAGACATCAACCCAGCCAAAAAAACCTTCAGAAGTAAGAAATCAGTGTAATGAGCAGTTTTTTTCTTAAAGGTAGTTGCAAGGAGAACTGTTTGGTTTTTGAAGGAGTTTCACCTCCTGGCTTTCTCCAGGCTGGGAGAACAGCAGTGACAGAGATGGCCTAATGCAGCTCTCTTACCCTGCCCTTAGTGGGCCCTAAAAAGTAGGATTCAGCAGCTGCCTGCTGAGCCTACTGATCTCAAGCTGGTCTAGACTTAGTATGTCAATAGTTTTGGATTTCTTTAAGAAGTACCTGACTCTCCTCTCAAGATATATGGTAGTAAAGATTTCACTCCAGGCCCTAAGCTGGCAGCCTGGGCTTTCCTGGAGCTAACCTTTATGTCTACTCTGGGAAAGAAGCTGGGATTAAAGCCAAGACTTAAATAGACCTTCCTTTAAAAATCCTTGTGAAGTCTTGCCGGATAAAACAGGGGAAATCCACAAATGCAGTCTTCTGTTGCAAATGTATCTTTTGTGAAAATAGGCACAAAATGCTTCATCTATGTTCTTTTATATGCAGCATGCATACAAAGTCTGAGTCTGCTGTACTGGAAAAAGTCAAAAATCAATCATATCAGGACAGACTGTTGTGTAAAACGTACATCATACTCTAAAGCTGTATATTTTAACCTGTGTCTGAAGATCCTTCTGCCTTCATTAATAGTTATCACAGATTAATTCATTCATAAAAGAAGGTCACTTTTTGCCACTCAATCCTTTACCAAGAGTACTTTTATACAACTGGTAGTCTGTACTCTAAACTAAGTCATCTCACCTTAACAGGTTTGTTAGTTTTTGTTTGCTTAAGTTCCTGCACCAAACTGTCTGCTGCCATTTCAGGTAAAACATGTTCTACAGTGTTCTGAAGGGAAAACAGCTCAGTTGAAAGGACCATATACAGTATTTTCTGATGCAAATTTCATGAAAATTGAATTATTTTGAAAAGCAAAAGTTCTTTTTTTCAGGTGTCATTGCTAGTGTGCTCTTTCTCATGCAAATATAGTGTTTCCTAAAATGAAAGGCACACAATATCTCATTTCTGTATGATCTAACATTCATGCAGCCCTTCTTGTTAGCTCTACACAAAGATTCCAAATGTTGCACTTGACGATCTGAGAGGTCTTTTCCAACCTTAATCATCAAATTTCACTTCTCAAAATTTGAGATTATGAAGGATGTTACAGAAATCAGTTGGTCTGTAACCTTACATGAAGAAAGGTGGCAGTGAGTTTAATCCGTCACTACCTAAGTTAGATTGTCAGTCAGTTTAATAAGAGCTGCTTAAAGAAATAGAATAAAAACAAACCTAGTTTAAAGCCTTACAAAGCACCACTTTCCTGTCAGTGCTGCTAGCACATTTTCTTCCTAGAATAAAAGAAACATGGAATCACATAATGGTTTGGACTGGAAGGGACATTTAAAGATCATCTAGCTCCAACCAGCCACGGGTAGGGATATTTTTCACCAGACCAGGTTGCTCAAAATCCTGTCCAACCTGATCTTGAGCACTTTCAGGGACAGGGCATCCACAGCTTCTCTGGGCTGCCTATTTCAATGTCTCACCACACTCATAGAATAGAGAACCACCCAAAGGATAGTCTTACCACTCATATAGAATTTCCTCCTTATGTTCAATGTAAACCTCCTTCTTCCTCCTTAAAGCTAACTCTAGTACTCTAAGTACAACCTTGGTAAAAAGTGTTTCTTATAAGCCCTCCTCCTTAAGTACTGAAAGGCCACAATAAAATTGCCCCAGAGTCTTCTCTTCTCCAGGCTGAACACCCCCAACCCTCTCAGCCTGTCTCCATAGGAGAGGTGTTCCAGCCCTCTGATCATCTTCAGATCTCTCCTCTGGACTCGCTCCAGTAGGTACACATCCTTTCTATGTTGGAAGCCCCAGAACAGGATGGAGTACTCCAGGTGGAGTCACACAAGAGCAGAGTAGAAGGGGAAAACCACCTCCCTCAACCTGCTGGTCACGCTGATTTCTAAGCAGCTCACAATATACCAAATAATATTTTGTAGGCAGTAGAAACAATTGAAAACAATGGGCTCTCTGGCGCCTTCTTTGTGGGGAGATTTCCCTTTCAACTAAAAAAGCCATTTACTGCCATTTATATCTAGGTATCAGCAAGGCCCTCAAACGAGGTGTGCAGGTGTTCAGTGCATAAAAATAACAAAAGAACAGCTGAGCAATCTATAAAGGAGCACAGTTGCAAAAGCTTCATGCTTCATTCCACAGGCTTGGGCTTTTTCAGGCCAACTTCTCCCCCTTAATGGGTCATGCAAGGGCTGGACATCTAGAAACAGGCTGGTCATGGTTCTCAGCTCTGAGAAGTTACTCAACTACACAGGGCACTAGGAGTAAAGCACGAGGAGCTGCAGACTGCTGGAGCTGATAGAAGCCCTGCCCAAGCTGAAGTGCTCTAGAAGTGCAAAGGATGGCTCGAGAAGGAGTAAACAGTAATTCACTGTACATGTCATCAGCACCTGCCAGCTCAGGAGAAGTTATGCAGAAGATAGTCTCATCTCAACAATAGTTGGTTCTGTAGCATTAAGCATTCAGAAAAAGTTTCAGTTTAGTCACATAGAGGAGGCTAGCATAAAACTTTGGTAATGAAATGTGAAACATCTGTATCTGTAGAGCAACACTTTTAAACAGGCTTTGATATTGGCAGCAACCTGGCCATAGCAGCACGAAGCTCAGCACTGGCTGATTTATCCTTGTCAGGGGGAGTATTTGGAAGTGGTTATAGTGTAGTCAACTTCTACAGCAGAAAAAAAAGTCATGAATTCTTCAAACCACAGGGAAAACAAAACATGTATGACTATTGTACTCAGAGAATACTGAAGTTGGAGAGACAGCATTGCAGCTTCTTCATAGTGAAAAGGGTTAAAATTAGATGAACATATCCCTTATAAATGACCAAATCAAAATTAATTCCACAAACTGTGTTACATAGTTATTTATGGGGTGGGTATGGATCCCTAGCATTAGTAATATACCCAGAACAGCTCCTGAGGTAGCTATGAATGACTGCCTCCAGTCAGGTCCAGCCCTTGTCCTCAACCTGCAAACTGCACAGGACGCACTCGTAAACCCGTTCGTGCAGTGCCTGCCCTCTCAAGTACCAACCCCAGCTCTGTCACTAGCCCTGCAAAAATTAATTCTCTGGATGGGAATTGTATGAAGATTTCTTTCCTACCTGTTTCTATCTGTCAGTTAACTTGTTTTAATGAAATTCTCCGTTGCTTTGGCACATCCCAAATGAGGTTCTGAAGAGAATGTTGGCAATGATATATATGTATTGGGTGTCACATATTTCTCTATAGAAATCAGCTGGCAGACAACTTGTATGTGCTCAGATCCCACCTTTCTTGTCAAGCCTGTATCCCCATGTGGGGTTAGGTAGTAGACGAAAGAGGCAAAATGCACTGTGGATTGTTTGGATATGTAGACATAGATGTAGCAAGTTTGACTTTCACTGGAAATATGCTTAAGGAAGTCAAAGAAGCACACTGAAGATCAAGAATTAATCTTTGAACAATGTGCTTGGGGAGCCAAAGGACTCACTCAAGAAGTGAGGTGGTGGTTTGGCTTTATAGGCCAAAGAATACAAGCTATCTCATGAAAATGGACACAAACTGAAGAGCACTTGAGTGTCACATATGTCTTCACTACTAGAAACTGGAGAGTCACTGGAGACTTCCAGCAGTCAAGTCCAAACAAAAAGCTCATTGTGAGCTGGGGTCCCAGAGGCTGCTACTAGTTCATGAAAATATTCCTGGGAAACAATGGCTGCTAGCAGAACTGGGCAGCCCTGGGCTGGAAGGGTTGTCAGAGATAGATGCATATTACAAAGAAATATGCAACTTGCTCTCCAAAACCCATGAAAGAAGAAATCCAATTCAAGACTTTCCTCAAGCAATTTGTCAAACAGACAATAGCTCCAGCAAGCTGCAAGGAGCAGAGATCCTGGACCATGGGAAATGAAGACAAGCAGTGTCCGTGCTGCTGTGGGGACATGGGGTGCCGGGTGGTCTCCAGGGGGTGGCTGCATCTATGGCAGTGTGTGGGACTGCAGGGCAATTGGGACGTGGAGCTTGATGGATGTCATATGTACTAGAAGTGCTGCACTGGAATGCTGGTCACTGTTTGATGGTGGTATTCTTTTGCTTCTCTTGGGAGAGGAGTTGTTGAGGAAACTCAGCCTTCATGAGGCCCTTGTGAGAGCCAGCCAGGAGGAGAGGCAGTGGTGCTCAGAAGCTCCAGTGGCAGTGTCCACTGAGGAGAGGGGACATACACACTGGGTTAAACTCATTTCTCTTCTCATCCTTCCATGGAGAAGCACCAGAGAAATCCCTCCCGTATGTACTCCAAAAAGACCAGTTGACCTAGGACACAATACCCAGAAACTCCTTAGGGGAAGGAAAGGGCATCGAAACCTCCTTTGCCTCCTCCCACGAGGGCCATAACCCCTCAAAGGTTCATGCTGGCTCATGTTCTCCACAGCCGTTGTGAAGCTGTGGTTGGCTCCTACAGGATGGAAGAGCTTCAAAGGGCAGGGTGGAGAGCACTTTCACCCAGAACAGCCCCGGCCTTGTGGCAAGGGTGTGGGTTTTGATTTCCTCAGGCACAGGAGGGCATAAACCCCAGCTTTCCCACATCTAGGGTAAAAGCCCTGACAGAGCTCTTGTGTGCAGCAGAGGAGAATAGCAACATCTGCTGATATGCTTTGCAGAGCAGCAGCTCTCTGTGTTTTGGGAATGTTCATTGGCTCTACCCCTTGGGCAAGATGGGTGCAGGTGCAGGAAAGCTGAGTTCATTGGATCTGACGGTGCCAGAGTGAGAGTTAGCTGGGTGCCACGACATGAGAGGCATTTCTGGACATGCCCACAGCAGAATTTCAGGAGTCTGGAGAATTTTAATGTGAAAAGCTGGCGCCTCCGGAGTTTAAGCTTCCAGGGTGTGGCAAAAAATGAGTAGGAATTTAGAAGACTGCAGCTTTGGATGTAGGTACTTCATCCTGGTAGAAATAAATACCTCCTTTCCTTCTGCCAGGCCAGACACAGTTCCCTGAATTTGCAGTGTAACTCCTTGTTGAGTAGGAATATTTTTTCTCCAGTTCAAGGAGCATTATGCCTGGAAAAAGAGTAAAAACTGTCAGCAGAGATGATGCCACAATGTTCTGACTCTATAAGATTTGTGAGGCTGTGGGAAGCTAGTTTGTATGAATCATAAATAATTGCATGTAACATACTAATGTAGTTGCAGAGTGGGAGTGAGTTTAGTTTTATCCATTAACTCAAAAGATTCTCCCTGTGAGCATTTGGGAAAAGTAATTTAGCAAAATCAAGCATAAGTCAAGGTAACTTAAACTAGAAAAAGATCTTCCTAAATGGGTAAAAATGAAATGAAAAAAGAGGAAGAAATAAAACTAGGTGTCATAATCTAACAGGCCTTTTCTACATGAAATGTTTCATAAAACACATGCGTACCTCTTAATGCATTACTTCAGAAAAATCGTTTCTAGTTTTATGGAGATACCATGTGCTGTTTTAACACTGATAATAAATTATGCCTTTAGCAATATATGCAACACATTCATTGATAAATGCTTCAGGCACAGTGCTAGAGTCAGCTGTCTTTGATACTAACATCACATCTCCCAGACTCAGTGTTTTGAGAGGCAAATTTGACTTAATGCCCAAAGTCCATACAGCCAAGTGGAAAAAAAAAAAATTACCAGCAACAATCAACTTGTCAACTACTAGTGTTTCAAGGGTTTGATGTTTTGCACTGGAGGCTGATTTTATCTCACTGGCCTTAGCTATGCTGGTATTCCTCTGTGACATCAAAGAATTTCTTTTGGTTGTAAACAGTAACAGTATCAGTCCCTAAATAGAAAAGTTCCTGAGGATGAGAAAAAACCCCATCTTTTTTGTGTCAAGGCTCTAAATTATTGTAAAGAGGCAGAGAACTCCCTAAACAATGGAGATGAATAGGAGGGTTGCACTTAAACTCGAGGTTGAGAGATGTTGAAAGAAGCTCAGCCTGGTTTCCTACAATTGGCTCTTCAAAATTTGTTCTAAGAAGCTCATATTCCCACTGCTACAGCACCTCTTCCTACTTTTGCCTACTCAGATCTAGGCTGGGAGGTCCCCTGAGCCTGATGTTGCTAATAAGTCAGTACTGACACTATGTTTTTTCTATGGAAAAGCAACAGACCTTAAGGAAATGCTGTTATGCCAAAATTTTTGTAAGTTAAATGGACAAGATGCGTAAGGAATTCAAAAAGGCAAAGAATTGGAAAGTAAACCTGAATCAGTCAGTGACAGAGCCAGGACAATAATATAAATATTTTGCTGCCAACTCAAAGACTGACTCTACCTGTCATTCCACATCTGTTGGGGGTTTTTGTTTGCTTGTTTGTTTGTTGTTTTTGTTTGTTTGTTTGTTTGTTTTTTTCCAACAGAAGGATGCATATAGCATGTGATTTGCCCAATAAATATGGTTATATATCATCCCTTTCATTTTTCCCTGTCCATAAACAAACTTACAATTAGAACTGGCTGGGAACTTTTAACAAAGTGTTTTTCCAGAAAAAACCCAAACAAACAAACAAAAAAACAATGGAGGTTTAGCTGGTGTGGAATTTATGGTCAAAATGAAAATGAATCCACACTATAATATGTATTATTTACCTATTAAATAAGGCACCTGGCATCAAGGCTATTACCTATATGAGGAACAAGGATTTGAATCAATTTTCTAGAATGCTCTTGAATGCATATTTCATTGATTCTATTTGCCTCTCTTAAAAAGAGAAAATAATCTAATATATAAGCCTAAGAGATTATTTGTGCAGCACCATGTCTTTTTTAGCACCAGTACTTTTCCAGTTTAAAATCTACAAGTGAATACTTTCTCAAATACGTGGATTTTAGAAATTCTACCATATAATTGTCCTGAATAATTCCTAGTCTGAAAATTACTTGCAATTAGTGTGTTCTGACTGCCATATACTCAAAAAGAGAAGTTGAGTTGTTTTGATTATGTAAGGTGGGAGAAATAGGTCATACAGAGTACTTCCATCCTGACTGGCTGGGGTCTACACTTAGATTCAGGTTTTTGTTTTGGAACTAATTCTCTGCACACTGTTAATGACTGCTACTCTGTGCTTTAACATTTCTGTTTGGGAATGTGTGACAGTGAAATCATTTGCTTGAACAGAAGAGGGTATAGGCAGAGCCATTTTTTTCTAAACACTTGCCTGATTACTTTTGCAAATTCTTTCTGAAATTATTTTTCAGACTGTTTAATATCCAGATCAAGCACCTTGTACTTAAGGATGGGAATGCAGTGTGAGAAGATATTAAGGAAGTAAATGCAGATGTAGAAATAGATTTGAAGTAATTAGATGGAAGCCAGTTTATCCAGATCCTCTATCTGCCTGGTGGATATCACACAGAATTAGGTATTCTGGTTTTCCACCCCTCACCCTCAACAGCATGTCTTGCTCTGTAAACTTTAGGTATGCTACGTGGCTGAGAGAGTGTAAAGAAAACCTAAAGCTACTCTAGTGTCTCTTTGGGACCAGACAGTGGATCTTTGGGACTTTGACTCTGGAGGTGTTTATGCTGCTACAAAAAGACAGACATGAGCAGACTCCATTCCAGTGCTATTTATACCACATTCCCCATTGGATGGTGCAGTCCTCCATCTTCTCTAGTTTGTCTTTCCTCAGAAAGGCATTGGGAAAGTGATAGTGCCAGCCAGATAGGCTGAAGATAACTGTACATGTACAGAAGCTATGCAAACCTTGTAGTGCAGCCTTAGTTCTCAGGCAACATATTTTCTGCTCAGTGAGGCTTATCCACTCAGCTTCAGCCTGGTTTTTTCTTGTGTTCACACAATTGCTTATTAGTGCATAATGGAGCAAGCTATTGTATTCTTGCAGTGGAGGCAGAGGGAACTCATTTCTGCCTGTAGAAATCTACAAGCCTGTAGATTTTTGATGTTAAAATACTCTCAAAGCATAATTAGGTTATTTTGTCCCCCTTTCTTTAAATTTTTTTGAGACCTGGATTTGAAAGCAATTGAAACACACACCTGAATCGTCATCTATCAGAAACTGAAGAAGAATTTGTTCAAGGAAATAGTCCCACTGGTGCTGTTGATGAGATGTCTTCTATGGATAAAGACTGTTGGAATAATATAATTGTTTAAGTTGGAAAAGAGCTCTGAGATCTCTGAGTACACCCATTAACCTAACACTGACAAGTCCACCACTAAAGCAAGTCTCTGTTACAGTGCAAGATTGACATTCTACACCTGAGTTCTTTTCCTTCACTATCTAATGCAAGAAACAAAAGTCATAAGAAAGCACCAAAATAAGTTTCCCCAGAAGTTGTGCCTGTGTTTCTCTGAGGTTAATCTCTTTGCTGCAACAAGGTTGACTGTGCATTGAATAACAAATGCAAAATCATTGTCTACTCCAACACACTGGAAAATACTGTTGCTAATCATCCTGAAACAAGCTGGGACTGGCTGAGACACAGAAATAAGACAAAATTTTAAAAGCAAATATTTCTTGAATTTACCAGTTCTCTTAATTCCTACTTTACATTGAAAGTGCCAGGGGCTCTTTCCTGGACTGATCTTCCTCCTGAACAAGGAAACAATAGACATGGAAGTAAGCCTAGCTGCAGAAGCTTTTTGTCAGGACTAGTTCTTGCTTACAAAAAGCATTTACATAAATTCTAACATATTAAGGGATCAGATTTTACATTAAGGACACTTATGGAGGCTAACAGGAAAATGTTAGGTTTAAGATTTCAGGAGTGCTTTTTTCATGACATGCCTGATAGTGAGCAGAAGTATTTCTCTGGAATTTTGTGACAGCAGCAAAGCTGTATTTAATTTTTTTTTTTTTTTTTTTTCAGTTCAGGGTCACTAAATGTATGTCAGTCTGGTTCGCCATATTAATCAAATGCAGATTTAGATGATTTAGCAAAATATTGAAAGGGAATAAATGTTATTTTTACTTCTGGCATAAAATAATATGTTATATTATGTGACCAAAAACTTAGTCTATGTAAATATATACATAAGTAGATAAATTTCTGTTTGTGCCGACTACATTTCCTAATAACACTTAAACACACGGATTATTAAACACCAAACATACTATTTTCCAAAGCCCTCTATGCGGTAGCCATTAGTAATGACTCTGCACTCAGAGCTCTGTATGTTTCCCAAATTTAATTCAATAGCCAGTTTCCCTAATTTGTTTAGCATTTACAAATGAAAAAAACCCCAAAATCTGTATTCTAACATTATACCCTATGTTTTGCCTCCCAGCAACCCAAATTTCTTGGGAGGTCAACTTGTCATTACATTCATATGAATGATTTTTGGAATAGTCTTTAAAATATACACAAAATAGCAACATACACGAATTGGAAGCTTTGGAGCTACATATTATCTTTTAATAACAGGTAAGTGCTATAAAAGTGTGAAACACTTCACACTGATCGCAAGTATCATAATGCATTAGTGCTCAGAGAGGCTCATGGTCTCTTCTAAACCTCTAAAAACAAAGAATTATTTGCCTGGGAGTAGATTACTTGAAGTCTTGGCATCCTAACAACTGGATTCTCCAGGAGCAGGAAAGATCCATGGGCTAACACAAACGATGAAGGAACTCTGTACATAGCCACAGATTCTTTGGGTTTTCCTTGGGCTGTAGCACTACTAGGAATCCTACTAATAAGCTTCATCATATCTCCTTGTGCCTGGTCTGCACCTCCCATTGCTGTCATTCCCTGATTGTAAGAGGAGTGAAAAGGCAGAAGCACCAGTAAGACAAATATGGTAAAGAGAAATGTTTCTTTTTCAGAAGTTTTCATTTCTGGAAGGTAATATGTTCCATCTTCTAAATAGAGAAGTAAATACACAAGGTGAATGGTCCCTGTCTCACTGGTCCTTTGCATTGATCAGAAGATTGTTAAATTTACAGCAAAACCAGATAAGAACATGAGACATACTTTTAGTGAAATGTCAGTCTTAAAAGCAGTCTTAATCAAGGCACTAAGGAGCACAAAAAAGAGAAATGCCTGAAATTGTCTGCCTGTGCTAGGATCCATTGTAATGAACAAGCGAACTGAGAACTGCTCATTTTATGGGTTTGACTTAGATGGTATTAATAGATTTGGAAAGATATTCATGACTTAAAGTTATAGAACCTAATACAGAAAGAGACTAGCTGAGTGCATGAAGAAAGTGGTATTCCATCAGAAGCTATTTATTTCTGGATCAGAAACAATTTGGAAATAAATTATGATGATGATATTACTCCTTATGGATTAATGTTCTAGTGAAGAGTGCCCAAAATCTGCTGCTGAAAACCACACCAAACTAGTAAGCAGGACAATTATCTCCCTAAGTATGTGTCCACACTATGCAAGGGGAATTGTTAGCACTGAAGCATCTTTGAAATTCCATAAGGTTCTAGAAGTAAATTTCCCATCCCAAAAATTTCCAAATCCAGTCACAGAAATTCTCTTTCACTTCACTCAACAGTTGTACTGTACTGGTAGCATAATTAATATTCCTGTACTCATATGTATTATTTTAGGTTTTATATTAAGCAAGTCTTCCTTTTCCATCATGGTTCAATGCCAACAAATATAATACAAAAATTCTAATTGAATTCAGTGACCTTTAATGGTGCTTTTTGTATTTGTACTCTTCATTTCTGGTTAATATATTATTACTCATCATATATAGGTTGCTCTGTCAGTTTGCTTTACTTATATGAGTAGTTCCATATGGGTCCTTTATTCCAAAGAATTCTGGGAGTCACTAATAGGTGGACAAGGGACACTGATTACTGAATTCCTGGCTCTGTTTTCAGCTTTGGACTGACTAGTATGTTTATATGATGCAGAAGTCAACCACAGGATGCCTAATTCATACTTACAGCACTGCATGTTCCTATTATTTTGTGTAATAATATATCATTTACTTTATAAAGACTTTTCTCATTCTGTTTTATCAGTGGTTCACAGACAAATTTAGAAACAAGTTGAACATCAGGACTTGTAATTTTTCTAAGCCTCCACTTAGAATCTTTCCCCTGTCCACGTTAATTATAAATTGCATTCATCACACTGAAGACCATTTATTTGCTTCTTCTGTTTATCTGTTTTGCCTATCTGTAATACCACAGTGGGAATGGCATGTAAAATGGCAAGAAAATGACCTGTGTCAAACAAATAGATGGTTTGCACACAGATAAAAAAAGCAAAACCAAAATATTTGCAGCATAAATCAGGGTTTTTTTTTTCTTTCTATCTTTTGTTTTCCCATTGTTCAGTATGAATTAAAGATCTGAATTGCTACCGGCAATACTTCTGCATCTATTCCTACATTAAAAGATAATGTGATATTCAATAACTTTCTTTGCTGCTTCTTGTCTAAGATCTGAACTGAATTTTTATTTCCCCATAAGAAGGGAAACTGGATTTAATGTCCTAAAACCTTGACTCAGCTTAGTCTCATTGGATTTTTTTTAATATGTAAATTTCTCATTCTTCCTGTTAACTTGCTATTAATACATGATATTTCTGTTCATGGGAAAGAACAAAGAAAAGAATACATGTGTTAGCAGTGGGAAATGCACTAAATATGAAGGAACAAATAACAGTCTGCGAAAAGCAGGGGTGAACAGGCCTAATAGGAGGCCCTGTATTAACAGTTCAGTCCTAGCACAGCCCTATGTCACCCCAAAAAACCACCTGAAATATAATGATGGCAAATTTTTCAGTGGTACTGGCAGGCATTTACTTTCACATTTTATTCAATGAAGTCACCAGCTTAAGGGACTAAGAGGGAACTCTAAATAGCACTTAAGTTTCCAGAGTGTAATTCAGTTCCAGGAGAGAGGTTCAAACAAACTGTCTCTAATCCATCTGTGTCAATATATGGTTAAGCCCTGAATTTCCTTATCACAGCTTGTTTCCGATGCTGCAAGTTTACAAGATTTCAAAAGGCAACTAGACAAATTCATTTAAGAAAAATCCACTGAGAGTTATTTTATGTAAGACAATGAGTGCAAAAAGTCAGTGAGGCACAAATGATTGAATGATGGATGAATATTCTTCAGTGGCATCACTTACAACCTTCCCTAGGTATCCGCTCCTTGACTTTTTGATAAGAAGACTCTGAGCTGAGATGTGACCCTGTCAGACCACTCTCATGTTCTTATGCATCAAAATAACTGAGATGGCACATGCATGTTACTTTTCTGAGGAAAATTTCTCGCCAGCACAAGTAGCTCAGTGAAAAAGTATATGTTCAGTAGCAAGGCGGCTCACCTGAGATGATATTTCCCACTTAGCTCCATTTGAGAATTATCAACAAAGCATTGTAATTTTCATGTAGCTCTTCTGGATGGATTTGAGTTTACTACCTGTAGGCGCCTTCCCTGGTTGAAGAAACTGGTTGATATCTACCTCTAGAACAACTGCCTAATGATTAGAGTACATCCAGGGACTGTGACACCTGAATTTGGTCAAGCCTCATAAGGTTGGACAGCACAGTTACCCACAAAGAGTATGCTCGTCTGGAGCAGAAAGTTCCTGTTTTGTAGGGTATTTAGAAGGACAGGCTTTTTTTTTTTTTTTTTTTTTTTTTTTTTTGAGTTGAAAGCTGGGATCCCAGGAATAGAGATTCAAGAAGGGAAGAGGTTCTGGCAGGAGTAAGGCTCTCTTGAGAGGCAAGGGAGAGTACCCTGGCAAAATTCAGGGGTGTGATTTGCTCCCAGCCCATTGCTGGCGTGCACCTCATTGAAAAGCAAGAGAGGAAAAGTAATGAGGAGTCTAGACAGCAAATTCTTGTATCTCTGTGGCCTTGGGGATATATGGAAAATCTTTTAATGTCTTCTGTATACATCTCTACATTTAAGTCAAGGAAAAGCATAAATGGAAATCAAAGCCTTCTTTGCTGAATAATTTTTATATCAAGATTATAATTTCCTATTTAGAGCATATGTTTTGAAAGGTTTCTCACATTCCTGCTTCAAGGAAGTTAAAGATGGTCTGTTTCCTCAAACTTGGTACTACTGAGGTGGAAGTAACTGGAGGGAAGGGGCAAGGAGGCAGCAGGAGGAGAGCTAATAATGACAGAGCAATCTGCCTTTTCCTATGGAAGACAAGAGATGGAGCAAATGGAGGATTAAACTGTGAACAGCGTTTGCTTAAACCTAGAGTAATTTCTAGCTACTATTGCTTGATTTCCAAGGCAACAGTTTGCTGCCAAATTGAAAAAGTTTGCATCAAATGACCTGAATATGATTACAGTTAGAGGTATATTAGGATATTCCTGTTTGTGATAATCACTTAACTTATTTTTTATGGCTGCTTTGAAATGTAAGTATTAACCTTTGTGTATTTTATTTTTCCTATGAATATCTATTTTAACCACAAGTTCACAAGGTTTTGCTTCACTCATTAACTGTGAAGGTGCTCAGGCAAAATGCTGCAAACCCAGACATGTCTAAGCTTTTTCTTTCCTGAATTTCAAACAGCTGAAAGCACCTTTTAGACAAAATTCCTGTCTCAACATCATTACATTCCTGTTACTTTGCACTAAAAAGAGGTTCAAAATTGTTTCAAACAGGTATTAGTTTACACTGTTTTGTTCCTCTCTTAAGTCCTGACAGTCAGTACAGCCATTCATAAACATATGGTTGAGGACAAATACAGGCAGATGGAATTAAGCCTAGGTAAATTGTACCTATGTTTTCATATATAACAAAAAGTATTTATTTATCTGCTTTCTTATTTTCTAGGCCATTCACACAACTTTCTTTTGTGTTTCTTTCATAATTATGTATGTATACAGTTGAACTAGTTACCATCCTATACATTTGCCTGTTCATTGTTGTTAACACCTATGAAGAGGAAGATAGAAATTAATGTTGTCTTGCTGTGATGTGATTTCAGATTTATACCACAATTAGTTGAATATGGCTGTGCTATTCACAAGTGGGTGACTGGTCATGAATGATGGCTTGTAAGTGGAGAGGGTATATAATCCCAGAGCAAATCCAAGAAGCTAAACAATTACTCTTTGAGGCATAATTGAGAGAGTTTGAGTGATTCCAAACAGTTAAATGGATAATTTTGTATCCTTCCTATAAACAAGCCAGAAGTAATTTTCACAATTACTTGTGCACTTCAAGATTCCAATAACCTCCTTGTTCCTCCTGATTGGCTTATGATGGATGGCAGAAAAATCCTTCTGGGAGAGTTTTATCTGGTACAGAACTGAGGCCTGATATGGAACTCATTCAAGTCAAGAACGACCTTCCAAAAAACTGCCAGATCAAAACAGGTCTTTTGTGGAACTATAGGGACCCAGTGTTGCAAATAGCAAAACACAAAAAACATTTTCCCACAAAATTATCTTACTGCTTTAATATTAGTTGTCGGATGATACTGAAAGCACATCATCCAAAAAGAGCAGACTTTATGTCAGAGATATCTGTCACCAGGTGACACCAGCAATTAGGTTCTTTCATTTAGCTTTCTCATGTGTTTTATAATGTTTTAATACGTATTTCATGCCTCCCCCTTTTTTTTTTTTCTTCAGAATAGTGTTTTGCGATGTCTATTCTATGTACCAAGTGAAGAAATAAAATAATAAAAGCATGTTAATTACATTTTCAAAGTATAGCAAAGATGACAATGGAAGAGAACAATTAAACTTGCAAGCAGACTTTGGGGTTATAATGATAAATGTTAACCCACAAAAGTAATCTTCTGGCGTATAGAGAAAAAAATTAATCAATTACCAAATGCTTTTCATTTTATACAGTTTCCAATCACACTGTAACCATACCCTTCAATCACACTGTAATCTGCCATTTCGCCTTTGGATGAGTAAATAATCCAGATAATCTTGTGAACTGCCAGCCAGAAACAACAATGTTGCCATTTAAGGGTGTTCGGTGGAATAAATTTCTTGAAATGATTATAAAATGGGACACATGGAAACCAGGTCTGCAGATAGATAGTCTGCAATTCTCAGGAGGAGAATTGGAAGCAGAGATCAGAGTCCCTTTCAACTAGCCCTTCTAGACATTGCAATGTTATCCTGAAGGTAAAATAGGGTCAGTATTGGTGGAGATTATTTGGATTGAAAACCCATGGATTTTTGTCATTTTTTTAACTGTATATCAATTTTAATTTATGTTGTTAGCCTGAATAATTTAGATTATCTCAAGAGTTAAAATTAAATTTCAGGAATTTTCCTTTTTCATTAAATGCTTCTCTTAACTGCAGGTCTACACTTGGACCCATTTTAATGTTTTAGTTGGTTAAATATTACATTAGAGCATACAAGCTAGCCAAAACACAGCTTCACTTAACATCTGGCAAATAACTGAGCCAAATAATGAACCTGAAGCACTCTTTGTTGGAATTTCTCTTTCAAGTATGTGAAAGGTGATGGACTTGTTTCATAAAAAAAGCCAACACAAAAATTTGTGAACAGAGAAATTACGAGACAAATGGATTTTAATGAAGAAATTTCCTTTAGGTGATGGATGACTGGTCCTCATAATTATTTGCAGGATGAAAAATGTCTTTCTTAGAAAGCATTTAAAGAGGGACAACATTCAGGATTGCCCCGGAGGTGTCCTAGCACAGATCTTTTCTGTTCTGTTTTCCATTTCTGGTCTTCTGTTCATCAGTGCTTTCTCAATCCTTTTGCTTGGTGGAAGGGAAAAAATAGATGAGTTGAAAATCATCCAGTGCAGACTTTCCTTTTGTAGGAGAGGTTAGCAAAGTGAAGCTTTTAAAGTCTTTGTAAGGAGACTGCATACTTATAAATCATATTCATTTTGTTAAATGTCATGAAGATTTTCACTGAAAATAATATTTTGTTTTCCTTTTGCCCTCCTGAAACAGACTTTTTGGAAGTGTTTTTCTCTATAGTTTTTAGATATTATTTATTTTTTTCACTTCTCCCAGGCTTTTGAGATAGCCACCACTTCTCTGTCATTGCTCCCACCCAAGTCTATGTCTCTTTGAACTCATCAGGATGTCATTAATTTAACCAATGCAAACTCAGTATATCATCTTTAAGGTACCAATTTTTTACTTCTGTGGCACTACTAGGACTCTTATTGACATAAACCATGGGACCAGTACCTGCAAACACACCACACTTTCTTAAAAAATATTTTCCCTTCATAAAATTCATTTTACAGTAAAATTTGGGGTAGTTTGGTATAGGGAGACAAGAGAAAAGATGGAATAGGAAAAAAGAGTTTGCTGACAGGATGATGTCTTGCACATAATGCAGTGGCTGTTTCAGGACTAGCTTTACACATTGTTCTTTCTAGTCAACATTTCAGTAACACTAAATTACTTTCAGAAAATATTCTGTACTTTGGAGGATAATTCTGCCTGCAGGTGCAATATTAATTCTTTTATAGTTTTTGCATACCTCCCTCATTCCTTTCTGACAGCTTGGTTTCAAGTTCCCCAA
Source organism: Rhadina sibilatrix (assembly GCA_013400275.1). NCBI lineage: Eukaryota > Metazoa > Chordata > Aves > Passeriformes > Phylloscopidae > Rhadina > Rhadina sibilatrix. Next base: position 460,456 of record VWYO01019696.1, read on the forward strand.
ACTTCCACAGATTCTTTCTGACTTACGTTTTCTGATCCTACATCCTTATGTCTGTATTTTTTGGATTAAAAATGATATAATTCATGGTAAATCCAAGAAGCTGTGAACAGCACAAATATCTCAAAAAGTGGAGCAGAATCTTCACCACGTTGGTGTTAATTCTGACCATATTCTGTTCATAAATCATTAGGGAACCACATCTTTTACTTAATAGTATTCTATGAAAAATGATGCCAGCAAATTTCTTCAGTCCTTAGACTTTGGGCTAGTAGGAGTAACAAATCACAGACTGTGAATGTTCAAATCTCTTTCAATCGTCATTATGGTAAGTTTTGCTAACTACTGAAAAACAGTTAACTACACCTAAAGACGTGATCTTCAGGGCCAGTACAAGACATTTTACCACTCAGCAAGAACACAAAAGTGGATTTTTTTTCCTCGATGTCAATGAGGTAAGTCTTTACATACAGACCTGCCTCTGGCCCATACACTGGGAGTAGCAGAGCTTACAGAACCAGTTTTAGATTTGTGGTGGAGAATATCTTCTCCCTCAAATCCTGCCAAGAGATGTACGTGCAGAGGCAAGGAGGCAAGCTCTAAGCAGATGTAGAGACAAAAAGGAAGCAAAACGCCTTTATGGGAATGGCCTTTGCCTCCAGCAGGTCTCAGAAGACCTATTGGTGCTCTGGGTGGGACCCTTCAGATCTTGTAGGGGAATTGAAACCTACTAACGCCTATTCTGAAAGGAAGTTTGCCCTGCCCTGATCATAAGAATTACCTGTGAAGCAGTCTGTGCAGTCTGGGAAAGCTGCATTTCCCTACCGTAGATCTCATAAGCCCTACACAAGCTGACATGTAGATTTAGGAACCCTAAACGTTTGCATAAATGTTTTTTAATGATTAAATAATTGCCCCCTGAAGCACCCCAAAAGAAGCCAAAGGAAAGAGGAATCAGCATCTACAAAGATTAAAACAAAATTTCAAGTTTCTCAGCCAAGACGTTTTGTAGTTTCTATGAGCCAAAAAATAAAGATTAGGAAACTTTGAAGAGGTGAAACCATTTCCTTTTTTTGAGCCCTCCTGTCTCTCAAACATCTTGTTGAATTTACCTCAGATTTTCCATTAAATTTCTACTTTGCCAGAATAACAAACTTCAGAAATTTCAAGCAGATTGGTTTGGTCTGGTAAAAGACAAAAAGGTAAAAAAGTCAGTCCAGGAGTAAAAACCTCCTGCCAACTTTAGTGTAGAGAGAATATAAAATGAGAATTCCACCACAGTGAACCAAGAGCATGGGTAGTGCACACAATGCTTATTTCTGAACAGTAGTATCTAGTGTCATTTAGGCTGATGTCAGAGCATAAAATCAAAATTTTACTACAAACTTAGATCACTCCTCAGCACTTTGTATTACCACCGGAAACAAGCATGTCAGGAAAAAACTATACCACCTTTCAGTTTCTTTCTTGTAGTGCTGCTGTCAGAAGGAGTTGATGCCCTCCATGATTTGCATAATCTCATGTAAATATGATTATTCTTGGAATTTATTGATAGGTTTTATTCCTAAAATCAAGTAGCACCCTCTACTGGGCAGTTCATATTGATCTTCTGCCACTGAAAATAAAAATGTCTTGCCTTAAGTAAAATGCCTGTGTAATTATCTATGCTGGAAAATCAGAAAATGAAACATTAGTGTAGAAATGCCAGGGTGAGTGCAAGAATATAAAAGCACAGAACTTCTGTGAAAAGCTATATACTGTATTTCGGGGTTCAACTCTATTAATTCCGATGCAGTTTGGCTATTTAACACCAAAACAGAATTGGCCACAACTGTGTGGTTAGTTTCACATTTAGATTTCAACAGAAGCTAACATTTCAAGCCTGAGCAGAAACCCAGATCAGTGAAGGTAGAGAGCTCTTTTAGAAATATTTGGAAAGTCAGCTCATGGTCCCTTCCAAGGTAATGCAAGAGATGCATATGTTGATTCTGCAGCACTACTGAAGTGCTTTGGTTTTAGAGGCTTCTGCACAGCCGATGTTGAGGACGTGCACATACATCAAGCAGGCAAACTAGACAGATTGCCCTTCCTTTCACTCCACTTCAGAGCCCTTAGTGGGTTCTTTCAAGGTTGAGAAATTTGGCTTGTTACTGTTTTAGCCTCCATAAATGCCTGATATCATTTGCTCACAGAACCTGGCAAAAACCTCTGTCTGATCTTTCCCAGTTATGCGCTCTCTCTTTCTCTCTCTCTCTCTTGCTCATTCTCTCTGTAAAGAAGCTTCATCTAAATAACTATTTTATTCTTTGTATTCCATCTCCTTTTCTGTCCTTTCCCAGGAGTGCTGTGACACAAACCACCAGAAGCACCACATCAGAGACCCAGGACAGTTTGTTGGAAGAGCAGCTGTTCAGGAACGACCTGGTGATGTGGCACTTGGCTGAGAAATCAATCTTCTGAAAGCCAGCTCTGAGCAGCACTGAAATCAGCGAGTGTCTTCCTGTCAGTCTAGGGCAGCTTGGATCAGGCCCATGTGCACATCTGGATGCAGTTTGTTCAAAAGTATCCCACCTTTTATCTGGTATCACTTTTTACAGGGGTAAAGGAAAGCCTCAGCCTTACATGTGATGCTTTGCTCTTTCATGATTCTTTTCCAGTAATGAGATTATGATGTGACTTTCTCATCTGTTTAATTTATTGTTGCTGTGGATTTAGATTTTTCTTTCTCTGCTTTCAGTAAACTAACCTCAAAGAATGTGCAACCACTTTTTTTCAAATTCATTAATAGCTTTTGGCTATTTTGGTGGGGGGCTTTTTGTTTTGTGTTTTGTGTTTTGTGTTTTGTGTTTTGTGTTTTGTGTTTTGTGTTTTGTGTTTTGTGTTTTGTTTTTGTTTTTTTTGGTAGGAATATATGCTTTTGCCTGTGCTAAGTATACAATACTGCCATTGAATCAGATAAAAACATATTTGGGGAAAGTGAACTCCTTGGCACACGTGATAGAGAGAATTTTAGCAGAGAAATAATCTAATTTAAAATATTTCTGTAAATCATAGCAGGAATTAGTCTGTATTTGGTAAATTCTGATTCTTTATTTCTTGCACCTATCATATGGAAACCCATGCAATTATTTTAGAAAATTCCATTTCAAGTACTCAATAGTTTCTGTGAGAAGATTTTATTCTCAGTAGTGCACAGTTATGGATGACAGAAGAAGCAAGAGGACAATGTATTGGCTCTTCATGGCTGGAAATTCCTCAGATTTCAAAGCTGGAAACTTTTAGAAGCGGCTACTCAAATGTTTCATGGAAGAGATAATACCCTCTCTGTTTGCCTTAAAAATGTGGCCCATGAGTAATGTCAAAACACTTTTCTTTTACTGAAATATGACCTGATTCTGTAACTCTAGCTTTACTTAGGAAAAAATTGGTTTGTTAAGGAATCCACACAAGCCTATTTTCAGTGGTTACAGAAATGGGTGGGGAATACAGCTTAAAATAAAATGCAGTTTCATCCTTATGTAGAAGATTTTAGTAACATCCACAGTAGAATCAAGTTATATTTCTGTATTTAAAATGCAATACTGACATATTTTTCAAGGCAAATGTTACATATAATTTTGTATTATCCTTTGATGTTAGTACACACTGGTAAAGAATTTTCAAAAATACATAGACTTTGCATACTGAGAAGAAAGATTTAGAATATGATTTTTTTGAGTTGGAAAAAAATAAAATAATGAGATTTTTCTATATTTGCTATTGGAAGTTGGCAGGAATTCTTCACAAAACTGGATTGGATTGCAGACTTAATCTGCTTGTACCTGTAAGAAAATCAGATTGTTCTTGTAATACCCTAGCCAAGAGTTGTGAAATATAATCGTTTCCAACATTTTCATGTAATTCTTTTCTCCTGGACTTTTTAAAGCATTTTTACATGTACCATAAATTGCAAATTATTTTTTTAAAGCTGAGGAAGGACTTTTGTAGTTTGTACAATGATTTCAAAGTTTTTGTTCCTTGTAATCCAAAGCAGCCTTTTTCGACTTTTGTACCATTAATGAAGAGAAATTCCAAAGAAAATACACCACCTTTTGAAGCATCCAGTATGTGCTATTTTTTGGAAATGAGGCAGTTTCAAACATTAATATTTTTGTACTTTAATGATGTATTTTAAATTACAGCATTAAATATTAATATTAAAGGAATTTTTGAAAAGAAAATTGGTATTTATCAGCTCCTCAATCTTAATGTATATTTTCCAGTTATTTTCCTAGATTTTCCTTTCAGGCAAAATTTCTGCTCTCCTTTATACAATCTCTGGACACATTTTAAATGGAGAAATATAAACAAATTTTGGAAAAGTTGATATAAGGCTTATTGGAAAGGACAGTTCTATTTAAAAGAGTAATAAGGAAGTTATGGGAAGGTCAGGAAGCACTGACGACAGGGCCTGAAGATAACGGCTGAAAAATTTGGAGAGGGATGAAGATATAAAACTTGTAAGTTCTAGACACAAAAAAGACATGGTGATACAACTAGTAGACACGTGAGTGAATTGAAAAATATGATTAATAATTTAATTTTAAAGAAAAGCTGTTACCAGTAAAAGCTTATTTATGTGAACTGGAGAGAGAAACTAGAGTAAGAGAAAATGAAGAGGGCAGAAGAGGTTACAGTGTATAGACAGAGCAGCAGTTGGTGACTGAAATTATGCTGAGATAATACATATCTCCACAAATAATTTCCATATGTTTTGATGTCTTTTATTTTTTTTCCCAAATGCCTACCAGAACATCCATCCCTTTGCATTTCTCTTTCATCCAACAGTTTCTTCTCTGATATTTATTGCCCTGCTTGCTAACTCTCCTTCTCTCACCAAATTTCATGAGTTTTCCTGTCTGATTAACATGGAAGAGGCACGTTCACATGAATATGGAGTCAGCTGTGTGAGCTGCCTCACCCTGAGGCTGTGAGGCACATCCCATGAAGAATCACATCTGTGTCCCTTTCATGGATCTGACCTGACATACAGTAACACAGAGTTCATGGTCTCTTGGCATGAGCAGTGGTCTCTTGTTTCAGCATCAAGCTTGTTCCTTGATTTTCTCCTTCTTTCTTCCAAATATTAGATTGCCGCAGAAGACGTTGCTTAAATTATGCTTATCACTTTTTCTTTAATAGGAGGAGAGATAGTCCAAGCTGAATGTGGCTGAACAGCTTTGCAGTCAAGAATGTTTCCCCTTCATGTGATAGTGCCCCTTGGCACTCCCCTGAAACATCCCTCACAACTTTCAACCCACACATCCATGAAGTTATTGCTCCAGAGACTCATAGTCCAATGAGTGGAGAGTTGGAAACTCCATCCCTGAAAATGCAGTGAGAGGTGCCCAGCAACTAATGAAAACAGTGGTGGGAGGAGGACTGTTCTTAGAGACTAATATCTGTAGAGGGATAATCACAGGCTCCACACACCGCTGAAGCCAACTGCAAAGGTCTCAATGCTTTCAGTGGGGGAGCGGATGGTGTCCTATGGGCAGGAAGAGTATGACAGTGCTCAGCACAAACCAGCCGAAACAAGTCATCAAACGGCATAGGTGAGCTCTTTGTATGGGCAGAATTTTATGGGCTGCTTGAGTCAGCTGTTTTGGACAATTATTTTTAAAGGCAGCAACAGGCACTGAGTCACATTCACTCATCTGAGTTCATTGCAGAACAAGTTGCTTTAGGCACCCTCTGTTCATTGTCAGCCTGTTTTGCAGCCTATTCAAAGGGGGGATGGATTGGTGTTTGCCAAGGTTGCAGCCAATGCACTAAATACATTAAGGAGCCATAGATTATTATTAAGGAAAATTAGAATCGTAAAATGCAACAGAAGAGCTGGTGTTCAACAAGATAGCAACTTTAGCAGCTCGATATTAATATTATGAACAGTATCAACAGTAAACACATTATAGCTTTTACTTTGGATACTTTACCAGTCAAGACCTTGAACTAAAACAATCCCTGATACTTTAAAAAAAATCTTTGTTAAAATTGCCATGCATGTCTGATATGTAAGAAAACATATATAAGCTGTATTTGGTTGATATGAAAGAAATAACTAACTAGCACTTAGTGCAGTTGGATACAGGCTGCAGAAGCAAGATTTGGCTAACATTCAGCCTTCAAAATTCAGGACAAATTTCCCCAAGTTGCAACTTGCAGCTGCAGAATATCCTCACAGTTGTCAGAAAACACCACTGCTTTCACATTCCCATGTTCTTTATACATATAATTTTCAAATTATGGATTTTACTAATCCACAAATACTGCATTGGACAAAGCAGATGGGTGCAATAAGAAATACAACAGTGATTGCTCACATAGAAAGCAAAGACATTTTTCAAACATCTGTGTCATTGAAAGTCCATTAGGAAACACAATAAGCAGAATGGCATGCTGTGTGCATCACCCCCACCCCTGCAGAGCAAGGTTTCAGGATGGGGAAGACTCGTGCAGGGGGAACAGCTGTTTAGAAAAGCCCTCTTGTCTCTACAACCAGGAAGGAAGCGTTCCTTCGGGAATCTCGTCCAGGTGTGGAAGCAGAGGAAAGCAAAAACGGGAAGGCAGCTGTTCACCATTCAGCAGCTGAGGTGAGAAACCCATGGTGTGAGTAAACATGAGGGTTCTCCTGAGAGAGGAGAGTCAAGCATCCAGCCAGGACACTCTTGCCTCTTTGCCAGAATATTTATGTCCATGGTGCAGAGAAGGAAATGGTGTAACACGGAAGACTCAGACAAATCTTACTGAAAATAGATCACTCAGCACATTTTACAGGTGTTAATTGCGACAAGAGAGTGCTTCTACTCAAGGCTGTAAGTACAGAGGATGTCCAGAGGTGTGTGACAGGAGCATCCCAGTAGAAATATATTCCCCCTTGCTGCTCAGTAAATGCACACCTGTTTCTATTATTTTTGACATCAAAAGTCCTTGAAGGAGTATGTCTATAAGCCTGCTAAGGCCATTTTAGTGCTTTTGTTGGGATGATAGTACTAACATAAAATTGTTGAAAGCTTTTTTTTTCATAAAATTATTCCTGTAACATAGTATCTCTTACCACTCACTGTGTAAACCTCGATTGTCCAAATAGAAAGTTCCCCAATTCCTACACGGTTTCCAGATTGGTTTTAGGAATTGTTGGTGTTATTCGGGTACCTGTCAGCCTTTAAAAATACTTACAATTCAACGAGAGGTCTGCTGGATATACATGTGTGGAAATATACTTGTGGGAACCCAGCTGCAAAAGGAAATGGAGTTGCGGGATGCTGCAGCTTAGCGCAGGGTAAGGGCACTGGTAAGCCCGCAACTGGGGCTGACAGAATAGGTAACTCAAGTAAGTCCGTCTGCATGTGATGCAATCGCAGCTCTGCCTGCAATGTAGGCATGCCTTTGTAGTGACTGCTTCCTACTCTTAACGCTAAAAAGCCAAAGAGTGGCGTCTACAAGTCTGCCTGCGGGAAGGAGAGAGAGAGAGGGACTCATTAAGTGTTATTATCTTGTGAATAGACTTGGTCAGACAAAACAATAGGATAGCTGAAGCTTAGGGGAAAGCTCCACTGTGACGCATTGGGGTCTACATCATTAGCATTTCTTCAGTGACAAAGCTGAAGAAAAAAGGTCTGCTACAGCCCTTTGAAAACAGAAAGGCCAAAGAGGTGAATGCAAGGACACACATGCGGACCTGAAAGATGGACATAAGGTAGGAAATGGAAAGGTTGCTCTTCCAGCAAGGAAATGCTTCAATCAAATTATTTGTGACTAAAGAAGCAGAGAAGGAATCAGGTATTTGGGCCTCAACAATAAAGAAAGAAAAGAAGCAGTGTGGAAGAGGATGATACCCTCCAGCTGCTAAAAAAAGTGTAAGAAACTCAAGAAAAGAAAATATGAGTAATTTCACTTGGGCTGATGCATTTCCCGTGCTAATTAAAACAGAGGAATACTTGGGATTCCCTTAAGTGTACATATCTTCAAATATTCCATGAACTTATAGAGTGAACATAAAATGTGGCATGAGAAAAAGACTGATGCTGTGGAATAAGATCCAGTGGACAGTCAGGATGTGGGGACTTTGTGGGTGGTACTGGGCTGAGGGTAACCTATGATTCAATTTGCATGATGAGTAAGAGAAGGGAAAACTGTCTGATAAAGAGCTCAAAGATAACATTTGCTGCTTAGATCGTGGAGTACTGAAGATCATCACACCGATAGTACTGGAGATATGGGATACAGAATATAATATTTAGTCAGAATAGTCATAGGAGCTTGATGAAAGAACCATAAAATTTGAGTAATAGTAGTATTCAAACTTAGACAGTGTTTACAACAAATTTCAAAATAACACAACAGAATTACAAAACATAGGAAACAGATATGTGCCTTATTTACTATTAGCATTCAATCTATATTTGTTGGTTTTGACACACACTAACAATCTCGGAAGGGTGAAATAGAAAAGACTAAAATGCACTGCATAATTTCACAAGAGAAAGTATATTAAGAAGACAAAGTCCACTGACTGTTCATCAGTTTATAACGCTGAGGCTCTTTCATTTCTATCACTGCCTCTGACAGCTGAGAGACTGAGGCTATCTGGAGACACAATCTTCACTGCTGTAATCCTCCTCCTCAGTTCTTCTGCCCCTCAAAGTATTTATCCACAAGTGCTGCGGAAGGTCATTGCACCAGCACAGACTAAAATAAAGACTTTGTAATGAAACAACATAAGACTGTTTGGGAAAATAAGATATCTGCCTAGCATAACAAAGAGGAAGGAGGGAGGAAAAAAAGAAAGCATGCAGGCAAGACAGACAATTAAGGGACATGGCCATGCAAGTGGGTTTGAGGGGAAAGGTCTCATCCATGCTCTGCACAGCCTTTGAAGAACAGGACTGTGCCTTCAGTAGAACTAAAGTGGGCTGAGGGACCCTACTCACTGCCTTTCTAGTGAGGATATTGCATGTGAAGCACTACAGCAGAACAAGGAGGGTAGGCACATCTCAAGTATTTGGGCTGATTTTCAGCAAGACTGCCCTGATTCAATAGGTGGTTTCACTAGATGACGAACTGAAGGAACTTCAGCTCTTCCGCTTTGACAATAGAGCAAGGCCTCCTAAAATAGCAATAGTTTCAGGCACTTAATACAAACATGCCATTTGTCAAAATCTTATTTGCTTCACAGAGATGATTGATGAGTGTGCTATTCTGTGCTAAATATGACAACTTTCTGGAACATTCCTTGTTGATGACCATGAACTTTGCTCCTTGCAAGGCCAGCTGAGGCTGCAGAAGTGTAATGAGCATGTTCTTAGTGGTGACATTGACATTATTACGTCTGGATAACCCTCTGCTTCTAGATAAATATTTGCCTTTTAAAAATGGGAGGAAAGGCCTTGACTGCACTTAGAACACTTTGTCAAATCAGTTGTCTGAAAACCAACTGTTATATCAATTTATTTTTGTTTACATACAGGAAACTTTTAGCTGTGTCTGAGCCGACTGGCTATACCTTTTGAAGGATAGGAATGGTCACTTGAATACTTGTGGCTGCATCAGAGGTCCTTCACCAATATCCTGAAATGGTCATGCAATATCTGAGAGAAATCTTTTCACTGGCTGCTCTATCTTGTCTAGAGACAGCTGACATCAGCAGTGTGTGTAAAGCCAGAGGATCTTCTGTTAAACACATTTGTAGAACTAAGGAAAGTGTTTTGGGTGAAGAAAATAATTCTAACCCCTTTTGGCACCTCTCTTTTTCCTTACTCTGGAACACTCTGAAGCATGGCACATTGCAAAAACAAAGCAGCAACAAAACAGAAGTTTTTGGTTATTCCCAGAAGCAGGAGCAGGAGCAGGAGAAGGTCCATGAGATAGAAGAGATGCAGTCATTCAATACATAATGCTGCCTCTGGTTCTTGCTTGTTTAATATATTGCATGTAAATATTTTATTATCTGTCATTTCCTTACAAGCCTTCAAAGGCTTAAAATCTATGAATGGGCTGAAGCATTACATGCCCTGCTGGTACCAAACTCACAAACACTCTTGCATCCATTTTTTGATATAACTGTGAGGATCCAGGCTCTTAGGTCTTTAACACTGGTTGCAATATAATTAGAATGATGCCCTGAGTTCAGTGTCAATGGAGAATGAATGAGATGGGTGATGTTTGTAATATCACTACTGGTAATCTCAGTTTTCTTGGTATGAAGAGCATTAAAATGAAAAAAAAAATTAAAATTTACAGAACAGATGGAGAGATCAGACATTTCACAAGATCAACTTCTCTAGCTGACAGTAATGGCATTTACTATTGTAATCTACATCATTGTGCTACTCAGAATAGATTAGATTATCAGTTTCTGTTATACAAAGATTGTTATGTCTAATTTATCTAATAATATCTGTTTATAACACTGAAAAATGACCCACATGAATTTTAATCTTTGATTAAGAAAAACACTCTTTGCTTTTAATGAACAAATGAAACCAAAATAGACTCACAGGAAGCAATACTCCAGTAAATCCAGTTTTCATTCACACCTGAAAAATCTCTTCAAACACTGAATGGATGCAAATTTTTTTTATCTGCTATCTTGAAATATATAATTTTCTCATTCTTTATAATGGACCATATGGTTAAATCCGACTCTTGGGTACTTAAAAAAGTCTTCTTTTCAAAAGAAGTCAATTTTTTGGGAAGATATTTCATATAACCAAGGAATAAAAAAAAAACAAACAACCAAAACCCAACAAAACAAAAAACAAAACAAAACAAAACAAAACAAAACAAAACAAAACAAAACAAAACAAAACAAAACAAAACAAAACAAAACAAAACAAACAAAAAGCCCAACCAAAAAAAACACCAACTCTTCTCAGACCTTCACTTCTAAATCCAAATGGATCACAGAGAGAAAATCTGCTTTCACCACAAGCAGAAAAAAATATTCAATGTTAAATTTTCAGCCTGAGCAAAGTAATGTTCCAAACACGGAACTGGACAGAAATGTGAGAGAAACAGAACCATTCCAACAACTTAATGATTGGCCAAGTACCACCTGCCTGATCTATATCCCTCCAACATTAAGTTACACCTGGGTGCTTAAAAACTGACCATGCCAACAGGAGAAGTTCAGCAGCAACTACTCTGGCTGTGTTCCCACATTTCTTTGTAGCCTCTCTAGATTGTATTTTTTCTTCCTAGAATGGAAATGATGGAGTAGCATGTGTTGTAGTGATTAATTTGCATAGAGCCTGGACTTACTCCCATGCACCACAGCTAAAGGGATCAGAGAACCTTTCTGCCCATTGTTGGCCAACAGAAGTTGTTAGTGATTTGCTCAAAGTAAGCTTTGTGCTCTTATTTGGCTGTGTCTAGACAGCCAAATACTTCACTGCTATCCAAGGAATGTGCAGCTAATGTCAGTGATGTATTCACAGGAAAGCATTGGTTCTGGAGCATAGGCTCAACACAATCACTACAGAGTGTAGAAGCCAAAAGGCAGGGTATTCTTCCTTGAGCAGGCTATTTATTATTGGGCTTTCTTAACTTCCTCCAAGAAAGGAAAAAAAAAAAAAGTAGCAAAAAATTCACTAATTAAAAATGCATCTAATATTCAGTTTGATAGTCATATGAAAGATTTAGTTAAGAGGCATTTTAGACATATAAACACACATACAATTCTTGTATGGTCCAAGAATTACAAGCACAACAAGCAGAACTATCTTGTGTTCTTCCCTAGCAAGTGGAACTGCCTTTGGATAAAGATTTATGATCTGTCTTGAATAACTGTATTAACAGTTGACAGGTGTTTAGAAAAACAAAATGACAATCCAAGAGGTCAATACGAAGAAAAACCCAAACCAAACAGCACTAGCATATTTTGGAAAGGAGAATAATACCCCAACTAAAGTTTATTTTCTGTTAGCTCCCAGTGGAGTTATGCCTGCTTACAGAAATGACCCGTCACACAGTGATGGGTTGTCCTTTGATTCCTTCTGCGGGAGAAAATTTGGCTACCAGCATTGCAAACTACAACCAGTCCTATGAAAGACCAGTCAACTGTCTCACAAAGAACTGAACAGATGCAACAATTTGTCCCAAACAATGAACACTGCCCCTGTTTATCAGTTGTGCAAGCAAAAGCACAGAAGAGGTAACTAACTGTATTGTCCATAGCCATGCAAGGAGGGTTAAACATGGCAAACTTTCTAGGTGAAGGGTGGAGGCAGCTGACCAGAACATGAGGTACTTGATGTTAGATATAATCCTAACATTGCAGTAGCTTTGTTTTTAACTCAGCAATGTATCTGGCATCTTGTCTCTCCTATACATCAAGTGCAGGAAGACAATATGAACAGTTTCTAACTCTACCTCATAAACTTCCCCTAACAGGCACTGGAGTTACAATAACATCTTTGTTGGCAAACATTTCCAGGCGCTGTAAATCTGTCTGACTCTACAGGAGAGATGGCTGATGTGCAGATCTCTAAGTCTCTGTTGTTAAAAAACAGAGCCCCTGTTCATCCATCTTGGGCCTTATTTTATAGCACACCATATAAATGAGAACTTAAAATAGTTCTTTATCCTTCCAAAGTGCACAGTCACTGGAAAGGATAACACAACAAGTTTAGACTCGGGAACCTGAATCAGCTGAGAAGGACTGAAGGACGTATCTATGTTTGCCTGTCCCCATTCAGAGGCAGCCTCTGCAGTCCATACCTATGCCAGTGTGCTTTTACTCACTTAAGAAATTGAATCTCTTCGCACAAGTGTTCACCAGACCAAGGCAAGGAGTTGCAATCTTTATCACTTAGCACCAGGGAAGCGGTGCAGTATTGTACAAGAATGTTCCCAAGGAATGTAATAACATGAGCTGGAATGATCTGGCTTCTTACCACATGAGGCTGTGGAGAGAAAAATAGCTATTCTTCCCTGCCCATAAGCACGCAGGAGGGCATGCATCTATCCTTTGTTATCCATGCTGTAATGTGCATTTATTAGTAATAGCATGAAGATTTTTCCTCATAGTTTTAACAGCATCTTTGACATGGGCTAGATGGAGAAGATTTCATTTTTTGAAACAGTTAAAGGTTTTGAAAGATTTTAAGAAATACAAGCAAACCCAGTTTGTTTTAAATAGTGATCTCAAAATGGTAAGAAAAATATTAGACTTAGGGCTATCGTTTAGTATAAAGGTTTTCAGCTCATCACCCTGCAGTACTATTCTGAACCTGAAAAGCTTTCCAGGTGAGACATGCACGGAAAAAGTTTCACCTTTTTTTTTTTTTTTTCTTTCTTTCCCCCAGCAGCCTCACTGCAGAGCCATATTTAGAAATGCTTGATTGTAAGGTGTTTGGATTTGGCAGGGAATGGCTATGATGCACTTTCCCCGGGGCCTGGGAAAGAGAAGCAGGCTGCAAAAACAGCTTTCAGAAGTTGCTTTGAAAGGCAGTGTATAATTACAGAGGCTGGCAATGAAAGACAGAGCAGCCTCCAGGGATACCCCTTTCCTATTCTGCCACTTACAGCGATTCTTGCCTTTGCAGTCAAGTTCTGTCGTGTCCCGAGTAAGAAGCTTGGTCAGCAGTGAATGAGACAGCTTGCATCATCTTTCTCCTTCAGCTATTAAAAGGAGGCAGGTCTAAGGCTTTTTTTTTTTTTTT
>VWYO01019696.1:474207-489030 GCA_013400275.1 Rhadina sibilatrix
TCCTCCTGGCAGACCTGTGACTCATGAATGCTGCAGAAAGGAGAAGCCAATATAAAACTATTTCTACACTTTAGCTTTTGAGCTTCTCTTTTAGGGATCACGCAAGGTAGAGTGTTCACAGCTTTTGTTAATAGTGCTATTATTTATAATTTCTTATAATTTATTGTTATTATTATTACGAATACTACTACTATGATCTTGTATTTAGGCTCCTTACATCCACTCTAAGGACAAGTTGAAGAGTACAACAGATCTGTGTGATGATGCCTGAAAGCTTTGTACTTTTGAAAGCTCTGTGCTAGGGCCACCTGCAGAGCTTTCTGAGAAATGTACACCACCTCCAAAGATTGTTTTCAAAACCAATGTTGGCTTCCTACAGCCAGGACTGTTCTGCTGAGTGCCAGAAATTGCTTGTAGAAGCCTCTTGTTACCCTTTGTGCTGTGCAGTATTTCTGCTGTAGTTCTGGTGGCCGAAGAGATGGGAGGGGAGTGCTATGGAGCTTTCACAAACTGCACTTTTGTCTGTCAGCAGCACCTTCTCCCTCAAGTTTACATCAAACCCAGTGCCAAGTCAGTGGCTTAAGCCCATCTCTGCACTGGACTCACAAAGACACTGAAAAAAAAAAAATAATTTGCCCCTACAGCTGTCTGCTTTATAGTAAATATTTTTGAGACAGATATTATGTGCTACATTCTCTTTAAAGTAATTGAAAAAAAAAACAAACAACCAAACATGCTATGGGATGGAAGAGATATGAAGAATGAAGAAAAACAATGGGCCAGGAAATTGTAAAATAAAAGAGAATATGCTGCAGTTTTAAAATACTTTCTCGTTTATTATTTTTATTGTCATTTTCAAATTAAACCTCGAACAGTTCAGCTGAAATGTATGCCAATATGTAGCCATTAATTTTGTATACGTTATTAGTTCTGATATGTGTAAAGGCCATTTCCACTAGTGATATAATAGATAGCAATAACTGAAAATACAAAATGCTCCCAAATTTACTTCTGGTTCTTTTTTCTGGAAAGCAGGATTTTACAGAAGACCCTCCAGAATGCAACTGTGCTGCACATGGACATAAATGCAGCCTAATGGAAGTGGAGTTTCTGTCACATTTATTCATTTCAGCACCTGTTTTCTTTCCAAATTGGAACAAAAGGTCAAAGCACACTGTGCTTGACAGAAATTATAAAAGATTTTGATTCAGAAACACTAAACTAATTAATTTTGCCATTTTTAACTAAGAAGAAGCATTTTGATGTTCTATTAACTAGATGAATTCACCTAAGTCAAATTACTTTGTTTCAATTTTCAGAAACTTTGGTTTTTTTCCTTGAAAACCAAAATATTTCTAATAAAATACAGTCATCTGGGAATTTAATCTCGTGTTCTGAAAAGAATTTCTGAGCATCTCAAAAAAGAAACCTCATATCATAATATAGCATTCTGTCAATTTCTTCTTTAATTGTGCTGTACCATGTATATCCCTCATGTGACTGTGAGGGATTCTTGCTCATATTTCTCTTTTTAAAGAAATTGTATCCATTGTCAATATTAGAAGTTAACCATTACTCTTGGTGAATGTGTTAGGATTCTTCACAGCACAAGGTCCTGCAGTCATGGACAGTCATGAGCAATTGGGACAGGACTTTCTGATGTCACTATTGCTTTCTATTGCAGAAGGAATGGGAGAAATGGAAGTTGCTCAGCAGGTTCTCCTTCTGGTAAGGAAAGGGGAACAGAAACTGCAATGCATCAGGTTTTCCTGTACCAAGTAGGTACAAAGGTACAGGTTTTCCTTCTAATAATATAAAATGACACAATTCTACTAGAATTATCTAAATACTGGAAAGGGAGACTTGATTGTTAAAAATTTAAAGAAAATATTTGAATTATTTAGTTTCTCAAGATCTGTTCATTGACTGTTGTATCAGCTTTCTTTAAACCAGTGCCAAGTGAGTAAAACAAAGCAATTTTCTATAAAAGATTCCTGAGATCAGACATAGATACCTTACATTACCTTTATCTCATCTGCAACACTCCAAGAAATCCTGTAAATAAGTATGCGGGATTTTAGAATCTTTCAGAAACCTAGGTTTCACTCTACTAGAACGCATAGCTGCAATCAGAAAGATACACTACACAAACTTGGGTTACATATTATACTATGGGAATACAGTTTTAGCTTAAAGGTCTTCCTCTGGAAGAAGAACTTCCTCCTGTACCACCAGCAGGAGAGTGTCTGTACATTTTCAGAGCAAAGCTGGAGATGCTGCAAAGAAGGCTCATGAGAAAATCCCTCACAATCTTTTTGTTCACCTGCCCCACACCGCCCACCCGCCCCAAACCCAGCAACTGACGTTGGTAAATATTTCAATAACCAACTATAATCAGTGTACTAGTTATATGACAATCATTGAACAGATGTAATAGGTGTTTTTAATTCTTTAAGTGTTCTAGGACTTGTAGACAAAATATATAAAAGGAGGGCAAAACGAATCTATATCCTTTTAAGACACATCCCAGTTTTCCCACCTGCAGTTTGTCACGTCTAGCAGGCATAAACCTGTATATTAGTCAACACGTCTCCTGCAAATTATCCCACTACTGTGATGTTGAAATAAGTAGCTCAGCATAAAGCAAAGAAGTTCTGAGGTTTGTCTTTTATCGTCATAGAAGAGGTGTCTCTAAACATGCAGTGAAAGAAAAAAGACACTTATGTTAAAATAACCACTCAGAATGAAAGCTAGTTAAAAAAGATAAGATTTTTTTTCCTTTGGTTTGGTTCAGCAACTTTTAATGAACCCATGCAGCTTAAATAGTGGAATAAATATACTCCATCACATGAGTGAGAGCTAATAATATGTAGTTCTCAACTAGTTTTATTGACTTGAATCTGGGATACCTGAAATAATTGCAAATGTTTCACAATTGCTTAATGTGTAAACATGGCTAGCACTTTTAAACATGTGGAATGATACAAAACCTCAAGTCATTCACATGTATTTTGAACACTTGCAAGCTCTAACATTGGATCAATATTCAACAGCCTTTCTAGTAGAAAAAAAGAAATTTTATTGGGAAGAATGGTAGTTATAAGAATAGCTACATGGTTAGCATAGATGAAAATAGAACTGATATGGGTGGAGGATTAAAATAAGGATAACTAGCAGAGACATAAAATACCAGACATCTAAATTTAGGAGAGTTTGAATGCTCCAAACTTTATTTTCATTGGCTTTTGTGTGGTGTTTCATAAAGTTATTTGGATGATGCTGAGAGCCTATAGCAAGCACGGTCTTTGCACAACACTCTTCTGTAGACCATCTGAACTTTTTTTCCTTAAAAGTTGTTAACAGAATAAGAATAAAGATTTTTATAACTTTTATTTCACTTGGGCATGGCTGTCACAGCAGTCTAGACTGCAAAAGTGGCATGTGAGTTTACAAGTAGCTATTTAATTCAAAAGGAAAATTCTCCTCATACAATTTTACCCTCTTCTGTTTAATGCCAAGCTGGTCTCTCCTGCAGAACAGTCTGATGATCATTTCTCCTGCAGCCTGTTCCTTAAAATCGAATTGTGGAAAGTCAGTGCTGGAACTTTATGGCACTTTGATTGAGCAAAGGAGGGAGAGTGTTTCTGTCCTCGTCATGGAAATACGCCCTGATTTTTAAAACAAACAGGAGGGACCTGTCTCTCAAAAGGAGTACAGTGAGAGCAGGTTAGTGTGGGAGGAATGGTTGAAGCTATTTTCTGCCCTGTCATTCCTTGTCTGGGATACCACCTTGCAAGCTGGGGCTGGCCTGATGTCAGCCACGTGAAGGTTGCACACCTGGTCTGAACGAATCACGTAAGCTCCCTCTGGAGTAAATGGAAGATGAGCATGTCTGGAGAACTGCTCCAGACATTACTTGTTAATTAGAAGGACATTTTTCTTGCAGTCCCTAGTACAACCCTCAAGAATTCTCTCAGACTAGAGACCTGTGTTTCAGATGGCTAGAGCTAGGTGAGAGAAATCTTACTTTCCATGAAGAAATGTCTTATGAGTACACCAAAAGAGTTTTTAGATTTACACTAGGAAAAAAAATCAGGGGATTCAAAACTGTGCACCAAATGAAGTTCAACAGCTGAATTTCCCCTACTATTCTTTATGGATTTTTTTTTTTTTTTTATTTCCCCTGCTTCAACCACTTTCTGAACTACCATTTCAAAGCTTGTTCAGGAAGCAATGGAAGACAAATACACAAATCTATGTGACAAGCAGCTTTAGAGAGAAGACTATTTACATTTATTTCTTGGCATCGTGTTATGCATTGCTCCTTATAAAAATCTCAGTCTATCTCTAGCTTTTTATACCTTTATATCTTATAGCATCTATACCTTTTTATAGAGAAAAGTTATTCTTTTCTAAATAGTAGAGATAGATGTGAGTTACCTGACATAATCCTCATTCTCAGTGATCAGTTTCTTCAAGATTCTAGGATCTGATATGTATTCACCAAAGAGAGAACTGAAGGCTGGAGATGAAGATCAGTCAACTGCAGGTTGGAAGCTGGAGGTTTTTATTCAAAGGGCTCGAATAAATTTACCTCTCTGTATTTTCATATTATGAAAAAGAACATACCTATTTGACTTTATGGTGACAGCCCAAGAGATGGCAAATTGCTTCCTAAAGCGAAACAGAAATGGAGACCTTTTCCTTGGAAGAATATTAGGCAGCTCTTTCCTGGGAAGGTGTTCAGATGCACAGAAAGATCTCAAAACAGGTAAACAAAATATGGCAAAAATAGTAGGAAAGGAAGACATTAAAGGATTCAGGTAAACTCTGCTTGTTTATAGACAAAATGAGTCATCAGTTTCAAGTTTTGTTTGTATATAATCCGGGCACCTGAGTTGTTGCAGCAAAGAGATGGAATTGTGTGCAATCTAAAAACTAATTGCACAATGATTGGGTTGTTATAAAGGAATCCAGATTTGATTATTCTTAGCTTTTTATAATTTTTTTAATTTACTGATTATTCATTTTGTAGAAATAACACAAATATTTCTCCAGACAGTTTTGGTTTATACTCTGTACCTTCATGTACACAAGTGTATGTGTATAGCTATATATTTACTGATGCTGGTGGGTGGTCTGAGAATTTATTAAAAAAAATGACATTGTATATCTGGTCCACAAAATGCTAACAAAAAGAGACATTTTTGGATTATGCAAGATTTGCATTTTCCCTTGGTACCTGCTCCAGCAATTTGAAAACCTCTTTGTTTTGACCCTTTGATGAAGACAGCAGGGTGTGTGGTTTAGGGAGGCAGCTAAAATCCTAAAGGCTTAAAAGAAAACATTTTTTTTACATTTCATGATCACTAAATAAATGAACTTTCCCACTCAGGAGGGAATGATAACTTGGCACAGAGGTAGAGATTAAGAACACTTCATTTTCTGTTTTCTAATATTTTTAAATGAAAGGTTCTTTTCTTTTCAAAGCATGAGTCTCTGTGAAATTAAAGGCTTACAGTTGTTTTAAAAAAATATATATTTTATCGACAAAATATGGAGCCATGAAAGGGAATGTTTGCATAGAACAACTCTATGCAAGAACATAACTTGCTCCTGAACATATATCTCTTTCTTCAGGCAGCAACTGAGAGAATGAGAGGACATGGTCTTAAGCTGTGCCAAGGGAAATATAGGCTGGATATTAGGAAAAAGTTTTCTACAGAAAGGGTAATAAAGTATTGGAATGGATAATCCACCACTGGATGTGTTTAAGAAAAGACTAGATGTGGCACTTGGTGCCATGGTTTAGTTAAGGTTAGGGTTGGGTTGGACTTGATGGTCCTGGAGGTCCCTTTCAACCTCATGATTCTGTGATATTCCAGACAAAGAAGAGCAATATGTCATAGAGAAAACCTTATAATCAGTAATTTTATTTTGTTGTTGTTGTTGATTTAACTGGTTTAACTCCTTACTAATTTTCTTCATTGTGATATTTAATTTTTTTTATTATTATTTTAGAGACTTCATGAGTTGTTTGACCAGTTAAAAAATATATGTTTCCAAATTCTTGAAATTGAGGTTTGGAAATGGTAACCCTCTTGCAAGTATTCGACATGATCCCAGTTAAGGAAATTTCTGCTCCATGAAGGCAATTATACAGAATGGGTTTAGTATCTCTCTTGATTCTGGCAGCACCTTTTTTTGTTCCCTTTGTTAAATAAAATTTAACAATTAGTTTCTGTTCCAGTTCTCTCCTTTCAGAGTGCACTTGCTGATTTCTCAGCCTTTTTTTTCTTAGCTGAGACAAGGAACCATGGCATTAGCAACGTGTCTTGGCTGGTTCCCTGTGCTTCACATACTTCCAGTCTCTGCAGCCAGTGGAGCCCCAGCTGTTCCCTCTTGCCCTTCTGGTGTGGTAAGACTGTACACAGCTGCATAGTGCATAGGGAGCTGTATGGCTCCCAATAAACATTCATCTCCAGAAAAGTAGTGATATCTGTTTTCTTCAGTTTGCTGGAATCAGGTTTTAAATTACATTATCTACAATATTTTAAAGATGTTTCATAATAATAGCACTTCAGATCTCAGTTTCCTTTTTTAAGATAAAGTGCTCTGAAATGTCAGATATCCTTTCCTCAAATATTTCATTTTCATCACAAGGAAAATTACATTTATATTGCCTACCTTACAAATAACAAAGCCAAAATTTCTGGCATTGAGTGACTCAGTGAATAAATTACAGCATTATTTCTCAGAGCACAGTTTGGTTGTATCAACCCATAGGAAAACAAAAGAAGTCATACTGATTCCACCCTACAATTCCTAGCTTGGTGGCCCTTGTTCAACTCCCCCTGATTTCTGTGGGGTGGAAGTGTTTATGGTACATCTGCTGGGAACTGACTCACATCAAAAGTAAGTAGAACCTTTGTGAGTCCAAGAGAAATCTTGGCCCCATTTCATCAGTGCCCACTGTGTGTAAGCATGTTCCAGATGCAAAGTGGGGAGTGCTGAAAATAGTGAGACAAATTTGATAGAATCCTATTCTTTTGTCTAGATGTTTTCCTTCTGGTCTCACTTGAGGCTTACGAAAATAACTGAAGCTGTTAGGGCAACATCTCCCCCGCCTGCACTGGATTCTCTGCTTGCAGTAGAAGAATAAAGACAAAATGTTCAAAATTAAGATAATGTGGACAGAAGACAGAACAGAGCTTTTGGAGGTACTGCTGCTCTGCAGCTATCAGACTTAATTATCAGTGTTACAATCCACTGTACTGTGAGTCAAAGCTCTCTTCAACAACTTCTCCATTGTCTTTTTTCTATTCTGATATTTCTATTCTCATATTCCTGATCGAATATTGCTTCTCATATAAAGAGCAGTAAAACAATGATTGGTCCCCCCATCCCCCCATGGTTTATTCATCAATACTAAAGCTGTAGTGACAGGAAAGATTTGTAACAACAAAGCCCTTTTACTAACAGGAAATTATTTACACATTTTGTTCTCAAAAGGAAAACACAGTAATTATGTCAAGGTTTGTCCTTTGCCCAACAAGGCTTGAGGTAAGTGGACAAGCTAAGCAACCCAGCCAGTTTCAAAGCTGACAGTAGCTTTTCCAGTTTTTTAGGATCCTACAGCTGATACTATGACTGAATACAAAGCACAAGGCTTAGCTGTGCAGGTTCCATTAGTTTAATTGCAGTTTTGTAGTTAAATACCCTAGATAGCAGTAAGTAGCTCAGCCTCCATTACCAAAAGTCATAGATTAAAATCATTGCCACTGGACTTCAGGAGGCCTGATTTATTTTTTTTTCATAAAATAAATGAAATGTGCACTTAAGACCATAATTGTAGACAACTTCTTCTTTAATTTAAAACATATTTTTGTCCTATTACAAGAGGTAAACTCATCTGTTTCTGAGTGCAGTTATGCTATATCATTCTTAGGGTGCCGTTAATTATATTTAAAATTAATTGTTAAATGAAAAACAATAACATACAGTAGAAAATGAATAAAAGAAGAACTATACCTTTAAGGGAGACATAAAAGGAATGCTTAGCTGTTACCCTAAAGGTGATAATTCTATTGAAAAGAAAAACACTGCATATTTTCAGCTGATGTAGCATTTTGAGCAGGTGAACATGCCTTCATGCTTTAGAACTTCAGTAATTTACAGCAGAGTGCTATGGAACAAAATAATTGGACAGAGAAATTAGTGTCAAACTTCTGAAAGTTTAAATAGTTGAGCCAGAAGGAGGGCTATAATTTCAAGGAGAAAACAGTAGCAATTGCAGACGTGCTTAAGAATTGTCTAAAAATCAATTAATATAAGTAGCTAAAACATATTTTTGTAGTATTGAGTCTCTTGAGACATGTTGTCACATGCAGGATTCTTTTATTTATATGATTTAATCCTCAGAAGAGTGCATCAGAGTGGAAAGTGTTGTGTCAGAGATTTGTAATGGAATTATTTCCAAATCTTAAGTGTTTGAAACCTAGCTGCAGAGGGAAAACTTTAATATTAGCATTAAAAAAGCTTAAGGTCTTTGGCAGAAGGCTGTGAAGTCATCCGGGTATAATCAGCCACATAAATTGCACGTGACAGTGTGATCCTGTGATCTGAACACTGAGCAAGAAAGTTTTCTGCTTCTGAAAGGACACAGATGGGTTGTAGTGCTCTTCCATTTTTTAAATGTAAGTCACTACATTTTGACTTAGAATGTTAGTGTGTGTGGAGGTAGGGAAAGGATATCACCTTGCCTAATGCTACTGACAACCTAGTCTGTCTTTTGTGCTGAGGGCATGAAAAACAATCTTCCTCCTCTTAAGTGATTAAATAAAAATGACAAAAAACAGTTGTACAGTAAAAAGAAAAAAAAATTGAAAAACTCCTAACAGTTATATATTTTGGTGCACGCTCACACACACATATGCATACATAACATGAAGTTTATACATTGGCACTCAAACATGGATGTACACATTTTTATTTAAAATTAACTGAATTCTCAGCTAAGTGAAACATTGAATCACAGATTTTATTTTTTTTTTAGTAGAATGTTTGGAGGTCATCTGTGCTTTCTAACCAAGAGAGCTTCTTGCCCTTATCCATTTATAACTCAGCAACTGAAATGTCAGCAAATGTCTTTGAGAAGAAGGACTTTAATCACTAGATCCATCCAGAACGGAGTAGTGAGTTTCTGTCTTCTCACAATACGAAAATGACATTCCTTGTAACACCACATCCAGAGAAAGTTCAACAAGGAAAGGTGTGACTGAGCAACTCTCTCATGTATGTGTGTAAGGAGCTTACATACATGTAAGCTCCTTACTTCAGCAAATTCTACTCCATAACTCTGATTCAATGTGAATACAAATAAATTAATTCTATTAGCAATCTTTTCTCTGGGAAAGTTTAGATGCTTTTCTGACTTCTGTTTTTTCTTTTTTTCATCTTTTTTATTTTTTCTTTTGTAATTTTTCTTTTATCTTGTTTACTAGATTGTAAGAAAAACAAAACAAAACAAAACAAAACAAAAACAAACAACAACAACAAAAAAACCCAAACCAAACAAAAAGCCAACATAGGAAGGATGTAAATGTGTGACACTAAAGCATCTGAATTACTATCAGGAGCATGGGAGCTTTGATCATCCCTTCTCAGGAACTCAGAGTTCAAGAGAAGGTGCCAGCATGGCTCTTCTTAGTGTTGTCCTTCGGGTTCACTCAGGCTGTGCAGTTTATTTGGTTTCCAGGAGGTTCAGTACCTTGAACTTATTTTAACTTGGCAGGCTGTGAATCAAGGTAGCCATCAGTCTTCTCCCATAATGAGTGATGTTTAAATGGTTCAATCACAGTTATAACCCAGACAGCTTTTAGTTATAGTCATTAGGCAGCTCTGCCTCCAAAGATCATAAAATATAAAGAACGACTCCTCCAAAGAACAATATCTTTTAAAGTGAATAGTACATTAAACTGCATTAAACTACTTCCAATCCCAGGCACTTGACTCTTATTCATTTGAACTGTGGACTTAAGCAGTTTAAAGTTTGCTTTGGACAGAGAAACCTGTCAGGAATATAATCACATCAGTTATGCTTTCCTTCCAGATTGTGAAGGTGCTTTCATGAGCCTACTTAATTAGTTACTGTACCCCTAGCATGGAGAGGATAATTGCTATCATGAGTCACGAATTAAGTGGGATCTGGAAATATCCCAGAAAGCATCAAGATTTCTCAGATTTTCAATATTTGATGCTTCATGACTGTTGTGGGGGTTTTAGGGATTTGTAATTTCCTCTAGGAGTGAAATGAGGCAGAATATATCACAGCTACTCACAACAAGCTAAAGGCCCCAGAGGCCCAGCACTAACTCCACATAGATGCATCTTAGTTTTCCTCTCTCTTCCCTTCAAACTTTTTTCAATTATGTTAATTAGTCCTCTGCTCTGGAACACATTTTTATATTATTGTACATGAGAAGTTCATTCTTGTTTCACATGTACCCAAGAAGATTTAGTTCCTTTCCTCTGAATGAATGGTTGAATTGATGGATATTGGGAGTTGACAGAAAGCACTTCTTCTGCTTGTCACTTCACAGCTCACTCATCCCTGGAGCACCATCCATCCTCTCAATGGAAGTCTTATTAAACAAGAGTGTTATTTGATCATCCATGTAAATGTGGTTTTTTATGTAGTACTCATGCAACAAGGGTGAATTTATAAAAAATATACCATGGTTAGCTTTTAACTTTTCAGGGCTTGACTTTGTTTTAGTAAATTTAAATAGATAAATAAAATCTATGCATTAACTAAGTTACCTCAGTGTCTACAAAATCTTGTCATTACTTTTTTCCCCCTTTCCTTTTTTTTCCCCAGTATGCAGATACTCCAGACCCCTGCCCTAAAAGACAAGTCCTTGAAGTACAAAAATGCGGGACATTGAAAGCTGATGTTGCAACAAGGGTGGAGTGTCACATAGTTTGTACATTTAACAAAACTTAAATATGCAGATGACTAATGTTAGCAGATATTAAGGCATATGAACTACCATCAAGGCAAATTCTTCCAATGTTTGCTTGGGTTTGAATATATGCATGCGTGCTGGCTTGTAATTTCATATGAGAATGCAATACATATTATGAGTACCTAAATATTTTGGAAAAACTTGGTGAATATTTTTTAAAGTACCAAGGAAATTTATTTTTTTAATAACTTCTCTGAATTTACATAAACACAATAATTGTGTCACTTTTTGGCGTGTGTTATTTGGATACACCTAAAAAAAATCAATAGAAAAAAACACTGAAATAATTTATCTTTTTCAGGCCCAGAAATCTTTTGTTATTATATGGGGAGAGGCAGTGATTAAACAGCCTGAAACACCAATTGTGTTGAGAAAACACATGCATTTAATATACTGTCCTGCTTTTTATATGTGCTTTA
The DNA here is from genome assembly GCA_013400275.1 of Rhadina sibilatrix. NCBI lineage: Eukaryota > Metazoa > Chordata > Aves > Passeriformes > Phylloscopidae > Rhadina > Rhadina sibilatrix. The sequence continues at coordinate 485,654 of VWYO01019696.1, forward strand.
GTGTCCTACTGTTTCATTCATTCATTTTGGCTTAATCCAAAAGCTATTGAATTCAGTGGAAAACAACCCAGTGACTTCAGTGGGGAGTAGATCAACCTCAAAAAGCATTTAAAAGTACAGGATAAAAACTGATTTAATGCTTTGTGTTATAAATCTCTCTTCCACAGCAGAACTTATAGCCCTGTCTCAATAGCACTAAACCAGAGTAAGAAAATAAGAAATAGACAAATTAACTTTCAGCTGGGAAGATTTTGGGCTCTAAAATCTCACAATAGTAGCTTTTTTTAAAAAATGTTTATTTTTAATTTTTATTATATCCAGTATCCACATCATGGAGATACAGGCAGAGGGGGCTGAGTTGGAGGCATAGACAAGTCACAACACAGTAGCTGTGTAAAAACAAACAGGTTAAAAGGTAGAGATTCAAAAAACAGTTAAAATTGCTCATCATAATTTTTGGGGGAAAAAAGTCACTGCTGGGTAGGTTTATGCTGCCTTTGCAATGTTGAGTCATACAAGTTTGTGATATTGTTCTGAAATCAGTGTAGCTTGATTTACCAGCTTCTCAGCTATCCATCCCTTTATTTACGTCTTCCACTGGGGTTTAAATTGTTAAAGAAAATGTGTCAGATTTCAAATATTTTTCTGCTTGATAGATTTGATAACAGATTGGGGGGAAAAAATTAATATAAATGTACACTGGAAATATTCCCTCAGCAGCTTGGGCATAAAGTAGATGTCACAGATCATGAGGCATTAATAGAATTTGAAAAGAATTAAAAACTGAAGATTTTTAAACTTTAATACTGTCGGTAACATGAGGGATTATCAGGGCTTTCTTCTTAGTGCTGTTAGATGAATATAATTCCACCAATTTTGATGAGATCTCCATTCACAGGTTAAGGGGAAAGTAGCCTGGAGAACAACAAAATATCATAGCAGTCTTCGCATTTCTAGCACCATTCAATTTCCAGAATTTCAACTGAGATTGAGAAAGTAATATAATCAGCTCTAAATTCTGAATTTACCTATCTTTTTTTTTTTTTTTTTCAGCATTTGCTGGTTACTCAGAACAGGGAACAAGGAAGAAAAGTTCGAAAAGTATATCACTCTTTGAGCAAGGTTAAGTTTGTGTTCATGTTACTCTAGTCAAGAAAGAAACCAGATTCTCCAAGACAAACTGTGCTATACTGGAGTCTGGAGCTCTGATGGATGGTGTTCTTCATGGGTTGAGCCCTTCATGGATGGTTATACTTTGCATGAGTGAACTCACAATATAGGTGACAGAGATAAATTGTGTGCGCTCAGTCTACCTGGGGATTCCAACTCCTTGGTTTCCACTTCCATTCCCTGCTCTTAAATACGCTAAACCAAGATCTCTTTGTGACAGCTATAGAGTGCTTCCTGTTGCAATGGGAATTACAACGAATTAGAAAGGAAATTAATGAGTAAACTAATCTGGATGCATTCCTCCCCTCCACTAGGCTGTTGGAGAGCACCTGCACAGCTGCAGCTTGCTCCTCCTGCAGCTCACACTGCTCCCATCTGACTAGCCTGGCTGATGTTTGCTTGTATGGCAGGAAAAGGTCAGGACAAGATTTTTGATTCACCTGCTTTCGCACTCAGGGCACTTTTTTGTCTCCTTAGTCACAATATCTGGTCTTCAGGCAGTCTGTATGACAAATGTCTCATGAAGACTCCTTCACCTTGGGAGCTGCTGTGATGGAATTTGTATGAGCCGTCTAGCACAGTCTTCAGCTAAACTTGCCTCAGGTACAGAAAGAGAGAAAAATAATATTTTACCAGGGTTCATTGACAAGTAGCAGGGACAATAGGCTGTCAGTACGATGTAACTTACCCCAGTAAAACACAAGACTTATAAATACTGTATGTGTCTTGAGAGAAAATGGGGAGCTGCTGGAAATCACAAAAAAAACCACCCCAAAACAGAGCAATTCAGATCCTGTCCTGCCTAGTGAGTCTGCAGTAAAGCAGTCTTAATTGAAGAGCAAAAATACTTAAAAATATGTTTATGGTATTTATATATACACCTGTTAAATGTAGGTCTCACTGTTGCCTGTGGAGAAGAGAATTGAATAAAAATAAATGTAGATGCTAACAGTGTTTCTACCATTAGGAAAGAAGGAAAAGTTTATGGAAATTAATTTTCATGATCTATATTGTCATGTGAGAGAAAGGACTGCACTAGAATCGTAGAATCATATACATTAGAAAAGACCTCTAAGATCTTTGAATCCAACCATTACCCAGCATTGCTAAATCCACCACTAACTTCATAAGAAACAGATAAATTCAAAAGAAACATTGGGGTTATCTACATTCTAGAGATTGTTGCCTATTTGATCACTTGGTTCTGAAATGTCATGAATGTTGTCTATTGTCTATTGGATATTCATTTTTTTCAACAAAACTTAGTGTTCAATTCTATAGGTTAGCATACCACTGTGGTAAATGTAGCTGTCAGAAAATTCACAAACAGAATCTAAAACCGAATAAACTGCTTAGCAGAGATAGAGGAAATGTAAATCTGGGTGTTGGCATTCATTTCCATACTATTTAAATAAAAGTTACATAAAACTAAGACACATAGGCAAAGAGTAGAGATGTGCCAACATGACCTTAGTCTGACAGCTATTCCCCAAAGACAGCACTTCTTCCAAGGGTAGTGCTTAAATAATGTTGTAGAGCACAGTCCGCCCTGGGCACATGCCTGCTTCCTGGTATGGAGCTTGAACTGTCAGCTGAAAGGGAAAAGCGTGGGTGGAGTCATCTGTAACTTCACTTCTACATTCTTTTTTGGTTGTTGTTGTTTTTTAAAAGGGCCTCTTGAACATAATTTTTGTTTCTGAAAACTACAGAACTCATTGTTCCCTTTCAGGGCATTTGGTTTTTCTACATAGTGGATATAGTCTGTGGCATGTGCTAACAGACCATCCATGAAGCGCTTGGGTAATTCAAACCCAAATAGTTTTATAGCTGATGTTGAATTTACTCACTGAAGTGTTTCTAACATCAGTGAAAGAGACAGGCAATTGCTACTGATGTGATTTAGGAAGACCAGCACCCAGCTGTGGTGCAGTGTAGTCATACCAGAACATGAGGAAATACAACTAAGCTTATTTAGGGCCCTAACCCCAGGTCAAGCTGTGAAAATTGTCATGGTTCTTATGAAATGTTAGTTTGAGCTTGCAAATATTCGCTTTTGTCCTCACTGAAAATAAGGTAATGGCTGAAGCCTGGAAATAATTGCTGTCTGTGGCAATGATTAAGGCTTTGAAGTGGCCTGAGGACTCACAAGACAAGAGAGAATCACAGAAATGGGTAGAGCAGCTGTTAGAGCAGCTAAGATGTCTTTT
>VWYO01019696.1:489083-506864 GCA_013400275.1 Rhadina sibilatrix
AATTCAAAGGACAATACCTGAGATCTGGAGTGACAAATGTGAAGTAATCTGCCCTAACCTAGAGTCTGACCCATGGCACTAAGAGTAAGGCTGTGGGTGTCTATCAAGGTGTCTATTTGTTTCTGAGAGGTGACAAGCCTTACCAAGGTGCCATTCTGCACCATCTGGTAGTTCTGAAGGGATCTATGCCATCCTTTATAAAGCCAAAATGCAGAGAGGCCTCTCATAGGGCTTGTTGTAGCAAGCTTCACAGAGTCCATAAAGTTTTGGATAGAGGAAAGAATATATTAATGAGATTTAGAAAGGGAAAGGAAGGTCACAGTGGCTCACAAGGCATCTGTACTACCACAGAATGAAACTAGCATGGGTTGAAATAGAAGGAAGGAAGAAAAAAAGTGTGAAGGTTATTGAGACTGATAAGTTTATCTTGGCCTCATGTAATTTCCACTCAGGGTCAATCCTTTTGTTGACTCAGTGACAATCACACAATAGCTATGGGATGCAGTTGGGCTGGACTTTTCCTGAATTACCTAGGATACTCTGTCACAGAAAAATTCACAGGGAACTTGAGTCACCTTTGCTGTTACTGTGATCTAGCAACAAGATAATTCCACCCAATTAAAGGAAATCACATAGCAGTTCTCACAGGAATAAATGTATATATGTACCTCAGCCACACAGTTTTCCAAATATGCCATTGTAAAGTAGAATATTCATCTGGTATCCAAAGTTCACTCCAAGCAAAAAGAAACATTCCCAGCCAAAGTTATTCTTGGAAAATAAGCCCTGCTTTGCCAATAGTAATATCAAAGACCAATATCAACCAAGCAACGTGACAGTAAATCTATTACTTGATAGCAGCTGGATAGCTATGGATGTCATACATCTGGATTTCTGGTCCCCCACAACATCTCTCTAAATTGGAGAGATAGGTATTTGATGGATGAACTGCTTGGTGGATGAGGAATTGGTTGGACAGTTGGGACAGTTTCATCCAGAGTCAATGGCTCAATTTCCTGATGCAGGTTGGTGGCAAGAGATTTCCCTCAAGGGTCCATGTTGGGACCACTACTGTTCAATATTTTCATCAATGACATAGATAAAAGGATTGAGTGCATCCTCAGCAAGTTTTCAAATGAATCAAGCTGAGTGATGCAGCTGACATGCCAAAGGGGTGGAATGCCATCCGGAAGGACCTAGATCAGTTTGAGCAGTGGATCCATGGGAACGTCATGAATTTCAACAAGGCCAAGTAGAGAGGGTCCTGGAACTGGGTCAGGGCAACTCATTGCATCAATGCAGACTGGGGTAGGGTGAAGGGATGAAGAGCAAACCTGCTGAGAAGGACTTGGTACTACTGGTGGATTAAAAGATAGTCATGAAGTAGTAATGAGCTCTTGCAGCCCAGAAGGAGAACCTTATCCTGTATTGCATCAAAAGAAGTGTGACCAAAAAGGTCACCTTGAGGAAGGTGGTTCTCCCCCTGTACTTGTCTCTGGTAAGACCCCATCTGGAGTACTCAGTCTGCCTCAGGTCCTGAAGAAAGGCCAGAGGAGGATTACCATAGGGTTGGAACAGTTCTGCTATGAAAACAGGCTGAAAGAGTTGGAGTTGTTCAGCCTGGAGAGGACTCCTGGGAGAACTTATTGTGGCCCTTCAGTACTTAAAAAGGGCTTAGGAGAATGACGAGGAAAAATCTTTGTAGCAGGGCCTGTTGTGATAGGATGGGGAGTAATGGTTTTAAACTGAGGGAAGGTAGATTTAGACTACATGTTAGCAAGATTTTATTTTTTTTTTTTTTCCACTGAGGGTGGTAAAACACTGGAACAGGTTGCCCTGAGTCACTATCCTTGGAAACACTGAGGGTCAGGTTAGATGGGGCCTTGAGCAACCTGGTCTAGTTGGAGATGCTCCAGCCTCCAGCAGAGGCACTACACTAGATGACCTTTAAAGGTCCCTTTCAACTCCAGCTATTCTATGGTTCCATGATAGTGTGCCAGCACTCCAATTATCAACAAAATGAGGTTTAAAAGAGCAAAGTTTCTATTTCTGTTCCTACAAAGTTACTACATACATATACCGAGTCAAGAAAGATGCATTAAAATTCTGAGACATGTGCCAGGTTATTGCATTGTTTCTTTAGGTTTCTTTTTGTTTGACATTATGCATGTGTATAAATAATTCTTTAGTGAGAAGGTCACACGTTTATTCCAGTTTGATGGGGAAAAAATTAGGAAGTGTCTAGAGTAAATGAGTTTTGGCAACAGTTTTTCCCAAAGCCCTATTTCACACAAATTCCGTGTTCATTGCCTGTTTTTGAGAGTGCATGTAGGAAGGAAGATCTGTTTATTATTTGATTTCATTACTGACTTGAGTAATAAGAAAAGTAGGCTTTCAGCTAAATTGCAGTTCCATTTTTTATTGCATTATTCTAAATTCTATATTGAAGAATTTGCTTTCAGCTGTAGTTTTAGGGGCTATTCAACCTTTTTTTGTCAAGCATTTAACTGTTTTTATATAAATAAGAATACTTTTTTCTCCAGTAGGGATAGTATTTGAGGCTTATAGCAACTTTTTTTGATGTCAAGTTCTACCCTCTATTGTATCATTTCACATGTTGGAAAGAATTTTTAAAGTATACATTTTACTTAGTAGTGTGCAATTACAGAACTTAGTTTAAACTAGTCTTTTTCTTTTAATAATGTGTTGTGCATGGTTGTGGCTGCTGCTGTTTTTACTGCAAGAACAATGGAAAGGTTGTGAGTGAGCTATCATCCCAAATATGTTTGGAAAGGCTTAATTAGAGGTAATCTTTAAACAGAAGCAGTATGTATTCCAAACTTCATGCTGTCTTAATACTACATGGCAAATCTAGATTTGCACACTGAGGCAGTAGCCTGACCTTTATTTGTGAGATTTGTGTGACACACACACACACAGAGGCATTGATACTCCAGCATTCTTCTATAGGCTGGACCAGGGATAGGACCAGAGCAGTTCCCAATCATCCCCATGAGTAGAATGCTGCAGGAGGTGCCACTACTCACGACATCAGGTTTCTTCTTACTAAAAGTGGGTGCAATGCTAAGGTTAGGTTTGAGCTCGACAGTCTGAAGATAACTTACTTCTTTAAAAAAGAGAGAGCATGCTTAGTTTTAAGTTGTTTTTTTTTTTTTTCTTCTTTTTTCAGTGGCGAAAAATATGCCTGTGTAGGCAGTCCTCAGCAAACAAAGGTATCCATGAACTCTATTTTTCTGCACTAGGGAGGATTTCACTCTTTATGTTCCAATTTGTCATTCTTGGTCAGTCTCTCTTGAGTGCTATTAAGTAACCACTGAGGACAACAGGAGTGCACTGTAGGGCAGAGGGCGCAGGAAGAAATGAAAGGAACGAAGTCTTAATCTGGGCTCCTCTTTGGAGGGAGCTGGAGACTGGACATTTTTCTCCTTGAGGAGACTACATTGCAGGTGGGAGCTAGACAATGTACATACTTTGGCTGTAACCACAAGGAGACAAATGGAGGAGATAAGCTCTGCAGCTGCCAGGACTGTTCAGTACTGAGCTACCTTTGTGTCCCAGTTCAATCTGTGCACTTTAAGCCATGTAACATTCAGCTTCAAATGAAAAGGCACTGGATTTTCTCTATGTAGGAAGCATGTTATCCGCTATGACACACACCAAACTCAATATACAGAGGGAACAAAGGGCAAATGCTTTGTTGATATTGTTTCCTTGTCTGCAAAGCCCAGTGGTCCGGAGTACTCAATGGTCTGACACATCCAAAAGGTGATGACCAATTGTTAACAATCCTGTGAGCAACTTCTCCTGGCAGTTCTCAGAAAAAGCAGTGCTGTGACGACGGAAAGGCACAGGATGTTACGGATCCGTCTATGGCTTCTGGGATGTGGGAAGCAGAGCGCGCTCTGTTTTCGGAGGATACATGGCTGTAAACAGGAAGCCTTGCAGGGCACAGCTGAGTCCTTGGACTCTGCAGGACAGGGGGAGAAATCTGCTGAAACAGGTAGTGGTAGCCAGCATGGAGTTATCAAGGCATAGCGTATTCGGATTTCCTGAAAGTACATTATTCAGCCTTGTCACTGATAGCCCATGAGGCCAGCTTATGAACTGCTGTGCTTTCAAACCACTGAAAAAGAGCTGAGCTCTGAAATCCAGGGGATTTTGGAAGCACACTAAAGGTAAACACCTGCTCCCTTAAGACTTTCCACTTTGGAAAGCACCTAAGTTAACAGTGAGCTGTTAAACCAGTATTATGCAGAACTACCGCCAAAATTTCATTTAATTAATTTACTACTAGTTCTGTTAATTAGAGTCCAAATCATTTCAGCCAACCTCCAACGTAAAAGGTTTGATGAGCTGCAGAAAAACTGCACAGGGAAGGGGAAGGAATGAGGTCCCTGGAGTGCTTGACCAGACCTCCTCTGAAACACCCACCTGTCAAAAAATTCAAATAAAAATCATTTGTCAAAAGAGCCTCACGTTTTGGCTATGCACAGAAAAAGAGACAGGGTACTTGCACAGCACAGATTTAACCTTCTGAGCCCTGCCCCTCCCTCTTCCTCAAGAATCATGTTGCAAAATCCATTCCCCAAATTATTCTAGTTTTACTGGCACTAAGATGTATGAATTTAATAGGTTGACAAAGGATCATGGGAAAAGATAAGTGTTCCAGCACGTCCACTATTGTGTTTTGTGGTTTGGGCAGTCACTGTTGCCAAATGACCACTAAAGAAAGCAGCACGTCTGACAACAATGTTACGCCACAGCATTATTGGGTAGAGAAAAACACATCAGTTTTGGAGTTTACATTTTAATCATTAGTCCAAAGACAATTCCCCAAGACTAGGATAGGAGAATGCAGAAAGGAACCACAAGGCTATGTCTTATAATTTAAATTGAATGCATTCAGTACAATGCCCCGTGTTTTTACCTTCTAAGGCAAGCAGATAAAACTCAGGAGTCTAAAAGGACCTTCACCCTGAGCTGGTCACTTCTTACCAAATCTTCGTTAATGAAGGTTGGCTCAGGGAAGATAATCCTGCAGGTTAGAGCTGAATACTTAGAAATACTCTATCTTCTCACCTGCAGCTCTCACACTACTGCTACCATGGAGCCTCCAGGGTAAACCCAGCACCCAGCACATTTCCCTGTAACTCAAACTTCATGTGCTTTGTTGTCTTTCAGTAAGACCTTTAAGAAATAACTCAAGTTATTTCTTGAGACAAAAGTTTTTTGTTCAACCTGTGTTATAAAGAAAAGGCTTACATTATTTGGAAGAGGAAATAACTAAATTAGAAAGTAATTTTTTATATAGAAGGTAGTTATCCACTATGATTTATATACTTTTCACAATAGATTTTGAATTGGGAAATAGGAGGCAGAGAGGGGAGCAGCAGACAGCCTAGGAATGGGAATAATGATTAATAATACCCAGTTTGTGGTAATAGAATCTGAGAAATAGATTGTCTTTTTCAGGCAGGAAACATTTTACAAAAATTACATGTTTCTTTGTGAGTAGACTGTTTGGCCAGATCTGTCGCCTAAAAATTGTCATACCTCTTGAAACACAGGGGTATTCCTGAAAACATTTAAGAAGTGTAACCCTCAAAAGGCAAACAACAAATAGGGAGAGGGGCATGAGATGAATCCTGGAACACCAGAAACTACATAAAGTGCACATTAACCCATAATCCTTTCCTCAGGCTTAAGCAAATATCCAGGCACCTACATACTATTTTGGTATTTTTTGTACAACAGCTCTTAGCTGGTTTAGACCCTACCAGCGTCTCATTATTTACAGACAGAAGAAGAAAGGAGTTTTTTTATGTACTGAAGGAGCCTATAAATCTCTCTCTCCATAACTTCAAACACCTGGCTCTGCTTACTACCGGGACAACTAGCCCAGTGCTGTCTCTAGCTCATTGTCTCCTACACTATAAAACTTTCTTACTTTATCTCTCACCTGTCTCTTGTAACTACTCCTTAATAGGTACCAGGTGGCTCCATGGACAGCCTAGGATGACTCTTCCTATCACAGATATTAACTCCTTCCTTGCTTGACTTGACATTAAAAGTTTATGGTTTTGGGTATGTTGTCCTGTGATGAGACCTAAAAGAAGGTGAAGGAATTGGCAGGAGTTTTATGATCCCACAAATAAGATGTCACCATCCACTTTCTTTCCACCAGAGTAGTGAACAGAAGAGTGGATTCAAAGGCATGACACCTCCATTCTGTTCTCTGTTCTGCCACTGAAGTGCATACAACATGTCATTATGGAAATGGAAAGGCTTGATCAACCAAAACATTTATAAGTTAAATACTATTTTCTCATAAATTAAATATAACCCAATAAAGCAGTGGTATGGGAACCATAAAATATCCTGAATAAACATATCTTCATGGTCCACAACAGCAACAAAAAAAAACCCCACCAACAACAGAAAACAAATACAACAAAAAACAAACCCAAAATGCTAATATAAGATGAAAAAGCATGATGTGGACTACAAAACCACAAAGGATTTATTTTCTGGTAATCATAGCAGTCACATGCTACATTCCTCACTGCCAGCTTCCATTTCCTTGCAAATTGGGAGTCAAATTAATTTTTAATTGTGAACTGCAGCTGACATATCCAGGATGCAGGTGATTTCAGTCACACCTTTATTGACCTTTGTCAGATTCAAGTGAATCCATCCACGGCATCTTTTTCTTGCTATGTTTCACCCTGTTTGGGTTTTATGATGTGATAGTTAATTTTACCCTCTGAAATCAAAATGCTTCTCTCACTCTGTTAGCTTTAATTGTGTTTAATGAGGATGAATTCTTGGATACAAGATACACAAGACATTTAGAAGACAAACATTTTTATATATTTAAATTGTTGTGTATTTAATTTTTTTTCAAAAAAAATAACAGGAAAAAATCTCCCTAATACTAAAACAAATAAACAATAACTTGATTTAAATGCTTGGCAAATTCCAAACAAGCTACAGTGAGCATTTACTCAATGTGAGTGAAGTACAAAAAGTAGACACTCACTTGCTGAGGTTGAACTTTTCTGCAAACACGCAGAAGGAAGAGTTGCAGTGAGATTGCCACAGTCCCCAGCAGTTGCCAGCCCATCAGCTGAGCAGGCTTTGACATGTGGATAATGGGGTGCTTTCCTCTCCATACCAGACTCATTTCCTCCAGATGTGAAGAGGGTTATAGAATTATGGTGTCCTTGAACCCTGAGATTAAAAGTCACTGGTCTGATGGCTTGTGGAGGGTTTTTTTGGCTTTGGCTTAGTGGCATGAACCATCCGCTTGAACAACCACATTTCTTTTCCAGTGTGAATCTGTCATCATGGCAATTAGATGATGCTCACAGGCTGGAACCTGCCCAGCATAGAATGTATCAGATTGCCGTCAAGCCACTGGCTAGAATGGACACTTGTTTGGAATGTGTTTCACCTTTCTTCTGAAGGTAACCACTGTATTTTTCCTCTCAAGAAAATCATGAAATTCTAATAGTTTTCCCCTGGGTTTAGCGGGGAGAGCATGGCAGATGTGTGGTGAGGCAAAGAAGATTTTTAGCCTTTTGGTTGTTGTTGTTGTTGCATTTTGTAACAACTTGTGGAAATTCAGTAGTTGAATTTAAAAGAAAAAATACACAGGTTCCTCTTAAATGCTGTTTGCTAGGACAGGAAACATAGTGATGCTAAAAAGAAATGGAGAGTTTTAAGGGAGGAGAAAAGAGAACTCTAAAATCAGAAACAGTCTATTTGAAACATATAACCTGATACAGGTAGGGGTGTGTGAGTTTGTGTGTGTGTGTATGCGTGTATACATGCACAGATATGAGTTTGTAATTTATGTCTTTCTGTGTATTTAGCCACCACCCTTAGCTAGAATTTCATTTGGTGACCTTGATGGAGAATATTTGTGTGACTGAGTATTTTAAGCTGCTTCTCTTTTTTTGCTTTGGGCTGGAGATTTTCCATTTCAGCTTTGTGTAGTACCTTGTATATGCTCTTTTCTGTCTGATTGTGCTAAGGCAGAAAATCAAGGTTCCCCTTGCTGTATTCCAGACCTATATCTATTATTTACTGTCACGTGCTGTACTTGAGGTGTCCAGGTATCTCATATAGCAATGAAGCTGGAGAAATTGAGGAAATCATACAATCCTGGCCAGCTGGCTTGCAAAGTTGCATATTTCAAGTCACACATTATTCTAGAAATGACTAAAGAAGAACTCTAGTGTTTTCCATTAAAGCACGAGGTTAGAACTATGGTTGGTCTCTAGGGTTAATTGATTCCATAGAAAGCACAAGGGCCTACTCGCAGATCAGAGACCAAATGGCACAACATGAAAAAAAATTACACAGTGCATCTTAAATCATAATTCATTCTGAAATGACAATTACTACTTAACAAAACCATTTGCTTTTGTGTGTGGTTAAAGGAAGCTGGATTTATATGTTCCTGTACAATCTTTATTAATGAATCCCAGATATTTCAATCAAAAAAGGACCACTTTTCCAAGGAGAGGTAAAATATAAGGAGAATTTTGTAGCATTTTGTGTCACCGGTTGCAGCAACTACCCTCTTAAACTACAATGTAAGTCATGCTTAGTACTTAAACATGCAAACAAGGTTAACTACATAGTAAATTTTCTTTATGTTTGGATGCAATTCAACTACATTGCATTCAGTGATCCTTATGGGTCCCTTACAACTTGACATATTCTGTGAGTTTGTATATTTTGCATTCTATTCCAAAGCTATTCAGTGTCGTATATGCTTACTATGTCCTTAATAAAGGGAACCCAGAAGACATTAAGAGTTTTAAAGGAGTGGGGGGAAAAAGTTAGCTTTTTCTTTTGTGTGTTTTATATTTTCACTAAAAAGCAAATCCTCAAAATGGAATTTTATGGCTCATAATTTACTGTATATTTTAATGTGAACAAAAGCATAGAAGCAGCTCATTTTTCAATTCATATTTAAAAAATCATGTGATGGGTTTTCCTAGATGCTTGTCAGAGAAATTGGGGAAAACCATCACACTTACACCAGCAACAAATGGGTGAAGAGGTCATCACCCTCCAGACAGCTTTTGTAGTAACTTCTGCTCTTTGTTGCTCAGTTAAAGGATCTGCATAGTTGTGAAGTATCTGTTCTACTGTATCCTAAAATGGAACTACCTACAGGATTGTGCTGTTCTACAGACATAAAATCTCTGCTGTTTTGAGGTCTTTTCATACATGTGCACAAAAAAAATTATCCTTAAAAACCTTGCAGTTTAAAAGATGCATTTTTTTCTTAAAAAAAGTACATAAGTAGCCTTACTTTTTAGAATAAGAAAAATAACGAGGAGTATTAAAACAACAGCTTACAACACCATATAGATTAGCCTGTTTTCCTTGTAAGATAAAGGAACTTGAGTTTCAGCTGGTTTCAAGAGCATAAATAACATTAATGACCCTGATTAATCATCAGTATATACTCGACCAAATATAGTGAAAAAGGTGAAAAAAAAGTTTTTTAAAAATGACGGTTTTATAAAGCATAGTTTGAAAAGGAAATCACTTAGTTTACACACTAAAACTAAAATCAGTATTTCATAGCATCTGAATCTTATAGACTTGTGGTACTGCTGAGAATTAAGGGAAGAAGAAAAACTATCATCCAAAATAATGAGCCAGGCAAGCAAAAACTGAAGGAAGTCCCATGCTCCTGACCACCAAGGAACTGGCAACACCTAATATGTGTGGTATTAGGAAATGCTGAAAAAGTCTCAGACCCAGCAAAACCCTGCCTTTTATTTTTTTGTGTGTGGCTGTCTCCTGCCAACAAAGGACAATCTATGTTAACGACTCACTCTATATACCTATCAGGAAAACATACATCTCCCCATGCTTCTGTGCATTTCTTATCCATTTATTTAAGAATCTGCTTCTTTCATCGATTCCTTGCCACAGCAGTGGGATGAAGTGAACGATCTTGCTGCCTTTTGCTGTGGTCGAGCTGTTCCTGCGCCTTTCGAGGAGTGAGCCCCAGGGTCAGGGTCTGTCCTTCGGGAAGCTTTGTTTCCTGCACTCGCAATATTTACTTGAAGATGACAAGTCCGTCCTTCCAACAGGATGTAAGTGATGTGGGAGTCACACAGTATGAAACGCACTTGGTAATTGAAGCCAGTCCTGCCTAGGGCTTTGAAAGAAAACACAAAGTCTTGCATTCAACTGAGTTGTCAATGAGGACCAGTGAAGAGAAAAAAGACAGACTCTCATGTTCTCTGTGGTCTGTGTCACTGAGTAGATGGGCTGCTGTGATTTGAAACAGCCATAAGTGTGATCTGAATGCTGCAGAATTCTAATTGCAGTTTCAGTGTCTGTCTGGCTTTTCTCTGCGGTCTTACATCAAGGCAAAATGGTATGAAGTGGGAAAGAAATCCATGGGCAATAATGAATGCAGGAACAGTGGTCCAAATCTGAGCTGACAGCTCTTACATATATCACGGGATATCTTGTCACCTGTTTTCAGACTTCTATGCAGGCTGTCTATAAACATTTACACAGAGAAAAGAGTAATTCTTTTTCTAGTGAAGATTCTTTTCTGAAAAAAACATGGTGCTGTTTATAATGCCATATGTACAAATGCTGTGTATCACCTGCATGATGTTTGTTGTTCCAGTTATCGCCTTGCTGAAAGCACTAGCTGCTCAGAGTAATTCAGCAGTAATATAAAACCTTTATTAAAATCTTGTGCTTCTGAGAAGACTCTAAATAGATAGAGGACAGGTTATACTTTTTCTTCGCTCTGACTAGTCTTAACACTGCCACAGAGATGAACAGCCCTATGGACTTGCTCTCAGGGCTTGGCCTGCCAACTCGCAGAAGTCACTGTCCTCCATAAACATATCACAGTCTACTTTCAGAAAAACGCACTGGTGTAAACGTGTCCACTGGAACTGTCATTCACAGAAGGATTTTTACAGACTTGGAGTACTTGATGAATTATAGGTACCACTTAGTTTTATTTTATTACCATTTAGTAGTAAAATCACCATTTTATTACCATTTAGTCGTTACAGGTAAGCCTGAAATGAAGAGCTTTCCTGGATCAGGTGTTTCCTGGGTAAAGATGTCAGCTAAACTAATGGTGGCTCAGTGACATCTCAGTTTAAAGTATGCCATAATGCTAGAGTAGTTGTTCTGCCAGCTGAGGCAGGTGGATTTGAAAATGTCAGGGTTTCCAACCTGCTTCCAGTCTCCACTCCTTGGCTCACTTTACACTTTGTAGCATGTATGAATTTTTCCACATCTACACTTCAGAGCCAGGAGGCCCCAGGACAGACACCAAATATGAAGGATCCATATTTCCCAACCCTGAGTAATGATGTGATCCAGGTCTTAATGCTTATAACAGAGGCATTCAGACTAACCCATCTGAAGTGATAAAAATGAAATCTACATCTGCAGAGCTTTTCAGAAAGTATGTTTCTTGCTATGATGAATGAAGTCTCAGAGAAACTTATAGAAAAAAAAACCCTCAAATAGCCTTCGTTTTTCTGCATACGCCTTTGTTGTAATAACTAATCTTGATCAAATGTGTACCTGCCATTTTTCTGTGTTTTCTCTCCTATCTTTCATAGTGAGATCAGCTGTGACTTAGGTACATCTGCAGTTATTTCTTTTCTCTCAGATAGTATTTGTTTTAGTTAAATGGAAACCCATGCTCTATCTGGTTTGCTGAGGCAGCTGCTCCCTTGTGATTGATAGCGCTTGACTTTCATGTTTGCGTACCTGTGGCTGATCTCTCCTGTCTTGCATGACATCAAAGGGAGGCAGCATTGGCTGGTATCTGAATTCATGGCTCATGTTCTCCATGCTTGGCTGGGCAAGGAGCGCTGCACTTGCTGAGTTTTCCTCTTGCCACCGTGTGCGTGCTGAGCGACCTTGGCCACGCGCATCCTCCCACACGGGAAGGTTGCCTGGTGTGGGGGGCGTTCCTCTGCTTTCATCTTCTGATCTCCATGAGATAAGGCCAGGCACATGACAGAGTGCTATTTTCACTAAGCCTTTAATAAAGCCTTCTCCTGGGGGTGGGCTAGAGTGGAGGTGAAGACCTCAGGTCTGTTCAAAGATTCAGGTCACATGACAACGACTGAGCTTGTCAAGACTTGTACTTATCAGGCTGTGCTGTGATATAAAGTGAATTGAGTGTTATTTGTGCACTCAGATGTTGAGAAGAGATTTCCAGGAAATGTCAGGAGCATCTTTTTATTTACATTTTGGTAATGCCTCAGGCACTATCAATGACTTAAGCTTCTTCCCAGAGATGATGTAAACATGTAAAGAGTGTGTATTATGAAAAACCCTAGAGCACCACAAAAAAGGTATGAAAGAAAGGAAATACTCTTCCTATGCTGATAAGCTATTCTAGGAACATGGGATTGGAAAGGACCAACTCAGTCACTGAGTGCACCACAACTATGGGCAACAAGATGTCTTGGTGTTCACAGACAGCATCTGCTTCAGAGTGGAGTTCAACGGATGAGTTGTGTGCCTAAATGCCCTTAGGGTGAGACCCAAGATCCAGCAAAGAGATTTAGGATAATCTTGTTTAATATTTCAGGGAAATGTCTCTCCAGGGAAGAAGAATTTCTACCTAATTCCCTGTCTATTGAATGAAGGTCCTACACCTGTGTGGTGGCAAACCCAGATATCAAGCAGGCTGAGTGAAGAATGGATTGAAATGAGCCCTGGAGGGAAGGACTTGGGGGTATTGCATGATAGGAAGCTCAACATGAGCTAGCAAGGTGCGCTGGCAGTACAGAAAGCAAACATCCTAGGCGACATCCAAATCTGCATGGACAGCAGGTCAAGGTGATTCTTCCCCTCCACTCTGCTTTATGAGACCCCACCTTAAATATTGCATCCAGCTCTGGGTCCTCCAGCACAAGAAGGACATGGATCTACTGGAGTGGGTCCAGAGAAGGACCACAAAGATGATCAGAGGACTGGAGCATCTGTCCTGTGAAGATAGGATGACAGAGTTGGGGTTGTTTGAAGAAGAGAAGGTTCAGGGAACACCTTGCAGCAGCCTTCCAGTATCTAAAGGGGGCTTACAAGAGAGATGGAGAGGAACTTTTTACAAGGCCCTGTAGTGGTAGGACAAGGAGTAATGGATTTAAACTGAAAGAGGGTAGATTTAGTTTAGAAAATAGGAAGAAATTCTTTCCTATAAAGGGTAGTGAGGCACTGGAACAGGTTGCCCAGAGAAGCTGTGTACACTCCACCCCAGAAATGTTCAAGGTCAGTTTAGGCAGATCTCTGAGCAACCTGGTCTATGCATGGCAGGAGGGTAAGATAAAGATGATCTTTAAGGTCCCTTCCAACCCAAACCATTATGCAATCCTAAAATGACGTGGATGAATGGATCAGGAACACCTCTCTCTATTCTAGGCTGACTACCTATATGGCTGCTTCCACTCAAAAAGATGGCAGAGATAGTAGGTGGTAAGTGGAAAACACCTTGTATCTCTGGTCTCTTGTATCTCTTGTATCTCTTCCCTCTGCTCCTTAGCTTTAGGAGGTTTGACTACCCAGTATGAGATACCAAAAGAGTAAATTCTATGAGATTTTCTGTGTGAAAACAATGTTTATACATCCAAGGCAAGTCAGAACAAATTGGAATTAGAAAGGCAGTATTTCTAGTCCCTATGCTTGCAGATAGGGAAGAGACTTTCTGCTCTGTAGAATATATTAGATTTTTCCAGCAGTGATATGGTGCAGAATACACAAACCGTCTTGATGGAAAATTGTAGCTGAGACAGATAAACTGAAGACAGATAAACTTCAGACTGTGAAGGCCAAATCCTTATAAATCCTGCTTAACTATGGCATTGAAGCATGTGCTAAGCTCAGTCTGGAGAGGAAATTTCAAATCTAGGCATTTCCTACTGGCTTTTTGAAGCATCCCAGTTCCCGTCTGTGTTTGCTGAGTATCTCAGTGCAGAAGCCTAATTCCTTCCGGTAAGAGATGTTTCACACAACTGCCTGTAAAAGTGAGGTAGCTCTGTATAATTACTACTACCTCTGGAACTGGAAGGCTGTCTCATAGGTTCTACTATGTCGTTACAACATCTTAACTCCCTCTGTGATAGTTTGATTCTGCAATTAAATTACTAAAAAAAGTTCCATTAGGAAAAACTTGAAATTTTGTGAGGATACCAGCCAATTACTTTAAGCACAGCATCAGTTTTCCATGGAAAAAAAATCCCAAAGTCTTGATCAAATTCATTATTACCTCTGGAGAAGCTATTTCAGTGTAGCATTTAAAAAGTTTTAAAAAGTTGTGCTTCCCTACAAAAGATCTGAAATATATATGTGATATGCAATTGATAATGCATTCACAACCAAAAGGACTTGGATGGCATTGTTAGTTTCTTTTAATTTTGGAGTATAAAACTAGGAAATCAGTGGTTTGTGGATAAATATATGGTCTTCCTGTTTTCTCTGCTGTTAGAGTCTCAGGATTTCTGTTGCACAGTATCAGGTTTTGGCTAGGAAATCAATGAGGTTTGCCTAGTTGTAAGCTGAAAGATTTTGGCCTAGATTTTGTGTTTTGAGTAATCTGAGATTTTTGGTTGAAACCTTCAGGATGCAAAAACTATGTGAGAAAGCAAGCCTCTTTACATTTGGTAATATCACCTCTGGCCCAGACTACCGCTAATTAAAGATATTTTCAGTCTTCTGGTAGCTGTTGCAATTTATGACAGAAATACAGATGGAATCTGCTGAATTCTAGCTGGAGAAATCTCTCCAAGATGCACTTCACTGGTGATCCACCTCAAGACTGACCACTGCAAAAACCAGAACTGCTCACTCTGCCAAGAGTGTGGGATTCTTCATGGTTACTCCCAAAAAATGTTCATTTGTCCTCTTGGTGCCCTTACCGGACTTCTGAGATAAATATCTCTGGTTTCAAAGATTCTGTTCACAAACATAAACTTCACTTTGCATTTTGTAAAAATAGAGAAAAGAAATACCATATTCCAAGAAACCACAAAGAGAAACCAAGAGAGCATGTTACTAGAAGAAAAAACATAGCATCTCCACATGAATATTGGTCTTGGCATTGCAATGCAGTATCACTGATCTTGTTAAAATATCTAAAATTACTGCTCCATCAGTATTATTACCTGCAGGGGAGGAGAGAGAGAGAAGTTCATGGCATAGTACAAAAAGACAAACTGTCAGAAAAATTGTAATGGATAAGGGTAGAATTTTTAAAATCCAGACTATCTGATCCATTTTATCCCTTTTAAGTCAGAAATTAAGTCCAAGAAAATCACATCATCTACCTTCTCATACAATGAAAATAACCCCAGGAATTCACATATTATGATTTATCCAATCAGTCCTAAACATGATTTACTGTTGGGAAAAAGCTTGTTTTTACCTCTGAGTCTAGGTGGCTAATGCAGACTGGATGGCCAGTTTTTAATTATGTTGAGTATGACAAGATGAATCTTACCCTGGATGATTCTGGAGTTCACATTTCTTCCTACCAGTGGCATTTAGCAATCAAACTAACTTGATGAAGTAGGTTCAGTTGTACAATGAGCAGGTGAGCACAGAGAAATGCACAGTCATTCATGTAAGTGTATACCTCATTTATAAGACCAGGCATTATGACTAGCAAAGTAGTGATGCTGATATGGATTTCATGTTTCTGGTAGGTAACACATTAAATGTGAATTCCTATGAGACAAAAACACTTAGGGAGCAAATATCAGTTTTAAATGTATATACAAGTTAATGCCTTGAAAGAGTAGCAGATGATATTATCTCTTTATAGAATATTACTGAGCCCATTACTGCTGTTTCCAGCTCTGTTACCTTTCCTTCAGAAAGGATAAACAAAACTAAGAAAAGAAGCTAGCAACGTTTACATTACTGAGTAACAAATAGCATGCTGTAAGACTCAGGGGTTTCATTTTGAGTTGATCCAGAATATGATTAAAAGATTACTTCCTCACCTTCCCTGAGAAATAAGGAGGAAAATTAAAGAGTGGGCAAAGGTCAAAATGAAACTCTGTAACAGCAAAATATTTTTGCCAGTTAAATTGGTGCTGCTTCTTTTGGGCTAGTTTATTTGAGATTTGGCAGATTTCCAGGGCTGATTTTCCTTAAAAAAGAGCTGATAGTGTGACAGAGATGTTAGGAAAGACACAGATCATATCCCCTTACAAAACTGGGGAGACTGTTTTCCAGTCTAACATTCATATGCATTCATTTCTCCAGATAAGGATTAGTACCAGACTGGTGCTAAACTTCTAAAAAGCTTTGGTAATTAAAGGCTTACTTCAGACCTGAACTCTCTAAGTTTTCTCACTTCTCTGTGCTGACCTCTTAAATCCCAGTGGAAATGTGGAAATGTCCTCACTGTAGATATTTACTATTTGTGAAATGTGCTACGGTGCCACAGTATTGAGAAATCCTCTTGTCCAGCTGCGCAGAAAGCAGATGCCAGAGAGCACAGCTCCCATTCCCTCTCTGCCCCATCATCTAGACTTCTGTCATGAAAAGAGCGCACATCTGGAGGGAGTATCCTTCCCTGGAGGATTAGAGCATCTTTTTTTAACATCAAAAAGCAAATAATTCTGTGTATGTATATATATACATATATATATAGATACAAACATTTATGTGTGCATGAACTTACAGGTATCAGTAGCTCCTCACAGCAAAGAGAGGACAAGAAACATTACTTTCAAACCTTGCATATTGCTCAATTAACTAAGGTAACGACACTGTGAGACAGATATATTTTCATCATTGTAATCTATCCACAATGTCTTGGAGTAAATATTTAAAGCAGAGAAAGGGAAAGGGTTTACTTGCATTCTTAGGGCCCTTTCTCAGCTGGCTTTTCTGAGATCCTTTTCAACAAAACACATCTATCATTGTTTGTAAAACTATGCCAGCATTGACCATTCATTTATCTAGAATACAATCATATGTTGTACAGTATTTCTTAATAAAGAAAGTTTTATAAAAATAATGTTAAATAAAACACAAATCAACACATATCTTTGAACTAAGTAAAGGGGTAGTAAGGAAAAGACATTTAAAGAGACCTGGTTCCCTTGCAAGAGAAGAAGAAAAAGAATGAAGGATAAAGGAAAAAGGAGAGATTGCTATAATTCTTTTTAAGGGTCTAATTTAATTCCCATGCATATCAGTCAGATTCTTTTTTATGGCTTTGAGATATGGACCACAGATAAAAGTTCCACAAAGATTGTACTGTGTGTTTCTTCCCTCACGGTAACAAGTTCTTTTCCGATTTATATCCTAAATTAACATCACCAACAAAAATAGCTCAGCATGACATCTGCAAAGGTCAGGGACAGAAATCCCCTCTATTGGGAAGGCTTGAGAGGTTGCCTGCACGTGGGGGACATCCTGAGCAGGCACAAGGGCAGTGAACATGTAACTCAGCTTCCCATGTGCTTCATCAGCTATTGTTCTAAACACAATTAGCTGATAAAATGATTTCTCCAGTAAAACTGAGACATAGACTTTAAAGAATATAGGATTTTAGGGAAATTAAAATTTTAGTTAAAAATAGGCCTTGTGGTTGTTGAAGTTAATTAAAAGCTTTGTAGTTAGCTAAGGAAGACTAGACTTGAGTTAACTTTTTCCAGATAACAGATTGCTTGTCAACTTTATGTTTGCCTAGCTGTGCTTGCAACAATAAATAGGGAACCTGAT
>VWYO01019696.1:507144-537647 GCA_013400275.1 Rhadina sibilatrix
GCAATAAACATACACTTTCTAACTGCAAACTGTTAGAGAGGGTTTTTTTGTCCATCTCAGTTGGATATCAGTATTAGGTCGATATCCATATTTTTAATTAATCAAAACAAGTAGAACATGTTGAGTGATTGGAGAGATGCAAAAGGTGAAAAAGTATATTTTCTTACTTTTTCTTCTGCTAATAACAATTTCAGAAGCAAGATAAAGATACTTTAAAAAATTCTTTTCTTTTATCTGACAAAAGGAAAGTGGCAGCTTTCACCCCCCCCCCCTTCTTCANCCCCCCCCCCCCCCCCCTTCTCCGTAACAACTATTATGCTTGCTACATGTCTGGTCCTTTATTATCAGCCAAGGACAGATAAGGCAAATATGTAACATCCACAGTGCTACTGGCATTTGCTGGGACTAAGTGTTTATTTGAAGGACAATGCAGAGTTCTTCTGCTGGTCTGAGTACGCACGCTGAATTAAAATCCTAAACACTTACAAATGAAGAGATTAATTTCCTTTAAAATTATTTGCTGCTTCAGGACAATAGCATCAACATGATTTGTGCAGTTATATGGTGATATAACATTAGACACTGACTTTTCAGCCAAATTCTCCAACTGTGAAGAACTCATAGAAATTCTTTACTGCCAAAGGATTGTCACTGACAAAAAATGTAGTCTTGGTCTTCTGAAAAGTCCTTCTGCAAAAAATACCTGAGAGTGTAGAGGTGTTCTCGGTCAGGAAAGCACAAAATGAGGAGGGTAAAATTTATTTGACTTTAGTAAGAAGCTACCAGAACCTATGCTGTCAGAAACTTGTTTGCAAGGCTTGAGAACTTAAACATAGTGATTGTTATGATTTTTACTGCTTCCTGTTTAAGGGCAAGACAAGAAGTGGAAATTGCTCAAAAATAGCTTCTTGGAAGTTGCTTCCATAGCAGACTGAGTGTGTTTTTGCAATATTTCCAGTCCCATTTTCTGTATCAACAAGTTCTCATAAATAGTACTTGAACAGCATGTTGCTGATTAGAACCACACCAAACTTGTAAACCTTGGATCCACTTGCAAATGTGATTTTAGTGTTTGAACCTCAAAGTGTAACTGATAAGTTAAAAGAAACAGATGAGTACAAGTCCTTGGAGATATCAGGGTGGAAGATAAAGTGTTTTCAACACAAAGAATGGTTGCTCACTTAGCCCTAGCCTGAAACTTACTTTTTTTTTTTTTTGTATTTTCTGAGTGTTTAACTGGTTACTAAAAATGCTTTCTTCTGAATAATAGTATTTTATTTGCAGAGAATGATGTTTTAAAATATTTGCTTTTCAGTTATAAAACTATATAATATGGTCTTAATTAATAGATGCATAAAAGTGAGTGATGAGATTTATATAAATCACCAGCAATATCTGGCATGATAATATAGGGGGAAATATATGCAAAGATGTAGGAATTCAATTGTCCTTTATGGCCTTTTTATGTTCACAATTATCAGAGAGGCAGTATGGCTCATGCAATCCATCTAAACCTCATTGCACCACTGGGAATCAAACAGGACTGACTCAAAGACCTGTCCATCCCATAGCATTATTTTCTTCATAGGCATAAAACTCCAATTGTCTATTTTTAAAGCATTTCCCCCTGTCCATCTCTTCAGGACACTGAGGCAAACTCAATTCAAAGCAGATGGTAAAACAAGGAGAAATAGAGAGAAACACAACACCGACACAGTTCTGGTGGCTTCTCTATATATGCTGTGACAACTAATGTCACCCACACACCAGCCTTGTCCTAGAGCTCACTGCCTGTCAAGATGCACAATATTTTCATGGACCTGACCAAAACCACTGTTATCACATTTTTCTCTGTCCTCAAATACTCTTCTTTTCTTCTCTTTGTTCTTATTTGTTTTCCTGCCTTCTCCACCAGAGCAATGTATTTGAGGTTTGAGTTCCATGGCTGCTGCTTCATGGTATTTGTGGCAAACACCAAGACTGGCAGCTGTCTTAATATTCAGTCAGCTTCCCTTTTTTTTTTTTTTTTTTTTTTTTTTCCTCAGAGAGCCTGAGGTGAGGAGGGGGAGAACCCCAACAAAACCTAAATGTCTGAAGTGAAATCTTCTGGCAGGCTGACTTTATTCAGCATTTGTTTGTTCAGTTCTGATGCTCAACCAGGCATAATAATCACTAGGGTGACTTTGGGGATTAAAGTCTTAAGGTCTAGTGGATTAGTATGTTCAAACCTACATCTTTCAGCTGTCAGATAGAAGAAGGGTTGCTTCAGGAGCAGAAATTTTTTGTAAGTGCTTGCATGCAGAGAGCCCAATTTGTCAAAGTATTGAGCAGCTCCCAAGAATTAACAAATTTATCTTCCAGGCTGCCTGGAGAAGTGGAGAAGGATTATCTCCAGTTTATAGTTGTGGAAGCAAAGCACAGATGGATTAAATTACTTGTTTCAGGTCACATACAGGTCACTCAGGCTGCAGGGGCACTTGATGACTTGGAGCAGAAACAAAAGAAGGTGGTCCTATGAGTTTCTTCACTAAGAAAATGGCCCCACTAGTTTCTTCACTTCCCCATCTTTTAGGTGGGGAAAATACTTTCCTTGTGCCTTTGCCTACTGAAAGTTTTGGGAAGGTTTTGGTGAACTCCAGAGCCCCTGATCTCTCCATCAAGGACCTTCATTAATGGTGCTGATATTAGCAATTAAAAACAGCAGAGCAAGGCATTGGCTTGATGCCCTGGATGTAAAGAAGTACATCTTGGCTGAAAGAGGTGAACTGGGCAATTCACCAGAAGGTTTTGATTACTGCCTCAGCCCACAGGTTTTCTTCAGTTGGACCTGTTAAGGGAAGGAATGCTAAGTAATTGGTATAGACCAAAGCCTCTGGGAAAACTAAATTTGAGGAGTTAATCTCAGGAATTCTGCATGTCATATGTGAATCACAGCACTTGTTTTTAATGCTCTGAGTAAGGGAGGTGTGCTGAAGTGCTGAAAATGTTTTTGTTCTTCCAACTGTTCTTTTTATCATTGTCAGTCAAAATTATATCCTTCCCACTTTTGAAATAGTTGACAAGAACTGGTGATCATTCTGAAAACTCTGGAGATCAGGCATCTTCTTTTCCATGCTGTCATTGTCTTGCTCCTTTTGGAGGTTGTTGAGATTACTTTGAAATATTTGGAAGATTTGGCATCTTCTACAAAAGAAGCATGGGAGATGTACCAAATATACATGATGCAGATAGCTACAAATATATTCTTTCAAATCTAAAATATGTAAGAGTTTTCAGGGCTTCCTTTAAAAAGATGTATTCAGAGTGAGAAAAAATGAGATACTACACATTATGAAGAGAAAATAGAAAAGGAAAAAAAAAAGGAAATACTGAGTTTGGATATTTACAACCTTTTGTCACCAGAGACTCCTGTGCCGATGGACACATAAAGCCCTGATGACATTGTAAAACTTCCTCTCCTGTCTTTCTGTGAGACTGCCAAAAAGGAAACAAAATCATCTGGATTATCTGAAAGCCAAGGGCCTTAGCATTTCTCTCTGTATAATTGAGTTAAAGCTTGAGAATACACTGATAACACTCTGCTAATGCTGCCCTTTTCCAAGGATGTCCTGGTTGCTTTAATAGAAGTCACAAATGTTTCATTTCAGTTCCGATGCAAACATAGATAAGAACGCTCATCATCATTTGAATCTGAAAAAGGAGTCCTACATCTGTCTCCCTATTTTTTAATTTCCTTTCTTTTCTTCTAACTTCACCTAGCCTCACAGGCATGAAGTCATGTATCTGGATGTGCAGTTTTCCTCCTAAAACAAACTCAAGATTGTTTTTTCCTGAGTATCACGACAGTAGAGTGAAGCAAAAAGCCATGATCATTCCCCATAGTGTGATGGTTGTCTAACCTTTAGAAATCTGTATAAGAGGTGTATAGAGTAACTTGTCTCACATCAGGTAAGATACACCCAGAGAAAAGTATAATCTTAGGAATGTAATATATTGGCCTTTTCTTCTAATATGTTAATCACAGGAAAAGTGAAAACCACATGTTCTGACCCCTGCACACTTGTCTGGGTCAGAAAATTCTTATGGTTGCAGAGATTGCTTTTGAGGCTTCTGTTAGAAATTCAGAGCTTTACTGTATGTATTGCAATGTAGCAGGACTGAACCATATTTCCTTCACATGTTCAGGCAAGAGGTGCTTAAAAATGTGGAAGGACGTGAGCAATGGAAAAGTTTCTTGTAACTGTGTGTCTTGCAGTGGTTAAAAAATGATCCCAGTAACACAGCACTGGATTGCTTTTTTGGATTTGTCTTTGCTATGGGTAACCTGCCTCTCTGCCTTTCACATGAAGCTGTTTTTGGAAGGTGATTGTAAAATTTTATACAGGTGCTGGAGAGACAATGGAGCCATGCCGCTCTTCACTTCCCCAGGCTCCCTACTTTTGTTCTCATGGATGCCCTCAAAGCCAAATTTCACTGCATGCATGCAGACAGTTGTCCTGCAGGGGCAGTCTGGATCCTACCCTTTGGAGCACATAGCACTTGTTGCATTTAAGCACAGCATGGCACTAATTGCATTTAAACACACCACACTGCACTGACAGACTTTAGTCTGTTTGCAAAGAAGTTGTGCAGTAGGAATGGAGGCAAGAAACTGATCCCCTCTCTCCACCCTCCATCAGATCTACCCCAGATGTAGCCACAAATATATCCCACAAATTGCTGATGTCTTTGATCAGTGCTAGTGTACAGGGTGTATTTTTCAAACACTGCTTAACAGCAAGTGTGTCAGAGTTTCATTTCTTGTCTCAATATAAATCTAAAAGCATGGAAGAAAAAATAGGAAGAAAGCAAGTTTCCTCCTCCACCATGATATTCATTTATCACAAAGATGACACCATGAGGGTATTTTGGTATATATTATATATTATTTTGTAGTGCAGAGATCATTTTTCAAATAGAAAAGCAGACCACATAGTCATTTATTCACATCTGGATATAACTATTGGGTCTGACTGAAAATCACCTAAGCTTCTTTATGGACTTAGGAATGATTCCAATGCATATGTAAAGGGATGCTACTTCATTTTGGTGTTGTTTCTTTTTCAAAAGGCTTTGCAATATCATGAATTTTTTTTTTCCATTGAAAGAGTGAAATCAATTTGCCTTTAAATGTGCCTCCTTGGCAATACTGTGCTTTTGCCCGTACTGAGATTATGTGAGCATGTCTGGAGCTTACTGGTGTGCTTACTGGACAAACAGAAACAAGTTTGTAAGAAGGAAGTGGCTTAAAACAGTTGATTCCTCTTTGTTGTTTTGAAGGGGCCTGTTGATCTAAATAATAATATGTATGTATTATGTATAAAGAGGTGTCTTCCCCCTCAGCAGATTTTAGATATCCAATTTTTCATTGGAAATCGCATAGGCGGCAACATGGCCTCAACCTGTTCCAATTGCAGAATAAATGCAACTGTCAAATTAATCACAAAGGGCCAAATATGAAATGAAGTATGTTTCTAGGGTGGTTCCACGGCGAGCTGCACCGTATATCACTTAAGCATAAATTGTAA
This sequence comes from Rhadina sibilatrix, assembly GCA_013400275.1. Classification (NCBI taxonomy): domain Eukaryota; kingdom Metazoa; phylum Chordata; class Aves; order Passeriformes; family Phylloscopidae; genus Rhadina; species Rhadina sibilatrix. Next base: position 512,712 of record VWYO01019696.1, read on the forward strand.
TTCATGAGTTTTTATCACACTCTGGCTGAGGCAGTGCCATGTTGAAAAATCTTTCTCTCAATCCACCAAAATTACATTAGTATATATATATATCAGATTTTTTTTTTTTTTTTTTTTTACTTTTATTAGGAAGCAAAAATATTTTAGGACTCACTGAAGGACTGTTTAGAAATACGTATTTATATTGCTATATTTTGGATTGTATCCTCCTGTATCCTTCAAAGCCTCTCCAGAAAGATTAAGGCCCATGTCTGGAAATGGAAAAAAATAAACAGGCAAATCTTGGGCACTGATTTCAAGGACTATAGAAGTGGAGGGCTGAAGAGTAAGGTATATATGCTTATTTTCTTTCCCTTTTGTTTTGTTTTGCTACTGATCTTGCCTGATCCACTACTGTAATTCATCTTTCAGGAGAAGAGAACAGTGTGTGGCAATGTAACAATGTAGTTACAGTAAGAAAAATGAGAACAAATCCTTTTTAAAAGCACCTAAAAATAAATATAAACTCTAAAAAGTTCAGACCATCTAAAGCCCTTTTCAGTAGTTTAACAGCCTCCCTGAGAGAAAAATTTCAGATTGGATCTCAGACCCAAGGTTTTCAGGTTGGACAGGAGTCTGCAGATGAAGTTTCCGCCTGGGCATGCTTCTAGGATGATGAATTATCGAATTAATTTCACCACTTCTGTCCCTCCTCATTTTTCACCAACTGCAGAGATCCATGGAATCCCAGCTGGGTGTAAACAGAATTGATTAACATAATTTGTTGTGCTATGTAATTAAACAAACACTGTAATTGTCTGGAATTAATGAATGTAAGAGGAAATGGAGCCTAGCAGATAGAGTCATAGGTTTTCACTTCTGCAGAGATAAAATGTTAAAGAATGTTAAATAGCCACAAGGGACTGAAGAGAAAAAATTGAGAAATGGATTCTGCTTCTGTCAAATTATCTGAGATTTCATATATTGGGTAGAGGTTGGGGGGAAAGGAGCTCAGTAGGGTAACATGCAATACTTGTTAACAGAACATATATATAAGTACATACATACTGTACAACATTTTGTTCAGGTCTATGTTACATCTAACTATTACTAAATTACTAAAATACACAGCAAACCACAACTTAGCAAATTAATAGATACTTACAGAGGGTTTTTTGAAGAGTTTACCATATGGAAAGAAAATATTATTGTCATGTGTTTAGGCTGATGCTTGAGGCTAGAGTTGGATATAGAGTGAACAAAGAAGGGGAGGAGAGGGAGAAGGGGAGGTAGGGTTGGACAGAGAAGTGGAATATCTCAGTGCCCTGTGGCCTGGAGTGCTTTTTGCATCAGGTGATGTCCATAGGGCACATAGTCTCAGCAGTGACATATCTAGGTGGTTAATAAGGAATTAAACAAATATCCTCCTCATATTCATGTAGGCTTTGACTGTTCTGGTAATTTTATTCTGAAGCTTTGAGCACCAAACAGTTATCCGAATAGCAAAAGCAGTATTCCTTATAAATTTAATTGCTTCCTCACTTGCCTTATACTTTTCTCCATTTCCCCCTTAATCTCTATGTCTCTGCCTGAATTTCCTTGCACTGCCTTTCAGCACCTACAGATGTAACGCTGAAATTTTAGAACTATGATTTTGTGCTATGGAACACATGACCTGTGTTTTTTAAGGTTTGTAGGAAAGAATTGTAAATATTATTTAGACTTGGCTTTCATGAAGGCAGTCACTCTTTCATCCGTATCACATGAAAACAGAACTTATATTAGAAACTACACAAGATGAGGGCCAGGGGGGAAAAAATGAAAAACCAGAATGGGAGCAAACTTTTTACACTTTCTGTGTAAAAAGAAAATCCAAGCATGATCAGCCAGGCATAGGAGCAAAACAGAAAGAGGGAGATAAAAGATGCAGAAACCCAACAGAAGAAAGACTACAGAATATATAAGGAGAATAGGAATAAAGAGTCTAAACCACTGAGAAGGAGATGTAGTATTTAAAAAGGAGATCAGCATTGAGGCAAGACTAGGAATAAAGGAAAAAGGGAATTTTATAATAGGTGGAAGATAGTAATGAGAGAAAAAAAAAACAGCTGGGAAGATTTTATGTATTTGTGACAAAGGAGAAAAGGAAGACAGAATTGTTCAGATATCTGACTAAATGGTTTGGAACATAGGAACAATTGAAAGTATGAGTTGAACACAAGCTGGAAAGAAAATATCATATATGAAGTCTAAACACATTTCATAGACTTTTTGCTTTTTCTCTCACACATTGTTGCTCACTAATTCAAGACAAAGCTTGGAAATACAGTGATAAAGAGGATTCTCACAATATTTTCCAGGCAGGTACTAGGAAGGAATAGAAGGCCTCTGGGAAAGGTTGTATTTACAGAAATTCAGATGAAAAAGATGAAGATCTATAGAAAGAAGCTTTGAAATTCCACTTTCTGAGCCAAATTTGCCAACTTTTGGAGGATCAAGCAACATACATGAGAATAACAATACAGAAGAAAGATATTTCACAGAGTTAAAACTGCACAGATGCTGAATAGAGAAAAATAAAAGATGGAAGAGAAGAGAGTAATGTAATATAATATAAAGAGTGATAAAATATTATTGCTCCAGGTTGTTGGTTTTGGTTTTGTATTTTTGTTGTTTGTTTGGTTGGTTGGTTGGTTGGTTTTTAATTTTATTTTTTATTTTTTATGTATGTCTCAATACTGTGTGTACATGTTCCAACCCCAGCACTATGGTTCTTTGCTTTCACTTACTGTTAATTTTCTGATGCAGGTATAAAGAAGAAATAACTGCATTCAACCATATAAAGGTGGCCATAAAGGAAGTTATCTGAAATCTGAAGTTATGCTGTTTGGTCACTAAACCAACTAAAGCAACAAAGAAGACATGACCTGCACGTTGAACTGAACTTCTTTTGAAGGATCACAAATAGAAAGGGAAGAAATTGGGAAACTAGAACTGGATGATCTGAGTAGTAGGGGGGAAAATGTAGGAAAAATATATGATGTGTGTTTGAGAACATCCAGAATATTCTCTGTTAAACTGCTGTCAAGTTTTGAATTTAGAAAGAGAAAGAATTTCCTTGGATGAATACTTAAAAATAGAGCTACATATCACAGACTTAATACCTGTCAGGCTTCTGATTAAGAGCTATGACAGTGCCTTCCTTCCAAAGATAACCTGAGCCAAAGAAATGTAACTTTTTCTTTAGAAGCCAAGGAGAAAGTTAATGAGTCTTTCATAGCCTTGCAAACATAAATCCTAAGATAGCAGGATCAAATGATATGACTCCTAATTGAGCAAATGTCCCATGTGTTCGCCTTGTGATCAATCATGAACACAACACATGAGCAATCACCATTTAATGATGCAAAATCTTTTTCTGGACATCTTTGAACTCTGTAGGGGAATGGTACGGATACATCAACATTCCTCCCAAAAAGATGTTTTGGACAAACTCCAGCTCGTCAGGTTTTACACAACACTTGCCATCTGATGAACAGAATTAACAGAAAGCGACCACTCTTTACAAAAGAACATTAATGGTCAATGTGCAAGGATAGCCTGGATGGACAAGGAAAAGTTTATCCACATGAATAATGGTAGTTCTAAAACCACACAGAATAGACTTTCTATGTAAATAGTCAACTAAAACCCAGGTTGTAATGACTCCTTTCTTCTGCTCCAGTTGCCTATTGAGTGGAGCAGTATCCCTGAAGTCCTTTGCTAAAATAATTTAATCTAGTTAACTCATATTACTTATTAATATTTCTATTCAGTATAATATAGAATAGAATAGAATAGAATAGAATAGAATAGAATAGAATAGAATAGAATAGAATAGAATGTTTATATGTTTTATTCAGATATATAATTTTGTGGACTCATTGCTCCACAAAATGATTTGCATTAAACTATTCTGTAACAGGATAGGTTGAAACATAGGTTGAAACAAATGAACACGTAGAAATGACAGAATCAAACTCTAAAAATAAGGATGACTTTTCCATATTTAAAATTCTGAGGTTTTTCTTTTCATGAATGACTACACAGGTACGGGATTGCTGTGTGCCCGATACTTAATTGTAAGTGGTTCTGGAACCTGTTAGTCATCTGCATGATGCATTTCCTAAAAGAGATGAAGGTGTCCTCTGGCCAGGACTGCATGCCGACAGAAGTGGGTGAAACACTGAAGGGAAAAGCTGTTTGCTCCTTCCAATAGCACTTGATAAAGTGCTTGATAAAAGTATGTGCACATAATGACCTATCCATCCCAACACAATATGCATCCACCATTAAACTTCTTGTGAGAAGTAATGCCTCTGATCAACATCCTGTATTCTCAGTAGTGAGTAGTTTCCTTTTGGCTTTTTACCAAATATAATAACCAATCTACAAACTGAATGAAAGCTATTCTAAGTCAATTGCCCCAAACTGAAAATGGTTATTAATCTCATTTCTCACATGGATTTCAGGAACTTCGTATCCCCTCTTTGAACTCTCAAAAAGACAGAAGCATTTTCCAGTAAATATTTCCCATAATTGTTCAGAAAACGGTACATTGAAATTCCAGACACCTTTAGGCGTTGAAGTCAACAATGTTTCATTTGTGTTGCAAGTCTCACTGGAAATTAAAGAGAAAGATCCTGGTTACTATGCTCAGAGGTTAGCAGAGTGAGATGTTATATGAGACTCATGACACACATTCTCCAGTGTCATGAGTCTGATTTATAGAAGATGAGATGTGGCATAGTTGTAGAAGTGGCATCAGTTTTCAAGATACAAGAGCAAAGGACCACTTTATCTCCTATGAGTCCCTTTTCCCCCTTCTGTCAAGGAAATTCATTCTGAATTCTGCAAAAGCAGTTGAGTTGTGGTACATTTCTTGAGTAAGAAAATTCACTGGCGCTGAGATGTATACTGAGAACACTTTAATTCGGATGATAATAAATGTTTACTGAAGACAAAGACCAAAAGCATCCAAGCTGAAGTTATATCAGACAACCTTTCACCACTTCCAAAAATGGTTTCAAAAGAGTGGGCATAAGACCCATAGCAAGTACCAGAGTCCTCAATAGACGGGAGGCCATAGATATACATCAAGAAACACACCCCTGCTATAATTTAGAGCATAAATTTGCTGACTAGAAATGAAAAGAACAACTTTATCTTACTGAGTAGTATGCAGCTTGGGCCAGTCTCAAAGTCCAGTTTTCGCATAGTGAGAATAACTTAGGCAATCCCTGTCAATGGAGAAACAGAGGCTTCACTGGAATGAAATATGGGCTCTTACTTGTTTTTCTTTTCCTCCCCCTTCTTTTACCAACAAGAATATTATTAGTCTCTGGCATGATCAAGATATTTACACAGAGAAGCAATACCTCCTGCTTTGACCAAGCACCACCTTATGTTCGGTTGACCATGATAAGGTAAAGTCCATGAACCTGCCTGTTTCTGTTCTGCAGATATTTCTGTTCTGCAAATACATTTCCTTACCAATTATTGCTCTGTTTAAGCCAAAAAGAAATTGTGATAGCTATTTGAAGCTGAGGATCTGAGCTACTATCCAAGAAGACCTCCAAGAGTCTTCAAAGTTCTGACCCCAGAGTCTTTCTCTCTTACTTGCAACTGGCACAATTTATGGCTCTAATAAGGGCTACACAAAATCCATCCAACATCCACTCTTAAGGTATCTATGTTCAACAGTGTAGTTTTAACTCCAGAGATCTTATAATTTACTGAAACATAAATATTTGAAAACAATGTTAGAGTGACATACCTGAGGATTTATAAGTTCTGCCTTTAAACCAACTTCCTCCCACCATTTACCATATTTCATAGTGGTCTTCAGCATAGATTCTCCCACATTTAAAACAGCAAAAAACAAAACATTTGTAGTTAATATCAGATTGCAATCTCTTGGGATTATGTTGTCAGAAGACAACAGATGAACCTTCCCGTATTCTTACTGCTCATGGACAAAGTATCACAGATACCTGAAGGGGCTTTTATTTTGAGATGACTAAATTAATGTCACTCATTTATAGACTGGACCTGGCTTATGAGAATCTAGAATAAGTCTGAGCTAACATTTTAGGGAGGACATGGAAATGGCTTAAATACATTTAAATAAATAGGAAGCTTCCTAAATACATTTACATGAACAGGAACTTTCCTGCAAATAAGTAACATTGACTCTGGTTTCTGTATGTTTCATTGTAAAGGATAAAAAATATTGTTCCAATAAGTCCTACAGCAGGATTTCAGCCTGTCAAAACTGAAAAATGAACAGACTTTTGACAAGCAGACATTTTTGGTAGAAAAAATACTCTGTAAACCATGCAAACAATTGTACATGTAATCTTGTAAACTATTTCTTAAGCCCCAGTTCTCTTTCATATTAGGCAGTATTTTTTAATCATTGTGGCAGAGCTGGTAAAGTTGCACTTCATGCACAAAATAAAAAGCCTTTTGAAAGCCAACTAAAGAGCATGAACCCTACTTTTCTGATCTCAAGATGAAAGGCAGCCCCTCATTTCTTAGGTAGTGTTATTTCAGTTGCTGGCATTCCACCAACCACAGGAATGTGTGGCACACAAAGCAAATAAGTTACAAGCATATCTAAACACCACCTTCTGCCTCCCCTCATTGTTGCGAGAATGGATTGTATTATACTCTGCTGCCCTTTGATGAGACATATTTTGCTCTTCATGCCAAAAACCTTGTTTTGAACAGAAAAATAGAAATAAAAGCACTTTTTTTTTTTTTTTAAATAAAAGCAAGATTCTGCATGTTGCTGTTGGAAGTTACAGCAAAAGAGAAAGCTCTTGTATAACAAGCTAGCACTAGATCCATAGAGGTGGAGAAGAAGAGATGAACTGCAGGGAGTTGGGGCTTGACTCATCCTGTGAAGCCATACCAAGAGCACCAGGATGAACCTCTGCTGGGACAACCCAGGTCTGATACTTCATTGTTCGTCAAACTCTCAGCCACTCCTAACAAAGCTGTTATTTTGGGACACTTTGCCTTAAGACATAAGTTGAATTCTGGTCTCCTTTAGAACAAGTATATAAGGGAAATGATAGAGGTAAGTTCGTATCTGTGTGCAGATTATTCTGTATCCAACCAGATTATGTTTAACTTGCAGCATCGCTCTGGCTTGTGTTACAAAATCTTTATTTGGGTCAACTTGAACATTTGGCTTAAGACAAGCACCCCACATAGAAATATTGCTTTCTTACACTCCTACTGGGCAGAAAGAGAAATGGAAACATGACCAGACCCTTTTGAATATTTACTTTAAAGGGAGGAATGAAAAACCTCAGTCATCCAAGCACTGTGTGCACTTTAAGCAATAACATCCTCTTTCCAGGAACGCTTGGTACTTTATGAAGAATTTTCCTTTCAATGTCATTGAGAGGTACTTTATATAGCAGATGTTATCTGCTGGCTAAGAAGGTTAACAAAAGAGTAGATGTGAAGAAGAAAAAGGTTTGAAAAACTTGAGCACATGAGCAAAGCAGTGTTAGCTACTGTAACTCTTTCACAAGTTGTGCAATGTTAAAAGGTGTAATGGTATAAGGAAAATAAAAGACTGTCTCTACAACCTGTTTATAGGACTTACTACACTATTGAGAGATAAAAGGCAGGAACATAATATTTTGTGAACAATACTTCAGCTAAAATAAAGACCAGTTCTGTCCTGATTTTCACTCACTGAGACTGGCCTGCTGGGATCTCGTAGATACATGTGAAAGACAAATCAACCTGACAGTTGTACAAGAATATCTTGTAGTGTATCTGACATCTGCTGAGCTTTCCTTAGCAGTCAGGTACCTAATGTAAAGATTGTTGAGATGCATGGTGACAACAGAACAGAGTATTCCATGTGACAAAATGACCTTTTCTCTTATGGTCAGTAAACCCAAATAGAAACAAGGAATGTGAATCTGTGTTTCAACATCTGAAGCTTATAATAATAATAATTGTAGCACAAGTTCTTCCCCAACGCAGTTCTGAAGGACCAAACATATTTGGAAATCTCCAGCAATAATACTTCTTAAATACAACACTTCTCTAACGCATTGGATGATACTGTTCTTTAACTCTGTGCCATTAATATAACACTTTGCTGCCTCTTTCCAGGAAGGTTAAAAAGAGTGGAAGAGGTAAAAATGTAAGGAACAAGATAATACCTCTTCCGTGCAATCAGAACTGAAGAACTACTTTGGGAATTAACTTCTTATAGCTTCATTTCCAGTTGCAGTTGTTTGGGGAGTGTTACATACTACCAAATCAACTTCTGCACTAAGCATATGCCTAAACATGACAAAATGCATTCAACAGCTGAGATGTTCACGTGCTTCTGGAAGAAGATGAGATATTTCACTAGCTCACCTTCCCAATGTATGCTACATAATGTATGACAATAGAAGGGCTTCCTGTCAGCTCTAAAACTTGGTTTTAATGATGTCTGTATCATGGCCCTCATACTTGGTCCTGCCCTATTGTAAAAAAGAAGGAAAATTTTCTTTTCAGCATAGAAGATTATCTTCAGGCTGGAAGAGAGGCTTGGATTCAGGGAAAGCTATTAAAAAAAAAAAAAAAATCTTGTCCAGCCAATTAGGTTTGTCTTCAAGGTCAAAAAGTCTGATGGTTATCAGGTTATGCAAGTTACTATTGTTAAATTACTCACTGGCTTACCTTTTACTGCTTATCCAAGAAGTGATTCCATACAGAGAACTCCCAACTTGTGACACTGCCAGCTTAATTTCACAGACTTAGTTATTTCAAGTGAATTTTAAGAAACACTTGTGAAACTTTTTTTTGCAATCTTCTGATATGTTTCTTAAAAGCAGGTTTAAGAATAGATTTTCATTGTAGAGCACATTGAAACTTTGAGTGTATATGTTAGTTATTATGTTCACAGATGCCTGATTTGCTTAAGCATCTGGCAAATGTCAAAGTATTTCTTTACAGAACATTTTTTTGCACCCTGTTTTTAATTGACTCATCTGCTCATGCAATTCAGTTTTTTGAATGTGAAGATCAAACCATAAGAGTCTTCCAAATGGACTTAAGAAAAAAAGTAATTTAAGGTAATTTACTTGTTCCATGAAAATTCTCAAGAGTTAACAAAATGTTCACATTCTATCTCAGGACAAATACAAGATTTAATTTCTCTCTGATTTCTCCCAGTCACTCATTACTGGAGGGAATGAAAAAATGTTATTAGCAAGTCAGAGTTGCTTTGTCAGTCACGCACCATCCAGTAGATATTTGCTTAACCAAAGTTCAAAAGCCACAGAAACAGGTGCTAGTCCTTATAAGGTTGTGTAAGAGCCTGTTCCAGCGTGAAAAGCAGAACAGCCACAGCAGGGGGATAATGAGAGACCCCACTCCTCACAGCCACCCAGTAACATTCAATATGTGTGTTACTGAGAGTCAGATCCCTGCTCCAAATCCACCACAACAAAAACCTTGACTGCTGTTTGCTGTATCTTAGTGAACACCTTAGATATTAGATCTTCTATGCTTTATATTCTACAGAAAAATACATCTTTATATTTTGCCAAAATAGTTATGGCTATCTCCATTTCAACTGACAAAAGTCCAGCTACTAATCATGAATTCTTTTTAGTCTCAGTTTCCTGAGCTTTAAGAATTCCTCTCTGACTTCAGGGTCCTCCATATCATTGTCTTTCTACTATTACCTAGTTCTGCAGGCTTCATTCATTATCCTTTCTTTTACTCTATAAGCAACAGAGGACAATAATCATAATATAGTCATAATTAACTGACTTTTTTTCCCCAGGACATTTCTAATGCTGTTTTTTCTAAAACAAAGCAGCTAAATAAAACATAAAATGTAACATTAAATGTCTACTCTTTCTTTCAAAGGTCTTGGCTAATTAATTATTTGCAGATTCCAGGTGTGACACGATTCTTAGTCTCTTGCATCTAAACTTTCTTAAAAGTTCAAACCCTCCTAATGATACCAACCAGTCTCTAGGAACTTATTAAAGGATTTTCAACAGATTCGAGATTTTCTTTGTGCTAAATCCTATCATGTGCTCCTGAGATTGTTTTCACTACCAGATTATGGCATGAGAAGGATCATATGACTTAAGAGCCGACATTCTCAACACCATCTTAATTCTTCAAAGAAGACCTCCAAGAAAAATCTCCTCTCCCATCTCCTTGACTGTAGATTTTACTTTGCAGAGTATTGTACTATCCATGGGATATTTCTGGAAACTGTTGATTTTAGTTTAGCCCAATGCTGTATTTGTTTAAGGTTCAGTTCTTCATGATATATGATATGTTCTTCATGATACATTTAATGAAAATATAATTCAAGAATTTAATAACATGAGAGCAAGGAATGAGAGACAGCAGAGTTCACATTACTGCCTTTGCACGTTTAGTAGATATGCCAGTCCTCTGATTCCTCAGAAAGCCCTGTATATATTTCCAGTTCTTTAGACTTTATTCCCTTAGACAATTGCCCAAACTCAGTAGTACAAAACTCAGTTAAAAAAAGCACACTGTATTCTGCCTACTTCACTTTATCTCCTGCATGTTCTTAGGCTCCTCCTGCAAATGTCCAAGTGCACAACTGGCAAGAGCCACTTTTCTGCCCTCTGCAAATCAATTGCTGCTATCTTGAAGCACGGAGCTTAATTTTTTCTCACATCTGTTTAACAGAAATACCTTTCAGTGAAACAATATCCTCTTAAACCATCCCAAAAATAAACTGTCACTACTATCCAACTTTTCTTGATAAGGTGAATAAAAGCTCTTTGCCTAAAAATACAATTTTCTCACATCCCCAAATATCTTATGGTAAGAAACCATTTACGAAGCAACACCTCTGAGAAGTTAGAAGCCAGTTCTTTGTTTATACAGCCATCAGGATAAATTCCAACCCCCATATACACACACATACAGGAACTTACATAATGTATAAAACTAATGTACAAAAATTTGAGAACAATGGAAGATTTATGAAGCCTCAGAAGTCCACATGGCTTGCCACTTGAAAACTGAGTCTCTAACATGAGTAGATACTTTTAGTGCATCAGTCATGCATCAAAAATATCTCTTAAGTCTATATTAGGCCCAGTTTATGTTTTTCCAGATCATCTTTGCCTGAAACAACAATACTGCTTCTGCCATTGCAGATTTACATGCAGTTTCAGGAAAAGCCAATACAATTTGTGGTTCATGAATTTCAGAGCAGATTCTCAGCCTTAAATTGGGCTTTGGAAGGGTTTGGGGAGGGAAGACATTTATATGGTGATAAAGTTATTTGTGATTTTGTTTCCATGTTCTTGCTGTGAAAACTTAATGGGTGCCAAATTTTAGACTCCTGCAAACAGTAAGGAAAAAAAGATTTTAAAGTGCTATCTTTATTTAAGTGCATAGGAAATATGAAGTACCAGAAACACACACAATAATTCAAATTCCTGTTATGTTTTTGTAATGGTAAGGGTGTAACAATCCATTCCAGATATCTGATCGTTTATCCTAATTATTTGGACACGTAGTTCAAAACTGGTGCCTGGAAAATTATATAAGGTCTATAGAGTTTGGACTTAGGCATGTGATCTACCCAGTGTACATGTCAGAGAAAAAAATCCTTCAGGGTTTAGCGGCATTTAGGTCACGTCCCTGCTCACTCTAAAAATGCATAGAAGCTTTAATTAGTCTTCTGGAGGCTCTTATATTGGATTCTATTTTCTGTTAGATTTGTAACTTTGATCTCATGACTTTTGAGCTCCCCAGTGAGAAAATCTTAACCAACATTTTTTAAACAGAATGCAGATAAAGTTTTCACCAGTAAAAGATGCCATATCATTTTATGTAGTTTTTCTTTTGCTTTGGTTAAAAGTCTTGCTGGGTGTAATCTGATTTCGACAAACATTCCTTTATGGGGCAAATAACACTTTGTGTGTATTCCACAGTGCCAGGTAGCTGGGGTTAAACAAGGTAGAAAGGAAAGAATTTGCCAGCTGTGTTTAAGGTAAACATAATGTCTCAATGTGTTATTTTTTAAAAAAATAAAATATACTTCAAAGTGTAAGTTAGAATAATTTAACTGGCAAGTGAAAGTTTAAAAAGTCCTAAAAGGTCTGGGGTTTTGGGAGTATTTTTCTTGCCAAGAATGTAACAAAGACAAATAGGGAGGAGAGACCTCTAAGCATTCAAAGACAAGAATAGATAATAATATTTTGATATATGCAAATTAATAAATAGAATTACCAGCTTGCCATTGTCAACGTTAAATTTTTAGAAATATTCATAACTTAATGAGACTTTAAATAAAATCTAGATGTGTTTCCCTTAAGTTTTTCAGAGCCAATGAAGAATAAGAAGAGAAAAAAACTACTACTAACAAACACAAACTGTGCTAATGACCTTGAATACATCTTAAAGTCACTCTGAAATCTTAATGTCAAGAACTAAGAACTCAGGCTCTCATCCAACAATTCTCTGTTCATGGACAAGCCTTTGATGGATGAAAAATGTAATCCTTTGCAGAGCTGAAGAGAATATTTTTCTTCCAGGAACAGCACATTTCCTGCTACCCACTGTACTGAGGGTAACATCTGTTCCTACCAGGATATCAGGTCACAGATAAGTGAATTTTTTTTAAAAGGATGAGACTTGGAACCTGAGCTGAAATTTTAGAAATGTATCATAAATTTTGTAAAGGAATCTCATACACAGGAAATAATTTCTTCTTCAAAGTATCTGGAATAATTGATAAATATATATCCCTTGTATTTCATACTACACCCATGATCCACAAACTCATTCAACTGCATATTTTATCCTCTTGTTTCAATAGAAACCTGGGACTGTGGTTTGACCCTCTCATTCTTGTTGCACTTGAGCTATTTCTGCCCAAACCCATTATGCCTGAGACTGATATTTGACATAATTTTATACATGTAGAGAGATACACTTTTGTGGCATAAATTTGGGAAATGTCAATTTAAGTGCCTTTATTCCGGGGTGAAAACATGGTGCCAATATATGTTTTAAATGTTTTGTGAGGTACCCAAATTGCTTAGCAATTGCCTGAGTTTTGAAATTGTAGGGATTTAACTCTCATTAAGAATAAATGCTTTTCCAGCCACTGAAGATATTTATATTTTAAGTTATTAAGTGTTTGGATATCTTATGACATGCAGAATGGTTATGGATATATGCATTTAAACACCATAGTTTCCCTTGTTCTGTATTTTGGACTTTGGAAAATGGAAAATTTACATGCTGTCCTGTGACTGTTTGTTCAAATACATAAAAATAAAACCATGGGTTGTGTATCTATATGTATTGTAGATTGTTCCTCCTTTGTGTAGATGTGGATGCAATTAAGTCATATAAATTGCTACATATGAAAGTTGGCTCCATGGCTTTAAAATTCACGTTTTTCTCTTCCATTGTCAGCTGCATTCATAGTGTTTCAGAGCGACTCTTAACTGTTAAACATTCATAGATAGGTTATTTGATCTGATTTTCCTGACAAGGTTATTTAAATAAAGGTGAATAAAAGAACATTGCTTTGTTTTGTATACCTGCTGAAAGTGGCCTCATTCTCATGACAGTAAGGTCAGAACACGTTAATTTCCTTGAATTCAAATGCACGCAGCCATTATTCTGAAATATAAATATGATGGAGTAACATGAACTTAATTGCAAAAACACTTCCTGGGGTATCTGTTTAATCCACAGCCAAACGATAAACAGCCCTCTCAGAAAGACCTGTCTCTTTGCCCAGTGGAGTCCATTAGCCACTCAGTTTTCACACCTTCCAAAACTCCTCCTTGTTTGTTCTTTAGTGGAGACTCAAGTATATGTTTGTTTGATTTTTACAATGAGAAGACTGTAAGATGCTTAGTTCAAGGAGTACTCTCAAAGATAAATTCAATTAAAACAATCAAAGGGTTTTCTCTAGTTCAAAATTATTAATTTAGCCTACTTTTGAACAAAAAAGTTTGAAATTTTAGAAGTATGTCAATCTACAGCTCTAGACAATAAGTATATGAAATCGATGCCTTAGTATTAAAAGCCATTTATTTTTCTGCCGACTTGCTGTGAAGACAGCAGAACATGCAGAACTGTTCCCAAGACTGGGCAGTTTCACTCCTGCAAAGGTTATTGCAAACATTTTCCTTGGTTTCATTCTTTGTGGATTTACACCCTTCCCTCTAAAATCTTTGTTTTGGTGATGTTCAGTTAGACAGAAATATTAAGCTGACCTTGATTTGATCTGAGGACCACTAAAAGATTATTCATGACCAAGGTTGACCTCAAAACTCAAGATCAAGGCATAACTGCTGAGTCTCAGTATTTTGTCATTGAAAACACAAATGTTTAATGCGCTCAGCATTGAAATTTCCTTTGGCTATAATCTTCTCTCAGAATGTTTTCTCATAACTAAGTTATCATTTCTGAAGACTCATGTAGAAAAATGAAATGTAGGATGGATATGTCTTTTATCATTCTAAAAATATTGATTTTATGCAGATAGTTGAATATAGGAAATACAGGGAATTGAAAATAATTTATCAGAGTATTTAATCAGATGCTTAAAATGAGCCTTAGTCTGTAGCTCTGAGACCTAAAGATTTGTGACTTTCTGTATTTATGACAAAGCAAGGATTCAGGTGCTCTGCCAGAGGCAGTACTGAATGCCCTTGCAGCATATGCAAACATATGCCTAGTTTACAACAGGAGCTGATTTACACTGAAATGAGGTCTGGTGTCACTACTGCCTGCTCCAGATCAAATTTAGTGTAAGAACAAAGGTACTAATTCATCAACCCAGAAATGTGCCTCTGACAGGCAAAGAGATGTACAGCTACCTAACCATAGGTGACAAGTGACCTTCTAGTCACCAAGTATGTCCTGCCTAATCTCCAGAACCTGTTCCAAAAATATACAAGTCTCCCTCTCATAAGATCATGTGCCTGACCTGTGTTAAATAACATAAGGCTTCAAAAAAAGATGCATGCGTTCAGTCACCTGAATTTCTCCAACTGACAGACTGCTTTGCTTTTGATGAACTGCTAGAGGTATTTTGCTAAATGCTTTTTGGACATAAGTATTTAATCAGTCCCATTCAGAAGAGCAGCATGGAGTTTCTTGGGAGGTGGTGTGTTTTAAATTATTATTCAAAATCATTTCTGGAAGAGGCAGGTCAAGTGGGAACCCTATCAATCTGGGAAGCAAGATTTCTACTTGTACTCCTTTGCTATAAAGATATTTCTCTATATCTATATGTCTATCATCTGTATCTATATCTATCTATATATCTCAACCTTTACTACACGCTAGATTTCTAAAGCTAAAGTTCTCAGCTGAAGATTCAGATGGAAGGATCACCAACCTCATCTGCTCCGTCAGTTCCTGTGTTTTTATGTCCTGTTGTTGAAGAGATGTAATGTAGGCTTAAACTGAAAAAATAAGAATACCCACAAATAACAAACTTATCCTATATAGTTTCTCATTAAAGTCCTTTTTATGCAAAAAGAGAGTGAGATTCATATTGCTTAAAGTAATATAAAATTCTTCTATCCTAGGCTACATCACTTCCCCCTCAGATTGAATGGTGTCCTTTATGCAATTGATGACCTTCTTTCCTTCAAACAGTTTATTGTTGTTATGGGAATGAGGCTGGACGAAATAAATATGAAAACTCAAACAGGGATTGGGAAAAATCAAAGAGCTTATCAGCAGAAACTCTGGAATCATCCTGAAGGACATCAAATAGAGGTTAATAGTTATTAATAACTGGCAAAATCTGCTATTAAGAAAACAAAGTATGCCATATTTTTGCACAGAGAACAAAACCTTGATGAAGAATGTCCTGTCTGTATCATCTTTAGAAAATGTCATCTTATCTCAGACCAAAATCTGTGTGTGAAATGGCAGTACTAGCCAAGAAAAACAGGCTCACACCCAAGCAAACATTCATAAGACCTGGAGGCCCATGGCACCAATCTCATATGTGGATGTGAAAGGAGCTGTGGTCATTTAGGGGAGAATGTAGAGCAATGTCCATTGCCTCTAAACTCACAGTCTACATGAAGCTGCAAAGAAATTAGCTTGTTTACTTTTCATAACTCACGCTTTCTTTAGCCTTTTCTATCTGTTATAGCCAAAGGCTTAATTCACCAAGAATGTGCTGATAGGCCAGACCAAGTAATAAAACACAAGCATGCAGATTCTTCCCACTCAATGATCAAGAGGAAATGTAATTAACAAATGCATTAGAGAAGCCATAGTTGCTGTCATGAGGATGGTGCTTGCTTCCACTGTGAACAAGGCAAATCCCACAGACAGTATGATCTCAGATCTGTGGCTTCACAAAGCCTCATAGAGGGTGCTAGATGGAGTGTTAAATAACAAACATCCACAGGGACCTGATGGTGAACTTACCCCACAGGAACTTAAAAGTGATGAATTAAAGCATGGATCACTTGCTCACAGCTTTAATCCTCAATTTACAAGATCATGGTTTAGAAATTATAAAATAAAGAAACTTCATCATGCCAGATGAAACAATTTTCTGTGTAACTCCTTGCAGTTATGACATGCAAAAACATGCAGACCACATTTTTTAATCCTGCCATTCAAATGCCTTTTACTTCCAGAGAAATCTTGCCTAAAAATGTACACCTGGAATTATCTTATATGTGCAACTCTGGATAAACATATAACATATAAACATATACAACTCTGGATAAACGACAGTATTTCACAGCTGACATTAGGAAAACCTAATGCTTGTTCTCACAATTCCCTGAGTTTGTATTTCATGAAAGAATTTTTCACATTTTAAGTTGTGGGGGGTTTTTGTTTGTTTGTTTGTGGGTGTGGGTTTTTTGTTTGTTTTTGTTGTGGGGTTTTTTTTTTTTTTTTTTTGGGTGTGGGTTTTTTGTTTTTTTTTTTTTTTTTTTTTGTTTGTTTGTTTGTTTTTTTTTTGTTTTTTTTTTTTTTGTTTGTTTGTTTGTTTTTTTTTTGTTTTTTTTTTTTTTGTTTGTTTGTTTTTTTGTTGTTTTTGTGGTTTTTTTGTTTTTTTTTTTGTCCTGGGCCAACTTTCTCACCAGACCTTCCTCACATTTTAGTTTACAGTCATACAATAGTATGAGAATAGACTGGATAAGTTAAGTACTTGCAATTTCAGATGAGAGAGCTGCTGTCCTGGACCACTTTCTGGCTGCTCTATTTTAGATCAGACTGCCTTTTTTTTTTTTTTTTTCACTGTAATACCTTATGATTAGAGGGTACACAGAACACTTAGTGTCATCCTTATAGACTTTTCCAGCAGACCTTGCTTCTTAGTGTGCATTACAAAAAATCAGACTACAGAGTGACAGCTGTCATTCTAACTGAGCCATCACTATTTTCCTATGCTAAACAACAGCAGGTTGAGTTCAGGACCAGAGCTCTCAGCTCTACTTGCTTTTATTTTACTTACATTTACCTCCGAAGAACAAAGCCATGGCCATAAAATACGATATTCTGTGAGATCCTCTCATTAAGCCTACTTCATATTTGCTAGCTCATTAAATTTACACCTTCTGTTCACATCTTGAATCCTCCTCTCAATTCTGTGGCTTTTATATAGTTCTAACTGTTGCTGTAGAAATGTCAAAAAACCCTCCTAACCATGTGATCTGAAAAAAAAAAAAAAAAGTAGGCTTAGAGAATTTTTACATTATTTTTATTTTTGAAGAAGATGGAAGGAAACTATAAAGAAATTAAAAGAAATATTTGAACATTATTTACTGTATAAAGCCCCAGAAAGACCAAAGGATAATGTCTATTTTCAAAATGAATATTTCTGAAATTGGAAACAAGTATTCTGTCATTAGGGTGGAAATTACAGTCCATGTAAGTAAATTATCGACCAGTTAAAAGAATACTACTCTCTTAGGGTACATAGACTCATATTTTATTTGAGATTGGGTGTAATGAGTCCACTACTGTGTCTGTGACAAAGATCAGTGCTAAATGCTGGCAAAAGTGTACGAGAGGCAGAAGAAACATTGCATGATCCTTCTCCTACTATGTCCTCCCAGCTTCTAGAAATCTGTGGTGCTGAGACTTCCTGAGTTCATAACAGCATTTCTTTTGTAAACTAAGCCTTGATGGGCAAAAAGTAACTATATAATTTTTAGTCATTTTTGAACTTCAATTATTACCTCCTCATCTTCTCTAAGCAACTCATAATTCAAAGATTGCCCTCAAATCCGTCCCTTTACATTGCTTACATTTGTTAAATTTTATCTCAATTTTTAGCTGCCAGTTTTACCTCTCTCATTTAGGAAAATGTCTGCTCATTTCCTGTTCTTTGTTTTCCATCTTTTAAGTAGCATTCTATCTCTTCTTGTCTTTTAAATTCATAGGAGGACTTACTGGTTTTTTAACCTGTGATAGCCTAATTTGTCTAAGGGTTTGTGGTGAGCAAGCACTTGAGAACCTTCTGGAAATCTATGTCAGCTTTATTAACATGATGTAATGACCACATGCAGCTTTTGAAGCTAAAAAATTGCAAGTAATAAGTTGGCTCTTTGATGATGTGTCAATTTAGCTACATGCATACTATGTCTACCTTGATGACAGATTTTTCCCAGTTTTATGAGTACAGCAATAGAGGTTACTGGGCTATGATCTATATGAGACCCTGTTTAAGACGAAACAATTTTCTGTTTTATACAGGTGGTGATTGAACTGATAGAATGTATAGCTTGAGAATGACATATTTCAGACCTTTCAAAGATCTCGGATGGCTATTATCTTGGCCTCGAGGCTCATGACTTTCCATTTAATGAACATTTTTCTTAGCTTCTGCTGCTGTTGCTGCTGCTCAAGATGACTCCTCTGAATCATCCCGCAAAAATAACATTTCCAGAATGAAATTTCCTCAGGTTCCTCATATCAGCAGGAATGCAAGGAATTAATCTAGCTTTGCTCTTACAGCATTTTCTGAGTGGACCTTTCATATTTTTACTACCTATTACTCCAGAAGACTCTGTCAGAATTCTGGTTTCTGGTATATTTACTTCTTATTTTGCTTGATTAATAATTTCATGCCTACAACACATTGATTCTAAAAATCTGGTTTAGTCTGTACTATAATTGTTTTGCATTTAATTCTTCAGAGTTTGTATTTTCTGTATTCCTTTTAATTTAACAAGTTGGATTTTTGAAGAATAATTTTTTTCATAGCTACTACACCTCTGCTGTTTACTAATTTTTTTGCTGTTCTTTTAAAGTACTTTTTCATATGTGTTACACACTCTGTTTGAATGCCTCATAGAATGTCTTCAGAAGGTGTTTTCTTCCATCTATATATATTTGGCTACCTTCCCTGTTTCCTTACATAAAAAAAACAAAAACAAAAAACCAAAAACTATGATTCCTAATTTCTATTTTTTTAATTTTTTAAATTAAAATATGTCAGATTTCTGTGGGTTATAAAGTTGAAGGAAATTTGCTTCCACAGAGAAGCTACCATAAAAATGTAGTTTCAATTGTATTTCTGTATCCTTATTATTAATTACCATCACAAAAATGACTTGTAAGAGTGATATCTGTCAAAAGTATCTAGCAAAACACGTATAATTTGCCTGGAAAAATGATTTGCCTGTCTCGATGTCATTTACAAAACATCTGCTAACAAGGCGCTACCCCTATGAGCAAATTATTCCTTTCCATGTAAATACTCAAAGAGTTTCACAGGGTAGCCTCATAACAAATATACTGCAATAATCTAATTTCAGTGACAAGCTTTCAAATATGGGTGGCAATCTCCGTACCTAAGAAGAAAAGTCAGCTTGCCAGCCAGCAGCATTGTTAAATCCTGAGTATGAATTGTTATCAGGCACAAACTGGGTACTACACCAAGTTGTTAACAGAATTAGCTATGGAAAGTTTAGCTGCCTCATTAGAGAGGCTGAGGCTACTTCTGTCATCTCTGTCATCAATTTCTCACAAATTTTTTTCTTCCTCTCATTATATCTGAGCTGAACTGAAGTCATATTCCCATGTACCATGCATCCCTAAGTCAGATACTTGTATGGTGAGATTTCGGGTTGAATGTCTTATCAGCATATCACTGTAGGAAACCTTTGAGTACACGTTGCACATCTGGCTGAATTACTTTTAGGATTAAACTGGGTAAGAAATTCAATAAAAGAAAGGGAAAAACTAGTTCAGGTTCATTGCCTGTAAGTTTTTGTGCCTGTTGCTTTTTACCCACTACCTACAAAGATCAGTTTTATGAGAATTTCGAGGTCTAGCACCTGTGTCAAAGTCAATAAATCAAATATAAAACCAGGAAAACTGCTTGAGGAGCACAGTGAACAGATTAGTTCACTCTGTTGACTTCTGTGTTTTAGGAGTAGGTGGTAAGAAGGAGTAGAACTTTTGGAGTAGAAAATTTAAATGGTATGCAATGGATGCAACCATAGGAAAAGATGGAAATTGGATAGTGTGAACTCTGCCTATATAAAATCCTTAATGATTTCTTACAAAATATTCATATCACTTTCTTTACCACTTATACAACTCCTCCTGGAAGCTGTCAACCCAAGATATATTGGCCTTTTCACCTTCTTTTCTGCTATCATCAAATACTTTATTTCTATCCTGCATATAAGTGTACTTCTCTCTATTTCTATTTGGACTTGACCAATCTGTTTCTCATTTAGGGCTGTCCACCAACACATTTCTTGAAGAGTCCTTCTAGTGATCTCTATCCACAGCAGTTTTTGGGACCAGTTCCTATTCACAATGTCTCTGGTCTTCCTTTCGTCTGTCCTGCCATCCATTGACTTAGGGATTTCCGTTCTTCCCTGGTTTCCACTCTAAAATTTTTATGACCTTTTTGTCTGTGTCTCATTCAATGGCATCTTACTTTGCCTGCCACTGCTGCTGATGGTGGTCATGAATCTGGAGTCCCTGGTCCATATTTTGTATATTTTCTCTAAATTACTATCCAGTGAGATAGGTCTGAATTGTGAAGGATCATTGTAGAGGTCTACAGACTCACAGAGAGTGAGAAAGTCTGTGAAGATGAAAGGTTAGGAATCCATTTGAAAATGAATCCTGCCTGTCCAATCCAAACTATAACCCTACAGCAAGTTTCTGAGCTTCTGCACTGTTTACTGGGTAAATACTGAAAATATGTAGCTCTCTGTGTCCTTTCCTTTCACCTACAAGTTTCCTTCTCTTCCTTATATATAAATTATTCTGGATAATGAAAAGTATTTCTGGTTCGGTTTGTCCACAGAAGACCCTCTTCATGTGTTTTCAATATAAAACATAACAGATTACACTGCTCCCAAAAAGAATAAAAGATTTTATAAGGTACAATATATTTATAGAAAGAACTAAAATCACTTGCATTATCCATTTTTTTTGTGCTTAAATGAGATAAAATATTGTAGAAAAATATATGTGTTCCTCTGAATCCTTCATAACCCCTGTGGGACACTCAGAAATTTATTTGCAAATAGAAAACACATGCATTGTCAAGCAGTGCCAGACGAGTTTGCTTACAAAGACTTTGGAGCATTTCAAATGTTCATGTTTATAGCAAACATAATGCTCTTCCAATAGTGAATCTATCCAGGCATGCAACTGTCATACACTTTTAAAACCCTCAAGACCTGAAATATTACAGCTCTAAAATGTCAAGCGTTTTTAAAAGCAGGCCCTGCCTTTAGCTCTGGAGATCCAGGGACAGCTGGAAGGCTGTGGCTAACTCTGCCAGAGGAGGTCTGGAAGGCAGAGAGGGCCAGGGACCATTTCCCAAGGGACACTTTATATGTGCCCATCCTGCTTCTGAGCTCTGGCAGAATCTGGTAGGATGAAGTGGTCAGAGTGCTCAGTGGCCTCCCAGTCACTGAGTTTACTGCCAGAGATGGCATCAGTAGTCCTGCACTGATGGTCACTGTGCTGCCTGTGCCAGCAGCTCCCTCAGGGCCATGAGGAAGGACCAGGGGGTGCCAGGGTTGGCAGGACAGACCCTGGCCACCAGGCTCTGCTCCCACACACCCAGCCAGGAGCAGGACAGCTGGAGGATGAGAGCAGGCCAGGATGGGACATGAAGGGTCCATGGAGGTCAGGGCAGGGCTGTGGGAAGCTGGAGACTGACCCTGCTGCAGCATCACTGAGGCGGAGACTGATGGTCCTGGGGGACTGAAATGGGGTCCAGGGCCATGGCTAGGGTGGGAGGAGACTCCAAAGGGATGGGCAGGGACAATCAGGCGATGAGTGTCCTCATGACCATAATACTGAAGTTTTGCTTCCCCTCTTTTATTGATTTAATTCTCTTGTACACTCCACTGTAAAATAGTCAGCTTTTTTTAGCATAGATGTATGATTGCTTAAAAAAATCAATACACAACCTTAAACACCAAAAATACAGCAACAACAAATGGCCTCAGGTTACAGCAATCATTTCTTCTCCTGCTCCAGCCCTGCAGCAGGTGTCATCCTGCCCACCTCACCATCCCATGTGGAGATTGTGGGGCTCTGGGGACAATGGATAGAGTATTAATGCAGAGCAGACTTCTGCTGTTTTTTGAACACTTACTGAACAGGTGGAGAATATTCTCACAGTATGCTATTTTAAGGGTATACGGTATGAACACTCTTAAAACCCCAGAAAATGGCTTTTGTCTATATGGAAATATTGTATTAGATAAAGGATTTAATTTTCCCCAAAGCTACCTAAAATATCTGAAATTTGAACCTGAAAATGCTCTGTACCTGTTTTCATAGCCCTGAGTGCCTCACAGGAAAGTATTTCATAAGCAAGAGTGAAATTCTTTTTATCTCCAAACATCTGCCTTAAACATCTGCTTTTAATCAAAGTGAAACCAATGCCCTCCTTCAGTGGACAATGTGGTGCAGATAAAAAAGGCTGATGGTGTATTGACTGCAAAGCCCTCAGCTTTCTTGTTCCCCCTTCAGATCCTTTGCCAAAGAACCTTTGGTGTCATTTCAGTTTTCCAGCAACAACCTAAATTCAATGGTCAAAATTTCAAGGAAAAACTCTGTATAAATACATTCTTTGAGATTCATTTTATCTTATTCTTTTTCTACACATAATGCTTCTTTGAAAGAATAAAACTAAATTCTGTTCATTCAAGAATAAAATATGTTTTATCATCTCTGAGGGAATTGCAGATGATTATTTAGTGTGGTATGTACTGGGGGAGTTAACCACATAATTCCTGTTAACGATGAAAAATGAGTAAGCAGTTCAAAGTATACCAATTTAAAAACTCTCTGAATGTCACAAATATCCATGTACATGGTGCTTCTAAAGGATGCATTATTGGGGGATATAAATCATTTTGCACACATGTGACAGCTTGTAAAATGCTCATTTCTGCTTCAAGAAGCACTTTTTGCAATAAACCTAGATTTCTTCAAACTCTATTTAACATAAATTGCATGTGCTGTTTACATCATAGAATAAGCTACTTGAAAACATCAGATTTAGGTCAATGAAAATAAAAACATGACCTGAATAATTAATTGTTCTGAAATTAGATGCTGAGCTGGTGACTGGAGCTGGGTAAAATCAGTAGAAAAAACTCCGACCAACATGAATGAACTTTAGTCCATCAGGTCAAACACTGGCCTCACTGTGCCTTTTTACCATTTCTGCCAAATGAACCGAGAGTTCACACTCAAGCACTGTTTGCTCCCATGGGATTACTGATTCCCATGGGATTGTCCTGCTAGCACGTTTTCTCTCAGCCAGGTCAGTTCAACCCTGATTACACTGAGATGTATTGCTCGTGTCACCACAGCATGTTTGTCAACTGAGCAGCCAGGGATACTGGAAACTATTCTAGATCAACAAACTAGGTAGTTTTGGCAGTTTTACGGAAGCTATGTGTTTCTCCCACTACTCCAGAACTATTTTTAGATGTTTGCCCTTCCTTTTTTAACATTAATCTTTAGTCTGATTGGTTGACTGCTATGTTATTTTGACTGCTCTGCCCTCTCCACTGCTGATTTGTGAAGGCCAGCTGGAGAGGCAGTGCTGGTCTGACTGCAGCTCAGGATGTGACCAGCTATTACTCTCAAATGAGTCAGCAATTTTGGCTACGGAGTGCTGGGTGAAAACACATTGTTTTCCTTTTTCTCTTTTCTTTGTTGCTGCACACAGAAAGAAAAAGGAGACCTGATTGAGTTGCTCTGGTTTTAAAATCTGACAACGACAAGAGAGAATGCAGATTGCTTTTTATGTTGTACTCTGCCCTGGAACATGATTGTCCTTAGGAGAAAGTCCTGTAAAAATCTATAAAACTCAGTAGTTATAGATCATTATTTTAAACTCTGTTTTCAAAAAGACTCTTGCAGAAACCTGTTTCAGTTCTGTAGATCTTTATGCTTTATCCTTTTGAAATTCTATCCCTATCATAATTCCACAATAACACTCTGATATTTTGAATATTGACTGAAATATTCTGCAGAGCTTTCTTATATTTTTGTACAGATCAGTTCAGTGCAAAGAGCCCAGTCCAAAATATGAAAAACCTGCATTTTCAGATCACAGTGGAAACTGACAAGAGAAGCAAATTTTCCATTTGAGTTTTCAAGTATTCACTCTGAATATATATATATATATATATATTTTTTTAACTTTGCTAAGATGAAAGTGAGCCATAGGTAAAAGGAAAATTAAGAAGGGTGTCCTGGAGGGAGTTCATACTTGTTTTAGCTTCTCAAGTTCTTTTGTCATTTTTTCAGCTGCTAACAAAAAATGCAATAGGCACAGAGATATGAAATATCACCTTCCCTTTTCATCCCCTAGTCCTGTATTCTTGTCCAGCGTACAAGCTTAGGGGAAGACTCACACAGAGATTTTTTTTTTTT
>VWYO01019696.1:551310-616819 GCA_013400275.1 Rhadina sibilatrix
TTTTTTTTTTGGCAGAAGTTCACCTTCCACATAGACTAGAACCTGCTGAGTGGTTACAAAAATGCAGGGAAACTTTTTTGAAGTAGAGATAAAAGAAAACTGTGATGTTATGATATCAAGGTCTGCATTCCATTGTCATCTGGACCCTCACCTCTATTTGCTAGAGAAATGCAAGGCTTTTTAGATAAAGAGTGTGGGTTCAGTAGGTATGGGTTTTACAGCAAGGCAGATGTGTGACAGGAGCTGCAATACTTTTTGAAAACTAACTTCTACTTGGGTCTTATATACAGCCCTAAAACCACATTATTTACTTTCAAGAAGGCTTATCTGTAGACCAAAAATATTATTATTCTAAAGAGTGTTGCTTGTTACTAGGTAGAGTGAAGTGAAGAAAACATACACAGTAACCAGAGTTCATAAAGTCTATACCAGGTAAATCCGTAAGAGGTGAGCAGTGTCTTGACTTGTCTCAGCTTCTGAGTGACTTTTTTCACGGTTTTAAGTGGGCTGTTATAAGTATATATAATGGACTAATGAGTTTATTTAGTTCCAAAGTGTATAGAGAGATGAAAAAAATTCAGAAAGCTTTGTAATACAAAATGCACATTAGTGTTTCTAGCCAGCATGCATTATAAGACCTTTTAAAATATTTTGCAATTGTTTTATGTCTTTCCATTCCCAGGCTACGCCATCAATTAAGTTTACGTAAGTAAATGCAATTATGTTAGTGCTGAAGTAGTAAGGACTGTATTTGAATCCAAGCCTTTTCTTGGCCTTTGAAGCTGTTTGTGTACAAAACTGTTCCTTCATGTGCATATGGCTACAGATTTGACTGACTCTACACCTGCGCAAACATGTGGTATTATGTGCTGGGATTATACAGTGAGTATTTCAGTGCCAGATCTCCCACTTGTGTACTGGTCGTGTTGAAGAGCAAGTCAAGTGTGGGTGCAAGTGTTTGCGCTGCTGGATGTGGGAAGGTATAATTGTTAGTGCAACTTCACAAGTACATAAAGGGACTGGCAGGTTGAATATCTGGTCTGTGAGGCTGAGTGACAACGGCTGCACTGGCACAGACATCTCAACTCACAGCGGGACTCCTAAGCACACACTGATTCATGGTGCATCTACACCTAAAATTACCTCATCCATGTCAAAGTTGAGCGATGGGAAGTCACAGTCTAGGTATCTGGAAGGCTAGGCAGTGAGCAGGAACAGTTTGCTGTGTCTCCCTGCAGTATGCCCTCTGATTCATGGTGTAAAGCAGATGTAGGAAAAACCAACCAAACAAAGAAAAAAACACCACCAACCCCCCACCCCCCGCCAAACTAACAGAAAAGAACCTGCCTGCCTCCCCCATATGTTTTTCTTCAGCTGTTTACCCATTTCATACACTTTCATAAGTTCCAAGACTTGCTTCCAGAAATTTTCCAGAGCTTCTCTTTTTCTGCCTTATCCTCTCCAGTGTTTGTGATTTTTCTCTCCTTATTTAGCTGCATGGAACAATTTTTAACAGAGAGAGAGTAATTGTAGAAAAAGTAATACTTTCCAAAGGAAAAAAAAAAACAAAAACCAAAAAACACCTGCAGATGAGAGATGGCTACTGGGCAGAGGTTTCTTTCAATACTCTATTTAGTAGTGAGGATTGAGTTAGCAGTAAGCTGTGACTTCAGCAGAGGCACCTTTAAAATGAAAGTGTTGATAAGTGTATAAGCTGGGACACGTTGAAGTGTACTGTCAGACTCAGCATGCAGGGTCTGAAGAATGTTAACAAAAGGACTCAATTAGTTTGAGATGAAGTGAATAATAAGTTGAAATACCATGACGCCTTGATTGAGGAAAAAGAGACTATTGCAGAAACTTACCCTGCTTGACAATGGTGAGATTAGGAGGTGTAGGTCACATTCTTGCAGAAACAGGCAATGATAGTTCTAATAAAAGTTTCTGTGTTTGGAAAGCAATCTAGGAAAAAAAATTACTGAATGGAAAGCACAATAACAAAGAATTATACCACTCGCCTTAAGACTGTTCAGGCTTCTGAAAATGTCTAACACATTAGAAGACTGCTTGGAAAACAACATCTACCACAATGCTGTCAGTATGCACTGCTGCCTTACCTCATTTGCACTGACAGCTTCTTGTTGGCCTCTTCTGACTGGGGTCACTGCCATCTCATCCCTTTCTTCGGGAGGAGATGTCTTTTTGCACAGTGTTGATGGGATAGTTAGGGTCCCCTTAGATTTACTGTAGTCGGAGAACTTCCTTTTCTTAATTTTCCCACTTAATCCCTTTTTTTTTCTTTATATGTGAGCACTCTGCACTTTCTGCAGTAATTCCCATCTTCCTTGTTGAAGGACTAGCATGCCATAAAGTATGACATCAAATGGTAGGTAAACCCAGCCCACAGCATTTCTTAACCCGTGGACTGGAAAACAGGTATCTCTCTTGGAGCAGTGGGCTTACGAATAAACAGCTCTCTGAGGAGATGGGCAGGGTCACTGCTCAGTGATGGGGGGCAGCTAGAGACACTGTGACTCCTAGCTAGTGTGTTTTGGCTTTCTTTAAGGTGTTCTTAATCTAAAAATATTTTGTAATCTTACAGTTTAAACTTAGTTTCTGTATGATTTCTCACATGCAAATAATTCACTGATGTGCAAACACACCCCAACTCTTGCAACTTCTCCACATTGTTGAAGCAAATTACTTTAATGAAAACTCTTATCAGTGTCATGTTTACATTTTTTTCCACTTAAAATTCACATAAATTAGATTGCTGCAATAATTTGTTCCAGGCATAAAACTTATGGTCTGTAAATAATTAACTCAAAAGTTATCTAGTTACCATATATATTAAATCAGTAGGAGAGAAAATAGATTTGTATACATTTATCAAAAAAAGTCGAGCACTTTTTTGAATGAGTGATAGTCAAAAGTACAATTTGGTCATAGGTTTTCTAAACATGTATCTAAGTGAATTTTCAGCAACTGCATTTTTAACTTCTAATGTTGAATGCCATCTATTGTGCATATCTGAAGAATGTTGATTTTGTAAGGCTTGCATTTTCCTGTTAAATTAACTCTAAATCTGGCACTTAACTGAACTCAAAAGGCTTTCTGCCAAAACTCATCCAATTTAGTGACACCAGCAGACATGATAAATCCCATAACTGTATTGTCTCCTTTCCTCTTCTCTATTTTTATAGGAATCTGTAACAAGAAATGGCAACATTCTTTTTGTTTGAGCCAGTTTTAACACTTGAACTTTAAGTAACTAAGATTGCAGGAATTTTTGTTTGGTTTCAAACTGATGATCTCTTTATTATTCCTTTGCTTCCTAACTTGTAAAGAATGAAACAGATGTGTATTTACGAGACAACTTCTTAGAATAAATTAAGGACTGGCTTCCAAAAGTTACGAGTAGCTTTTATTTCTTGTCTAGACATATTTTTAAATTGGAAAAGAGAAAAAGAATTTTTATTGCTTTTATAGTATGACAATGTTTTGATTAATGTTGTATTAAAAAACCCAAACAAAACAGAAACTCACCTACTTGAGGTAAAAAAAAGTTGCGTTCTGCAACACAAAGTTTTATCTCTCATTGTAATCTAATATTTATGTGAGGTTCACACTCTGCTGACTGATCCCATCAGAGGTCTGTCCTGGTAAAACAAACCAGAAGGGAGTGGTCAGTATTTTTGTTAATACATACACAAAAAATGTTTCTGTCTGAAATTTAAAATTCTCCCTTGCATGAAATAATTTTACTGGAGAAAATTTAATATCCAGATTTCTACTGAAAATTTTTTCCATGTGCATTGACTCTCAATTAATTTCCATTTTCTGTCTTCACATATAGAAGACAGGCTGTTTTCCTGGACATGGTGTTTCATTTCAACTGATACTTTAAAAACCAAACAAGAAAAATACAGTGAGACATGATGAGAAAATCTCCGAAGATTTAGAACATAGGTTCGAAAACTATGGACCAGATGTAAATTGTCACAGACATATAGACCTTAATGGAATTGTTCTGATACATGCCAGCTGAAGGTCTAACCCAGAATGTNTGAAGTTCAGTTCAGGCTGTTTTCCTGGACATGGTGTTTCATTTCAACTGATACTTTAAAAACCAAACAAGAAAAATACAGTGAGACATGATGAGAAAATCTCCGAAGATTTAGAACATAGGTTCGAAAACTATGGACCAGATGTAAATTGTCACAGACATATAGACCTTAATGGAATTGTTCTGATACATGCCAGCTGAAGGTCTAACCCAGAATGTTCATGGGAAGACTTGAACGTGTGAAACTGGGTGTCCAGTCAAGAATAATGTAACTTTCTTGGACAAACCAGATCACATTCATTTGGAAAGGAGCCCCTCTAGCTGGCATTTATTTTAAAACCATTTTTAAGCACCTTAATAGTGCCTAATTCAAACTCAATGAAGTCAGTGGAACAGTTCCCTTTAAAGGGTCTGGAATCAGGCACATCATGAAAACTGTTTCACCACATGTTTCAATGACATTTAAGTTCACTCATCTTGTTTGAAGAATTCTTTATTCAGATACTCACAGCTTGAGATTCTCAGTTCTTTGGACATTTTTTG
This sequence comes from Rhadina sibilatrix, assembly GCA_013400275.1. NCBI lineage: Eukaryota > Metazoa > Chordata > Aves > Passeriformes > Phylloscopidae > Rhadina > Rhadina sibilatrix. Next base: position 555,920 of record VWYO01019696.1, read on the forward strand.
TCGATTTAGTTTTTGTTTGGAAGAAGCTGGAATGGGAAGAACTCAAGGAACTTTTTAGGCTAGAAAATATCAGAAGCATTCTGGGGTTGGCTTGAGGCATTGAGAATTTTTTTTAATGACAATTTAATTTTGATTGCTTGAACTTTGGTATAAAAGAGAATATTAATGGTATTCCAGAGATAAAGAAAGTTTCAAAATTATTTTCCATATTTATTTTGTTTTGAAAGGAGGAACAAAATAGAAGCCAGACCCTACATTTTGAAAGATCATGAAAGACCATCTAAGATCATTTTTGGTGTTTATTCAGCTTTACTGATGAGACACATTTATTATGAGATGATTATTCTTCAAAACTGTAACAATGCACCACCAGAGATACAGCTGTCATTGCTCTCAATACTCTTACTATAACAGTGGCAGAAGTTTGGGATATACCTCCAACAAGGTCAGCGTGATCCCGTAGGGAAGAAGACATATTTATGCATTAACCTTCATAGAATTTTCCCATCTTTAAGAGCTTAAAATCTTCCGTGGACTGATGAACATATAAAAAGAAAAGCTGGTTATTACTAGAAAGAGCAAATATGAATGGAAAATAAGAAAAATGTGTGTGCAAAATTCATGTCTGGAATTCGTTTTTCTGAGTTACAAGGCAATAGTTAGTCTAAAACTAAAAATAAAGACAAGCTGAAAAGAATACTAATAGAGTGGTTTCTTTTGAACTGCAAATTGACACAGACATTTTATGGGGAGGAAAAAAAAAAGTGAGGCAAATCATGTACCAGTGTGAAACAGTGAACGTATGGTGCAAGGGATATGAATTCCCATACAGTGGTGATAACTTCCATATTCAGCAGAGGTGGATTTAAAATGCGGTTGAGTCATGCTAGTTTTTTGCTGTCAAATCATTGCAATTTCAAAGGCATGAACAAGGAGTTATGCACATGGAATATCTTACTGTGAAATGAGGAACAGGTCCTGTGGTAATAAAAATATTTACATCTACATATACTATTTTAAAAAACCCAGACAAGCTTCCCCCTGCTGAACCCCCCTGTCCCCTATTACAACAGCCAGAATAATAAAAAAAAAAAAAGAGAAAAAAAAAATACAATATAGTTAAGGACAATTTTGCACCTATTAGCTAGTCTCCTAGTGTTCCAAGGGTTTATCTTTTCTTATAAAAAAATAAATATTTAAAGATAAATTTTTGAAAAAATAATGTTTGCACTATGCTATCACCCTAGATTTCTGGACTGAGGAGAACAGCATAGACTTCTGAATAGTTGTTCTTTATTCAATTTATTTTATCTGTCAAGGAACCTTCTCAGTTCTTCATGAAATTATTTAAACAGTATAGTCCCATTGAAGGAAGTATTTGCATCTGAACACAAAATTTTAATTGCAATAATTCATGTAAATATGATTATGATAGGATTTCTGAGGCTTTTATACCTAATGGGTATTCACAGTCTCTTAGATACCTTCTCCCTCCATACTCAGCAGTTGCATTAGCACACTACCTCCCTGAGGCAGCTGGATCCCTGTTTCCCTTTGGAAAAATCACCATTTTCACCTGCACTGCACTTTTGAAAGCCTCTTACCAAATGCACCCAAAAGTGTCCTCCAGATAGAAATGAAAACTCAAATCTACTTAAATCTTACGGGAAAACACATAAAGGGAGAAGCTGGCTGATACTGGCCTATTGGCTTGCTCTGTTTTGTGTTGCTGTTAGAAGTCATCTTGATATGATACAGCCCAGCATAAGCACATATGGAATGAAATGTGACATGCAATAAACAAAGTATTTTAAATGAAACTTTTTATAGCCTTAAGAAATAGAAGGAACAGTCACACGCTGCTCATTAGCTTGTAAAAGTAGACACAATGGCTTGTTTTGTAGGAAATTTCAATTCATTCCCATAAATCAAGAAACAACATAAGCAGTTCTGATTCTTGTTTGTGGGAAAACGTTTAATTGCTTATTTAGTTGATTTGTTGCTCTAAAATGTGTTCTTATATGATGTATTCTTACATCTTGTGTCTACAAAGGGTAGAGAGATGTTTCTTAAAAGTGTTTTTCAGAATGACTTGGTATCGGTCCAGTGCTCTGATGTCACTGGAACAGAAACAGGACTCTGTCTGGATTTATTAGAAGGAGAAAGACTCTTTTTAGTTTTCTCTGTTTTATTGCATCTTTCTTGACATTAAACTCCGGTACTCAGTACAGCCTATTCCAGATGTAAAGTTTTTCTTTAAAGTACTATGCCAATTACTGACACATAATGTCACATAAATTATTGTAGACTATTAGATAAAATGTACTAATAAAATCAGGCCCATTAAACATTTGCAATTTGATTTCTTCTTTTAAACCAGCACATTAAAATTATGAAATGTAATATATTTATTACATATAGCATATGTTTGCATAGTAAAAAATAACAAAATATAAACTTAACTCTCCTTATAACTGATTGTCAAATAAATTTCTTGATAGAAAGACTTTTAGTAGCTTCTAGGCTTTATTGCCTGATTACATGCTTTCTCTGTAGTATGGCTGCAAGACAAAGGACAGATGTCACAGATCTCTTCCCAAAATAACTACTTATTTCCCTAAAATGTCTCATTTTTATCTGTAAGCTGTAAAACTCCAACTTGTAAACTACATCCCTGACTTCAATGCCTCACAATATTCATTGCAGTTTATCTTATTCTGTTAGATAATGTTAACTTGCCATAATGTTATCTACTATCATAGTGGTCTTGGAGATTGCTTTTACACATATTGGAGAATGTAACTTTATTTCCTCTCTTCTGTACTTAAAACGCTAAAATGTCCCCATTAGGTAATTAAAAAATATATAGACTAAATGTCCAAGAGAGTATGAGGCTAATTATGCTTATTCACCTGTAGTAGCAATCATAAAACCCTGTGCTCAAATAAATCTTCATATGCTCATTTAATTCTTCTGTTCATGAAAAAATACTTTTACGCCTCTTGTAGAAACAAATAATAAATTAAAATATTTTAAATTAGGTCTCTCCAAAGCATGGACTTTTGGATTTGTAAAAGCATTATTTCAAGAATTTCAAGATTATCAGTACAAGCAATAAGTCATACATTTAACATCAGACAAAAGATCACATGGGATCTCAGACATTAGAGAGAGAAATGTTCTTCAGTCATTTAAACTGTTTAAAAAGTTTTGGCTTATTTACAGAAGGATTTGGAATATTTTTTTTGAAACTTCTGAAATAACCTTTTTCAGTGATCATGCACAAAATATGTATATACCTTTGAGTAAATAGTTGTTCTAGTTTCTTTTAAGTGAGAAGTTTCTTTTCTTAGAGAAGTGAACACTTCACTTCTCTAAAGCCAAGAATCTGATTGAGGTGAATGGCAGGCAATTTAAAATAAAATTAAAAAGAAAATAATGCAGATCATCATAACAGAATTCATCATTAAGTAGGTAATCTGTTTGAAAAATTTGAAATCTCTTTTGAATTGTTAGTAAACCATACAGTGCAGTTGCCCCACCACATGTGATTATATTCGCAGATGTAATTTTGAGAAGTGTGTCATAATCAGGGTGCTGTAACCTTCATGATTAATTCAAGGCAAAAATTAAGAGAGTGAATTTACAGTTTAACTGTGCTCAAAGAATTTGATTTAGAGCTCTCTGAAGAATGTGAAGAGAATGAGTTTCTCTGTTGAATTTTTTTTACTACTCTTTAGGCAGGGAATTTGAGCTCATATAATAACATTTATATAGCTAGTGGGGCAAAAGGCACTGCAGGTACTGGAAGGACAACAAAGACTGGTATGAGATGTGATAACCTTTAGTTTGATCAGATTAGGAATATCTGGGAGTATCTGGATGAATCACTGTTTCACAATTTCCCAAACTCTTGCACAACAGTAGATATTAGCAGGTAGGAATACTTAGGAAGAAAACAATTACTCCATTCCTAGTGCACTATAAGTTTGAAAAAAACTATAAATCCTATGTTTTCACAGAAAATATTTTTACAATAAACATAATAAAAGAATTTGTGGTTCGGGATTAGTAAGGAAAGAGTAAACCTATAATATGAAAAAGACATTGGCTTATTTAATATAATAAAACAAAGGCTAAAAAGGGACATGACTCTTCCTCAAAAAATACGAACAGCTCAATAGTAGAGAGGGAAAAACAATGCTGGCATGGGAATAAATAGGAGAAAACTGACCATTAATAAATTAAAGCTGAAAATTAGAAGTCTTTTTTTTTCTTTCTCTCTAAAAGCCCAAAGAAATGTACAAGTAAGGGTAAAAAATGTAAGTAGTTTGAGGGAAAATACTTTCATACATTTTATTTAAATTTAAGATTTACATTCTTATATTGAGGAAGATTCATTCATTATACTGAATATTTTGAAAAAAAAAAGTGGAGAATTCAATCAGGAAAGTATATTTTGATTCCCTTTGCATTTGAAGTTAAATTACGTCATACAAAAGTAATTGTTTCATGTTCAAGTCTTTCATAGACAGTACACAATTGCATTTAATTCCACACTAGATACATTGCTTCATATGGTTAGAATAAAATTATATTTTTGCACAAATTTCCTCCCTAAAAGGGTGGTAAGAACTCCACTCTACCATTTGGCTTGCTGAAACTGAGCAGTTTTAACCAGGAGAGAACAGGGTTTTTCATTTAAGTTCTTGTGTTTGCCTGGAGCTACATAAACATATGTGACTCCCCAATTAAGGGAGGAAAACAGAGAAAGAAAAAAAAAAGGGAGAAATGAATGTACTATTTTCACTATGTAATGAACTACCAGTGTGCTACCAGTGTGTAATGAACTTACTACAAACAAGCAACTGTGACATTAACCATTTCGGATTTGATGTAACCAGAGACCTTCCACAGATTCCAATGGAAACATTATAGTCAGAAATATGTTAATGAGCTATAAATATGCTAACAAGAAGTTTTATGAACAAGAAATCGGGAGAAAAATATATTTTATTTGTTCCATTCCCCCATTCTCTCTGTCATAACTAGGAGACAAGCAAATGTATGTTTCCTTCCCAGCACAATCTTTTTCTCTAAAATAAAGCCAGGTGAGGCTGCACCTTCTTCACATGGTTTAAAGCAGAGGACTCAATATCAGATTTCTTTTTTCTAAATTAATTAAATCCTGTGCTTCTCTTAGCTCTATTTAGGATGGAAAAGATAAAATATTGCAACAACTTACCAATGAAAACTCAGGAATTACACTGCCCTTTCTCCCTGTCAAGACAGACATCCCACAGGGACTACTCAGGGTTTTTCCAGGATAGGATTAAAAGCTCTAAAGAGTGGGGTGCAATGTGTGTACACCCAGGAGCATTTTACTGGGTCTGGATTGTTCTTTCCCCATACTCTATACACACTTGAGAGTGCACAGTGCCTTCCAGTGTGACATTTAAGTTTGACTGCAGTATTCCTTAGAAAGAGCCATGGTTTATATTTCAGAGACTGCTATAAGGCTTGATTAATAAACAGCCTTGGAGGTTTCTGGAGTGTGTGAAAGATAACTTCTTGGTACAGCTGGTGAGTGAGACAACTAGGGAAAGTGCTCCACTGCACCTGGTGCTTGTGAACAGAGCAGGACTGGTGGGTGGTATGACAGCTGGAGACCATGGGATCACAGCCTTCTCTCAAGCACCCACCTGCCTGGAGGTTTTCCTCCACAGGTGGATCTCTGCATCCCCATGGTCCTTCATGGGTTGCAGGTGCTTCATGGTTTTCACCACAGGCTGCAAGGGAATCTCAGCTCTGGTGCCTGGAGCACCTGCTCCTTTTCCTCGACTGACCTTGGTGTTTCCAGAGCTGTTTCTCTCACATATTCTCACCCTGTTTTTCTCTGGCCACAATTGCATCTGTGCAGTTTTTGGTTTTTTTCTTCTTCTTAAATAGGTTATCACCATTTCCAATTGGCTGAGCCTTGACCAGAGGCATGTCTAGCTTGGGAGCTGCCGGAGATTGGCTCTGCTGGACATGGAGGAAGCTTTTAGCAACTTTTCACATAATCCACCCCTGTAGCCCCCCCTACTACCAAAACTTGGCCAATACAAATCCAACACAGAATTGAAGAGTAGCTGGGAAGTGCCCAGCAGAAATGGACCTGGTTGTGCTGGTCAACAGCAGGTGACCATGAGCCAGCATGTGCCCAGGTGGCCCAATAACATCCTGGCCTGTATCAGACCTAGTGGATCCAGCAGGAGCAGGGCAGTGATCATTCCCCCATAACTGGCATTGGTAAGGCTGCACCTCAAGTCCTGTGTCCAGTTTTGGGTCCCTCACTACAAGGGAGACATTGAGGGGCTGGGGTGTGTTCAGAGGAACTGGTGAAGGGTCTGGAGCACAAGTATTGTGAGGAGTGACTGAGGGAACTAGGGTTGTTTAGCCTGGATAAAAGGAGGGACCTTACCGCTCTCTACAGCTACCTGAAAGGAGGTTGTAATGGGAGGGAGGGGGGAGTGTCATTCTCTTCTCTCAACTACCAAGCAGTATGACAAGGGGGAATGGCCTCAAGTTATACCAGGGGAGGTTTAGATTGGATATTAGAAAAAAAAAAAATCTTCACAGAAAGGGCTGCAAACACTGGAACAGGCTGCCCAGAGAAGTGGTTGAATCACCAATGCTGAAGGTGGTGCAGATATCTTGTTTAGGGACATGGTTTAGTGATGAGCTTGGCAGTGATGGATAGTTTGACTCAATGATCTTAGAGGTTTTTTCCAGCCTAAATGATTCTATGATTTTCTCTATTCCAGTGTTGTGTGAAAATCACTCACACATTGGCCTTAGAGTGGCTTATTGTCTGTTATTTATGTCAACTAAGCATGTACTAGACCCCATAGGTTTTCATAAGTTTCCATTATGTGTTGCTGGTCTTGTGAAAACTGGTGTAATTAAGGCCTTTCACTTATGTATGTGAAAAGGTTAACTTGATAAAATGCTGAGTGTGAAAAAAAACTCTGAGGAGGATAAAAGGAAAATGTATTCTCTTCATATGAACAGAAGGCATAGATCATTAAAAGCACATGGGCTTAGCATTGTAACAAACACTGAACACACTCAGGTGAAAGGATTTAATTAGGGTGGACAATCAGTTCCCATGTAATTTGGATATGAATGTCACCATTTCTCTTTATTTTTTGACATTTGAACTGAGTGTGTAGGGTAATGACAGTAATAGTTGAAGCCGTTTCATATTCTTCTTGTTTAGGGGCTTTTTGAAATTCACCACATGAATAGTTGAAAATTGGCAGTATCAGCTAGTAAAAACAGAATCCAAGAAACAGCAGAGGTGAAGGGAACTTCTACTGATTCTCCAAAAATACTGTTGTCTTCTTGAGAAGACATGGGAAATAGTTTGGTAAAAAGAAGCAGCAAGCCTCATCCTAACTACCTAGCTTTTGCTTTGATCACCTTCTCCATAGCACTGGTGCTCCAGGATGTTTCCTTAGCTGGGACTCCTGGAAACCTTTTTGCAACATCAAGCTTGCAGAAGGCATTATATTTTGTGCTTTGCCCTCCCTCTCCCTTCACCTTTCACAAGTGAAAAAGTTCCACTTGAGAAAACATATTCCCCTCTTGTCTTCTTTTTGGGAACTACTTAAAAGAGAAATCTCAAGTAGCCAATGAAGTAACAAAAGCATTTCTGGTGTACTGGCTCTTTGAGAGGTTTATAAATCTGATCTTTTCAAAAGAAGCATTCCTTTAAGAAATAGAAAAAACTTCCTTTAAAGTCCATTCTCTTAAAGAAGCTATTTGTCACCCATACAAATCTAGTTAAAACATTTTCCAAAACTGTTTAATAACAAACATGTCTTTTTTCTTAAGCATCAAAAGTATGTACTGCTAACATATTCTCTGAAGCCAATAAATACCAGCTGATCAGCCTTGAATCCTTTTAGGAAGTTTAAAGCAGCTGTGCTGCAAAATGAAGTGAGAAAAGCAGCAGGAACAGGCTTTGGCAAGCCTGGATTTGTTCATAATGAAACAAAGGTTCTAAATTATTTCAGTGCTGGTAACCTGCAAGCTGTAACTCCAGCTATTCACTTCTGTGAGTGAATAGCACGCACGAATGACCCAGCCGACAAATTAATTCAGCTGCAATTGGGACACACAAAAAAAGTGATGCCTTTATGAAATTTATTTATAAAATAAGTGTTCAAATACCTTGTAGACTTAAAATATGTCAGTTAGGTCCTCCTGAACCATTTGCCGAGTCAGAAAACTGGAAGGAAATTAATCCCTAACAGATGAAGTGTGCTTATTTAATTAGCCTAATATGACAGAAAAAGCTATTAAAAGTACTCAAAGGCATTTTACAACAAGAAGCATTTAGTCCTAAGTATCAGATTTTTAAATCAACTCTACTAATGGAGTGTGTTGTTTCAATATATTGGTTGCAACCCAGTGTGCCATTAGGTTTGCCTTCATAGGCAGCTAACCTTCCTTCAGTGCTCTCATTCCATTGCTAGGCATATTCAGTAGAGAGCCTTATTTAATGGTTTATTTATTTTGATAGTGACAATTGATAATTGTTTCTTGTTTAACTACCGCTTACAAATTCAGCAAAATGTTGGACTGTTGACTTGAATATTAGCTGTGGCTTTGGCACCTTTTTATTCCCTGGATGGATTTTGGTCAGCATACATGGATAGACTTATTTATGGAGATAATAGCTTTTACTTTGTTAAAGTTTAGTTTCAGATTCAACTTCTGCAATAGCTCTTTAAGAGAAAAATAGGACAAAACTTTATTTGATGCTTGGAGGAATAAAAGTCTACCAGATTCTTACAATTGTGGAAAGAAATAGACCAGTATTGTAATTCTAGCTCCTTTCTTTGATCTTATTGAATAAAATTCAAGAGTCATTTCTCATACAAATAGGAATTTACTTCTGAGTATTGTCCAAAATGTCAAATCACCAAATTTAGGGGTTTTAGTCTTCTTAAAGATTAAACTAATGGACTTTCTTACAGATGACTTTCTAAATGCAGATAGTCTTTCCACCAAAGAAAATTATAATTAGCCTATTCACAATTTTGTGCCAATCTGGAAGTGGTCCATCAACTCAAAATGCCAGTAACATCTCATTGTTTATTTCAAGAAAACAGTCAGTAAAAAAGATACTGAACAGCACCTAACACAGTCACATACACTCGGTCCAGTTTCTCCAGGTCATGCATTGTGCTATCTATGCTTCCAGTGAAAATGTACTCTTCTCCTTAAGCTGTGCGAATATGAAAGAATTTTGACTTTTGGTTTTGATTTCTCCCTTTTTTGCTAATGTTCCAAAGTATCAAGTAAAATGATGCCATATGTATATAATCATTCAAGAAACTCTGGACAGACATTCAAGGAAATGTTTCTTGGCACTTTCTGATCTCCTCCCCAAGACATTCCTGCTCCTTTTGAGGGTTCTGGTGAAATGTCCTTAGAAAATAATGGATTCCAGGACAATACCTCAACCTTTTAGAAGAACTATCCAGTAAAAACATCATCCTGAGAATCAAGAAACTTGTTTTCTCAAACTTAGACTCCACCCTTTTCTGTTCACACTTACTTTTGTGAGCTACTTTATGCAGAATGAGATTTCTGGAGACCAGAAGTTCTTAAATATTGCTGCCTTGTGCTCCCTCATACACACATCCTGTAAGAATTAAATATCAGAGATTGCTTTCTCACAGTAAGTCCAGTTCAGTAAGGCACATTAGGAGATTTGAAGCCACTGAGAATTAGAGGAGGCAGGGATGAGCATGTGAAGGTAGAATAAGTGATCCCGGAGTTGCAGCAGAGAGAAAAATATTCACCGGACAACACCAAATTTAAGAGCAGAGAAAACTTGTTTACTGGGTGCCTGTTAAGAACTCAGTGCTTCAGGGCCTGATCACAACAGTGTATCTGAGCAGCAATTTCCTCACATCCAGGGTACTCCTTATTTGCTCCACAGCTGGAATCATCTAGTTATAATTTTGTGGTTTTTCTCTGACCCAGACATCTCTTTCCAGTTGAAATGTTTCATTTCACACCCACAACCACTGCAGCACACCCCAAACTTCATATCTCACTCATGTATTCTACAGAGGGGACGACTTCCCCACACAAACATCCCCCTGTGTAAGGGTGGCTACTCTTATGGGTTTAGTTTCTTGACAAATAACAAAGTTAGAAAAATAAAATTCTATAAGGAATAAGAAACTGGCCTTAAAAAATTAACAACCTCTTTGAAATAAAAAAGAATTGAGTAAAACTCCTAGCTGCCCAAAGATGATATAGCCTGACAAAATTTCTACCTACTCAACTATATATGCACCTGATTTTTGTTCTTAACAACGTAAACTGTAATATATATATATAATATATGTAGGATATATATTAATCTGTTTGAGTTTACAGTAAAAAATAGTCAGGACCTGCAGACACTGAGCTGGGAGAAACACCTCTTGAAAAGGCAATACCTTGGCTCGCACAGGATTTAGAATCTGACACTGCATTTTGAGTGCACAGCCCAGGGAACCTTGATGGTGAACTATGAACAAAATAACTTGTAGCCAGCAGATCCAGATCATATTAAATTCCTCATTTCTGATCTAAGAAACATACTGTAGTAGATAGATGCAGAGATAGGAAGTTGCTAATATGCATCATTAACATTTCCAGACTGGTGCCTGTTGCCTGGGAGATGCTCTCACCTATTCTTGAGGTTGTGCACAGATTTTGACAGCTGTAAAAAACTGTAGCACTGATCTTTGTTGCAAAAAACTTCAGGAAGGAGTTGGAGGTCAGAAAGAGTTCAGGTCATTCAGTTCTTAAATCAGTACCAGTGACAATAGGAACAGAGAGGACCAGAAATATGCAAAAAATCTCCAAGGTGAAAACATGTGAGATACATCTCAGGTTAGAACAATAATGTTGTTGCCAGCTTTAGCTTAGTGAAAAGTTACTAAAGTTCACAGCTTTCTGACTTTTTTTTTTTTAATGTTCTGTTTATATAAAATCAGTCATTTCCAATGGATCAAGATGCCACTCCAATATGATAGTTTCTGAGGGACCCATCACATTTGTTTGGATTCTCTGTTTGTAAATCACTAGCAGAGTAGCTAATGTAGATTACAACAGCCTGACCTACAACAGACCTTCACAGAAAATAATCAGGGAAATGCTTGCTCAATTAGCTATATTTCTGCCTTTTAAGGAGTTCTTTTCAATTTAAGAGTTTTTTAATGTGGCAGATTCAAGCTGTAAGCAATTCAGATGATGTCTTTCTCTCTGCCAGATGGGGGTTTTCAGTAAGAGTCCCAGTAATCAATTTTCATCCATCAACCATTCTGGGGAAAAAAACAAAAAACAAAAACAAAAACAAAAAACCAAACCAAAACAAAAACAAAACAAACAAACAAAAAAACAAACAAAAAAAAAAAAAAAAAAAAAAAAAAAAAAAAAAAAAAAAACACAAACCACAAAATTTTTTAANAAAAAAAAAAAACCACAACCAATCAGACTTTTTAACCATTCCATATTATCATGTGGAAAAGAAATCCAAGCTTATGGTCTTAGCAACTCTAAGTGATGGATAGTTTATCAGTAACATACTTAGGAACTTGGGGCATCAAGTATAAAACCCAATAATATTTCACAGCATTTTAAGTCACATCTTGTCTTACCTCAGTTATATATATCTGGATTGTCTTTTTCTCTCTTTCATTTTTCTTTGTTCTTCCAGTGAATTCAATATACTGATATCATTTATGATGGATGATTAGTAGTGGAAAAAATGTAACACTTAGTCAACTTGCATCTATATTGCACCTGTTAGTACTGTTGGCATTTAGGCGTTGCATTAAAAAAAAAAAAATAAAAGAGAGAGAGAGAGAGAGAATGTTCTCTGTGATATTCCAGCACAGCTCTGCTTTAAATTGCCAAGAAACATTTGCACTGGCATGTTTGGTAAAAAATATGAGTGGTATGTTATTTTGGATCCTTTCATGCACCCTCACAACAGTGCTGGGTTAAGACCTTGGAATTACTGGAACAAGAGGCAAAACCCAGGAGCCTTCAGAGGTGTCCCAGTTTTCCTGTGAATGTCAAATTAGTCATCTAAGAACCAGGTGTGTTCCAAGGCAGCTGTCAGGGTGTGAAGAGTGGATGTAAGATGTATGGCATGAGTCATGCTCTGAAGATGCTGTTTTTTCTCTTTGCCTCTCCCAGGACTACAGAATGTTCTCTGCCAAGAGTAAGCACCTAACACAGAGAGAGTCATGACTATGTGCATTATAATCCATCCTAACTCTATCCTTGCGTTCACCAGGATGACTGAGTTCATTCATTAACCAAAACTACCTCTGAGGAGGCAGAGTTTTCCACTGAGCCACCTTTTTTCACTCCATTTTATTTTGTAGAAAACAGCAGTTCAAGGAAATATTTTGCTGCACTATTTCTGTGCTCATTCCCTAAAGCAAAGACATGTCTATATTGTACAGAATTGCATATGCAATTAACTTATTCTAATTCCATTGAGAAAAAGAAATAAATTTCTTTGATGGAAATTGTTATTTTCAGCAGGCTTACAAATTTTGGTCATTCATTGTGTGTGCATGTTGTTTTTTGCTGCTTCATGACCTTTGTGACATCAAAAGACACTCTTTTGTTTTTTGGCCACATTAGCAATCCCGAAACTTTATGTCTTGATCCCAGGTTCCTATTGTTCATCAAGACTCTGTGTTGTGCATTCCTCACTAGAAAGAACCCCACAGCCGAATCCCTTGTGGGAACAAGATGCATGTCTTAATTTTAACTGATGCAATGCATAGGCAACTGCTCTTTAAACTGTAATTGTTAAGCCTGAACAAGCATCCATTGAAGACCTCTACATTGTTGGTACCCTGGTGAGATCACTGGGGAAGCCGGTGGTTAGTGGTGTACAACAATATGCTAAAACGCCCAGAGGAATTAGGACGCTTTCTTAGCGTTGCCTATAAACTTTTCTTATTGGCTTGCCTTTTCTTGTATATGCCACTCATAATTAACTACAGCAAAAGAGGGCCCAGCAAGGAAAAGCAATTTATCTGAAAGCCCCCATTCTTTTCTCAAAATGTATGAAGGCTTATTTTGTGCTTCCAGCTGGCCAGTATTTCCTTTTTGTTTGTTGAATAATGATCTGATTGTCTCAAATAATAGAAGAGCTTCTAGAGAAGCTCAAAGATGATATAAATTTGCACTCATCTTTGCTGTAGTAGCTTCTGTACTGGTAAGGAGTCACTGACATTCTTGCCTAGAAGTGAGAAGCATGTATGATCTCAGCATGAATAAGTGGATATTTCAGCAGTTATCTCACATGATGAAAAAAAAAATAATTGGGAAGTTTGGATCTTCGAGCAACAAAATAACCAGTAGGTGTTATCATCCATATAATGCCATTTATGCTAGCATTCCTTCAACTGTTAGAGACAACTAGTTGGTTCCAGTTTTCTTGAGGAGAGTTCTTAATATTGTGGAAGATTCCACATTTGTCCAGCTTCTGCACCAGGCAGAGTGTTTAACATGGTAATATTGTCTAAAAGGATCATATATGCAATAAGTAAAACACCTTAAAAGAATCAAAAGACTGTGTAAGACATAAGTATGCAGATCAAAAGCTCTTCCACAGAAATTATGATCCTTCAGAGCAAGTTTGAAAGACCTGTGCATAGCTGATTTTCCATGTGAACCTTTAGAAACTGGTCAAACACATGCTTTTCATTGGCCTGAGAAGGAATCCAACCTCTGTAAACAAATGTTACACTTATTGCTGAGACTCAGGCTTGCAGGAATTTGTATTTCCCCAGTTATATTTTGCTTTTTAAAAAAAGTTGCTTTTAAGAAAAGGACAAACATTCCCATACACACAAACATAAAAAGACTTCATTGCTGTCTCCTCTTAGCCATACCTTCACTGCAGTGTCCAAATGTTTGGTCTGTACTGCTTCATAAGAGCCTTGTCTTCTATGCCAAACGCCAAAGACAAATCAAGGCTGAACAAAAGTCCACTGAAGTCAGTAGAAATCCCTTCAGTATCTTTAGTGAGCAATGGATGCAGCTGTAAACTTACAGGTTTTTGCTAAGAGGCATGTGCTGCCACCAGTTATGACTGACATGCTAAAGGCTTGCATGTTTATAATATATATATATATGTTTCCCAAGCAGCACAGAGAAATAAAGGGAAGTTTTCAGAAAGTAAACAAAAAATCCAGAAAAATAATAATTTGTGAAAATGGGAAGTATCGTTTAAAACATTTTTGTGATTGCACTGATTCCTTGTCTTCCCAGTTTGTGCTTGCCAAATGTGGGAAATGCATACTCAAAGCTACTTTGAAGTTAAACCAAAGGTGTTTGTAAATCAGCAAGCAGTTTCACCTCCAGTGCCCTAAAGTCAGCTGAAGTGAAGTTATTTAAATGGCATTTTGAGTGACTGTTTCTGGCTTAATATCTCCTTCTAATTTTTAGCAGTTCAGAATAGTATTTGAGCAGAAATTATAAAACAATGGAAACAGGCCTTTTATAGGGGAAAATGGGAAATACTTCTGAAGTCTCGCAGAACTGACAGTGAGCACTGCTTAACTGCTGTCTGTTACAGAGGTTAAAAAGCTTCCTCATATCTTTGGGTTTACAAAATGACTCTCATTATCTTGATTTTCTCCTCAGTGAATCATTCAAATGTTTTACATGTCAATAAAGGTAAGGGGAAATTGTTAAGTGAACTGATAGCAGGTATAAAATGTTTGTTTTTCCTAAATAACCTTCCCATATAAAGGATGTTTGGAGTGACTGTTTGAGAAAAAGAAAAAAAAAAAAAAAAAAAAGCCAAGATCCATAGCAAAGATTTAAAAAAGTCAGTGATTAGCTGTGTGTTGAATGCAGTAGCCATAACTGGCAAAGACAGAACTCCCAAAATCTAAGTGATGAATGAAGAATTTTTTTTTTTTTCCCAAGTCTAAGATTTAAGAGATTTTTCCATGCATATCTTAAACACCATTTGTCATCTATTTCTCATGGTCTACTAACCAGGTATCATATCATCTTGGTTTATCTGCTGACTCAGACTGCAGTGTAGTACTTTTCAATTAAACCTCTTGGAGAAATTAATAGAGAGAGTGAATTATTTTAAAGAGAATCCCAAACTTGCTCATATCCTTACCCTATATGGGCCAAAGATGTTGCATTCTTTATCCTCTCAAATAAGCCATGTAAGGGATGGTTATAAATCTGAATGCTAAATCTAAGGATGCGCTGTTATGGACACCTACCTTTTACACCTTTCCTCTTAGGCTGCTGTAACTGTAGGAGAAAAGACACTAATGGAAGTGAGTTTCCCTCCTACCCATCACTGCAGGCTAATCTCATGCCTGCACATGCTGCCTTTGCTGCCTGTTAGACTCTGGTATTTCTCTGAATTATGTTCAGTTCTTAATCTGACAAACCTTCCTGTCTGCTTTACTTGCACATTTCCCCTCAAAGCATTTTGTTAGACTTGTTCTCTGCTGCTTGAGGTGCCAAAGCTTTATTGATTTGTAGTTGCTCGGCATTTACCATCCTTTCTCACCTTTCCAGACCCATGGTGGGGTCAGGACACTCCTTAGATGTAATATTTTGGCACTGGAATTACATTTTCATCACTCAGGGAAACAATACAAACAGTATATCTGGAGTCACTCCAAAGTGAGTAGAGCAACTCAGAAGTTGCTTTTGATTGCCAGTTTGACTGTCACACAGATAGGGTGAGAGCCTATACGTGCTTGTATTTGACAGTATTCCAGGCAGAATACAGACCTTGGACACAAGACAACTGGAGAAAAGATCATCAGAGGCATCAGTGTACCAGCCTCTATGAAATTATGGAGATGGGTAGGTGGATAATGAACTTCAGCTTCCCTCTTAGTCATGCACTTACATTTAGTCATGCAACATCATGGTAAATGCAGCTGAGTGTTGATGTGTATGTTTCGGTGCTTCTGTGAGGTTCATATTTATTTCCACTTTACCTTCTGTATCCCAGCTTAAAACCAGCACAATACCCTCTTATGAAAGCCTTCAGTCTACCTCTGAATCTGAGATCATATAAACAATCCATAATTGTGTACATAGTTGAATTGCAGCAATTTTTTTTTTTTTTTTTTTTACAAAATCCATCATGTCTGGGCAGTTTTTCATAATTTCTTCTTGGTGGTACAGGAAACCACCTCCTCTTGTTTTAATAACATTTGTGCCTATGGCAGTTCTTGAAAGACAGATGAGATCTTCAGTCAGAGTATACAGGGAACTCTTAACACTCTGCAGTTTCATTCTTCATTACTCATTTATCACTTTTTATCAGCCTAGCAATATAACCCAGGTTGTGTTGAAGTCAATGCTAGCTAGAATAATGAAAATTTTAAAAAGTGAGTACATGGCTGTGCACTTTGGAAAAGGTATGAAAAGAGAGATAAGATTTACCAAAATTTTTGGCCTTGTTCCTAAATTTACCATAATATATTATTTGGATCTTGTGGAGGCCAGTGAGCCTGCCACCAAAAGAGATGTACTTTTTATTTTATGGTGAAACAGGCTTCTCTCCCATGGATCCTTACAGCAACATGTTAATATCTCTTGGATTCTGTTGTTCCACTGTTTGTTAAGTTGATGCCATCTTATGTAACTTCTGTTCAGCCCGTTTTCCATATATGTTCATTCCCTATAATATTCTCCCTTCCTTCAGTCCTCATTGGTTTCTGTATCCCTGCCTATCCACCCTGGTATTCCTTATTGTTACTCTTTGCCTTGCCTGTGCACCATTCCTATGCCCTCAGATCACTGGATCTGATGCTCCGCTCCGCCCACACTTCCCCCTGTACTTAAACTTCTACCCTCCAT
This sequence comes from Rhadina sibilatrix, assembly GCA_013400275.1. NCBI lineage: Eukaryota > Metazoa > Chordata > Aves > Passeriformes > Phylloscopidae > Rhadina > Rhadina sibilatrix. The sequence continues at coordinate 572,852 of VWYO01019696.1, forward strand.
TGTTCTTGGTTCTTCTGTCCCTGCTCCCCTTCGGTGTGACACCAGTAACTCCACTGGAACCCCACACAAGAGACCCTTCCCGCCTCTCATTCGCCAACCTCTACCCGTTGTGTGTGGCTTGTGGAGAGTGTGATTGCCTGTGTGCCTGCCCAAGCTGCCTCCTGTAAGGAGACGCTTTTGGGGAAGGTTGTGGCATTTACCATCCACACATGCCGCCACAACAGGATCTTGAATGCACTTAAGTGCAGCATGAAGAAATAAACAGGGATCTGCTCACCAGTGAGGCCACTGTCACTGCTCAATCATTTCCACTGATTCTCTGTCCATAAGGTCTGATTGATCTGCACTTGCTTGAGGCTTCTGGTTTATGTGTTCATCAGTACAAACACAAGTCACAAAGCACAGTGAGTACTTCTTTCTGGTTGTAATGCTGGAGAGACATTTTTTAAAATATTAGTAGCTGATTAAGTTAGAGTGAGATGAAACATACAAATCCTAAAAGCCCACATCCCAATCAAAACACTGAGTTGTTCAAAGCTGGTACATTACCAATACCATCTAAGTTCAGTCAAACCTGTGATCAGCTGCTGGTGCCTTCAGGTGTCCCTCTGTCACTCTGATCAGGACTATGGTGAACATAAAATGAAGGATCACCACATGAATGCTTTTTCTTCACCTTTGAATCTAACCTCAGTGTTCAGAAACTGCACTGCACTTTCATTCGCTATCTTGCAGAGTCATGTCACCTCCCTTAGGGTTTCTGAGAAGATAATAGTGTTCACAAATGCTTTGCACACTCATACTTCTAAAAAGCCAGAGGGACCATATGGATGCTTTCGCCTGACTTCTCGCACAGTACAGGACATAGAATAATTTACCTTGGTACTTTACATCAAATCCAGTAAGCTCTGGCAGAACTACAGCATATATTTTTGACACCTATCTCAATTTGAAATTGTCAAGGGGCTACATGATTCAATCTGACTTTAAGTAACTAGTTCAAAAAGTTAAATTTATTCACTTTTCAAAAATTGTGCCTTATTTCTAGTTTAAATTGTTTTAATTTCAATCCCTAGCCACAGACTTTCTTACACTTTTATCTGATAAGGAGTCCTTTACTATCACACACAGGTTTCCTGGGTAAGCATTTTTGGATCCTGCTCAGATGAAGTTTTACTTTTCTATACTTAAGTCTTCAAGCATCAATTGCCATTACTCAAAAATAAACTGATTAAGTTATTTAGTGGGGTATTAACACTTCCAAGTGACTAAGACACAAACAGCTAATAAACATTTGTGAAGTAGCAACATGCCAAGTATACAGAGGCGATTGAAAGCTCTCCAGTGCTAATTTAGAAATGTCACTTCTTGATATCTACATTCTGATCCTGAAATAGCACTGGAGTTGCTAACTGTTCTGCTAACAGCTACCAAAAAAGATTTTTGGTTATGTCCTATTCCAGATCAAAGCCAAACATGGCTTGGCTTTATTTATATTTTTTGTCTTCAAGATAACCCATTTATATCCAATGTATCCATTATTGCATTGCTAGAATAGTTAATTTATCTTTGATGAAACTAAGAAGGTCAAAAGATGAGCCTGGATAAGAGAGTACATAGTACTCTCATAGTAAGTAGATAGCTCTACTTACACCAACTTCATTGAGCCAACCATAAATCTCAGCTTGACAACTCTTTAATGCAGTTGATTCATGAAAGCACACACTTCCTGATTTTCATATATTTGTCTTTGGCAGGAAGAAGACAGCTGCCAAGCTGAGCATCAGGGTGTTAAGCTGCAGGATAAATAAATTGTATCTGTCTCTGAAGCTGTAGATCTGAAGATTTCTCAACAAATTCCATCACAAATAAGCACTAGTTTTCAGCCAAAACTCAGATCTACCTTAGTATACCTCCTCACTTATCTGTGATAGCCCACACAGTGCAGATCAAATGTAACCACACAAGAATGTGTTATTCTAACCCTGCCCTATCAAATGGATTTTCTTTTCTAACTATCTATGGCTTTAGAAATGTGAATTTCATAACTAAAGGTAAACTTCCTGCACAGGAAGACAGAATTTTTTGTGGATATTTTTGTGTGTCTGAATCACTTCTTCCTGTGACTAGGCGCATCTTCACTATTAAAAAAAAAACCAAAAATGTTCTCTTTATGTCAACTGTAGATAATGTTGCACTGTTGTGGAAAAGATAATAAGTCATAAAACCTTCACTTCTGGAAAATATTGCACATTTTGAACATGGTTAGTCATGAACCAGAATAAAGCAGTAATGTGTATTTCCTTTCCCTGCCTGCTTTGAGGCAGTGCTTGGAAAAAATTATGATAAGCCAGATTAGAGCTGTGAAATCACTTTGCCACTTTTATATGCTGTCACTGCTTTGGTGGATGAATAGCTATGAAGATAAGTGCAGCTATGCCACGTAACTCCATTCCCTCCTCCACCCTGCCACCCACACTCAAGTTCTGATGCAAGTGCAGCTGAGCTCCTTCAGGGCTGTCCAGGAAATTGCCACCCAGAGATTTCCGTAGTAGTGTTTGCAGTCAGCACCACTGAAGGAGGAGATAAAGTTTTGTTCAGAGAGAATGCCTTGAACTACTCTTTCCACAGTCAGTAATGAATGCCTTAAGTCAGCTTGTGATCTGCCCTCTCATCTTTGTCAAAGTATCTGGCATTATACATAATCCTTTGCTCATGTACAGTCAATGTGTGTGTACAAATGCACATAGCACTTCCCAGAGTGAAAAAAAAACCAAAAAACCTGCAGAAGTGAAAATCCATTTTAAGAGAAAACAGAAGTAACACCATGTAATAGCCTGATTAGGATTTCTGCACCTCTCTCATGAAATCTGCCTGATGTTACAGGAATCACTCCGCAATGAGTTTTACTGTGTGAGACACTGAGGCCCTTCCTTTTAATTCACTTCTCAATATATTTAGCTATAAAACCTCTCAGGAAGTGCCTGTTTTTGAAAAGCAAGTGGATGAGAAGTGACTCTAGAATTTAACTCAATAATTAGTTTTTTTTTTTCTGTGATTACTAGAAGAAAAGTTTACTTTTCCAGAGAATGTTCGATGGTGTGTCCAAACATTGTAAACACTATACAGTCACAACCCTTCAAGAAAATCTTTGTTTAGCAAGAGATAGTTATCAGCCCACTCAGTCATTGGCTGCACTGTACACACAGCTAGAAATCTTGGCTAGGGACAGAAGTGATCACTTTCAAATGAAAAAAACAAAAAAAAACAAAAAAACCACAAACCAAACCCCTCCCCCCCCGCCAAAACCCACCACCAAACAAACAAACAAAACAAAACAAGAAAACAGAAGAGCAAACTTTCAAACACAGAATTGCCAGCCTGATGAGAAGGGGGTGATAAGTTAGGCTGACTCAGAGATGAAGTTTTAGGTGGAAGAGTTAGGAAAATTGCCATGAAGCAAGCCAGCTTCATGCACCAGCTGTGGAGATGATGTTACTAATAAAGTTGGAAGGTGCCTCAGGGAGATGCAGCAATACCACAGCCCTGAGCTCTATGCTGAGTACCTTCTGAGCAGGTACTTCCTGTTTCCACTCTTAAATGAGAAACTTGGTCCTCTTAGGCTCCTCAGAGAACCAGTGACATGCCCACTTAGACACTTAAGTTTTTGCACCTTTCATATCTAAAGGAAAACTGGTGCTTCAGTGCTCTCAGGGGAGTGGGAAGGGTAGGGAACAAGCAGCATGTTCTGCTCTCCCTGTCTATGAAGAACAGAGGTGGACACAGTTAGGATGTAAACTGGAAAATATCTGATACAATTAACTAATGTTTTACTGCTCAGATGAGAATTTAAAAATTTGGACAAAACAAAGTGAAATTTCCTTCATTTCACTCAGATGTGCTGGAAAGCACTCTTTGATGGCAGCTGGGACAGGTTCTTCTCTCAGAAAGCACAAACATGAGAAAAAAAGTAGTTCAAGTCCCTGACATTACTGAGAACTCATGTGCTCCTTACCAAGGGTGGCAGGAAAGCCGGGACAGGCTGCAGTAGAAGGAACAGGAGCAAGAGCAGATGACGTTGGCTCGTCCAAGAACATACATCCTTGCCAGGAGGCTTTTCCAGGTCTCAGACACAGTATGCTCTGTGCTTGCACAAGAGTCAATGTTTTTCTGTCCTACACATAGCAGCACTGAGGTAATAATCTGTCAAGCATCTGCTACTGGATTTGTGCCCTTATGTGAAGAGGAATGACTCGGTACAAATGCAGTGGTGGTGGTGGTTGAGGAGTACTGAGAAAGCTGATGATTTTTAAATTCCATCTCCCTGTATTAACCAAAAACCAGACTGTGGGACCTCTGTTTTTTTGAAGAGCCCTCCAGCTTCAGTGCCTGAAACAGGCAGTGTCTGATAGCTCTTCCCTGAGGAAGCTATAGGGTGACCCCAATCATCCTGATCCAGAGTATAGCAGCAGTAATCACAAATTCAATCTGCTGCTCTTCTAATATTAGAATTTCATCATAGAGGACATGTCCCTGCTTATATATATAATATGTTGCATTATTAATTATTTCAAAGTCTTTGTCATATGTTGTTTCCTTTGCATTGTGGTGGGGAGTTGGATTAGGGAGGTTGTGGCAGCTAACATTTCTGGTATTTATCTTTTATTTTGAATTCAATTAGACTTTCATTTCTCTCATATTTTAATTTAAAAAAAAAAAAAAAAAAACAACAAAAAAACCACAACCTAAATGAAAAGAAACACAAACAAACATCTGGTTCCTGCTACTACTGAAGAAAAGGGGGTCATACACTTCTTGTCCCCAGCCTTGGAAAAGCCCAGGAAGAAGATAGCCCTGGATTCCAATCACAAAAGTACTTAAAGTTAGTCTTTTGGCTTGAGTCACAGTCAGAAAGAAAAAGGAAGGAAAAGCATTTTTAATTGCAAAAGCATTTTCAATTAAATTATTTGACAAATTTTGAGTATAAATAATTGAACCTCTCGTGACTGTGAAATTACATAGTATAGGATAGGCATTTCTTACTAATCCAGTACTCTTTAATGCATTCATTTTAATGTCTTTCTTGCCTACAATTATTTATAAAACTCCATCACTTTCCATTCTTTGTGGTGTTCACATCATATATAAACTGTTCCAACTGTTCATGGTTTATAGTTTTGTTAAAAATGCTTAACAGAAGTTACACAGAGGTCCAATACACCAACAAACGCACTCTGTTCTACATGCTTAAATATATATAAACCACAGTTATGCTTCCTAAGTGCCAAAACTTTTTCATCCAGAATAGTTGTTTTTTTGTGTTACTTCATACCATTTTTGAGTGGCAGGAAAATGACAAAAAATATGTGAGTTGATCTGCCCAAAATAACCAAGAGATGGCAGCACTCCATTCAACCCAAACTTGTCATATAATCTATATGGCTGCAGGACAGCAGTAGGTGCAAGTGACAAATGCAAGGGAAACGGAGCAGTCAGCCATAGAGTCATGCATCATTTCATCAGTCACTCTCCCTGCTTGTCATGGTGAGGCTGAGAGCCACAGCAGGCATGGAAAGTTCTTGACTAAATGGGGAGAAGGAGGAAGTTCGTGACAATTGCGTTTCTTCCTGGTCCCCTGTCTATGGCAGAAACACTCTCTGAGCTCCTGAAGCTGTCCCTTGCATTTGAAAGTGTAGGAAAAATATTGCCATCATGAGGAAATGTATTAAGATAAGGCACATAGTGAACACAATCCAAATTGTATTAATCTTTAAAAAAAAAAAAAAACCACCAAAAAAAAAAAAAAAAAAACCCCAAAAAACAAAACAAAAAAAAAAACAAAACCAAAAAAAACAANAAACCAAAAAAAAACAAACCAAAAAAAATCAACCAAAACCCCAACATAGAAACTTTTGCACTTATTATAGTGGATCAGATTTCTTGCAGCACTCTTCGCTTCCTCTTTTAAACACTGGAGTGAACTCACTCTAATTCTCCTCAGTCTTCATACATTACTCCCTGACAGTGTAATCTATGAATTATGAGGCACTTTTTCTGGTTTGCCAAGGTGCAAATGGCTATAGGGTGAGACCTTATTGGATGTCAAGTGCTCTGGGTTCTTTGGGAAGAGAGTTAATGTTTGGAGAATAGAGTGCTAAGGATTTTGAAATTAACCTTGAAGCAGCTGTGACTGATATAGTGGAACATTTTACATTTTTTGGTCTCCAGAAACCTTCGGATGTTTTTCAAGCTTCCTTATAAAAGGCCAGGCATTCTCTGATACTGATGGTCACTGCTGCAGCTAGACTCAAATATACTTCCTTGCATGACAAACATAGATGCTTTCACAAAAAGTAAACTCTCTTTGCACTTAAATGGTTGTGTTTATCTTGCATGTTGAGTAGGTTGATTCTAGTCTGGGTTTTGCAGTACATGTTAGGGCAATCACTTCATTTGGTTTTATACTTTTTTCCCATACATTCTTTCACTGCCAAAAGGTGGGAGGTTTTAAATTAGCATGCAATAATTATCATGTTGCAAAATCCTAGCAGGGATAAAGCACCTGACATTTACACCAAGTCAGCTCTGTAAAATCGCTGTTAATGTGTGACTGAGTCAGGCTCCATGGGACAAAATTACAAAGGCGTATGACCACTAGGGTGTTAGAGTAGGAGCTTACACTCATATACAAAATCCATGGTGTGCTGATTAAATCTCAGCTTTAGAACACATCAAGAATTCCATGGATGAAGATCTGCACCTTTCCTTTCCCACCATTCCTAGCTGCCCTGTCAGAAGCACATTTTGTAGCTTTCTCTCTCAATCCACTCTTCCAACACAGGGGAAGTTTGTCATAGTTAAGCACAATCATTACTCACTTTAGTTAACGCTGGGAATGTTAAAGAAAACAGATGGCTTTTCAGATAAGGCTAAATTAAATATTTATATTTACCTGCATTGAAATAGTTGCAACTTCTGGGATATTGCAAATGAAATTCCCCAATGTATGAATATTTTACATGAATGGAGTAGCTGGCGGTCCTTTCCCATTACAGTAGGTTCTATCTTTTATAATCCATTAATTTTACCAGGAAAACCTTCCTTTCATCCCACTTTTGAACAAAAAATTCATATCAGAGACCATTCTCAAGAGATTCTCTTTCCACTTAAAAGTCACTGTTTAAATAAAGCAAAAGACAATTGGCAGCACCCTATGAGGAGCTACTCTGTCTCACTCTGTGTGATACCATCAAGATCTTTGACTGTCACAGGCTGTGGGGGCTCTGCTGCGAGGTGTCTTCTGCAAGGCAGCCCCCAAGCAGCCCCCAAGCAGCACTGCATCCTTAATGCTATGTCAGACAGGTGCCTGCTGGACCTGCCTCAGACTTGGCATATGTATAGGCTCAGAGAAGTCCAGGAATGCTTTATGGCTTTACCACTCAGGATATAAGCCAAGGACAAGCAAAGTTGCTATAATAGGAAAATGTAGGTCCTCACATGCTGAGAGAGGGAAAAGAAAATGGAAAAGGAGACATTTTTGACAGGATGAAGGAGAAGATGCCTTCAGAAGAAGGAAGTTGAGCTTCAGAGTGTGCTTGGAGAGCACAAATGGAGCCATGCTTTGGTAGTCTGCAGCACACATTCCCCCCAGGCAGCAGCATATGCCAGTAAGAGCTGGGCTTCCCCGTACACTGTCTCTCCTAATGTTACTGCTGGATCTTTTATGCACTTCTCTGGCGTGATTGCTACCCCCACACACTCCTCCTCCACAGCTTTCTCTGTAGTCTTCATCTTCAACCTCTATCCCTTATAAGCTTAACCTGCACATGATACAGTGACCTGAGGTGAAATATTATACGTGATGCTCGCTATCTAAAGTCCTGATTTATTTGCTTTGGAGTACGTGGGGGAAATAAAGGTATTTGAGGCAACCTGAAAAGTTCAAGAAAGCACTTGATTAATATGCTGCTGGACAGGATAAAATTAATATTGCCAATGAAAACACAATCAGGCCAAGAGCAAATGAATGTTTAGATTGGGCTGGGAGGGACTGCATAGGCAAAGGAAGGCTGTTGAATTAACTCAGGGGATCAGGAAAAAAATATAGGAATGACTGTAAGAAGAGCAACGGGAAGGAAGGAGTGTGTTGGCCCACGTGTCAATGAATCGGCTGTTGGCAGTATAAATGTTAAGGAGCAGCTTGCAGTCTCTGACTATTTGTAGCCTGATTCCTAAACCAAAGAAGAAATCCAGAGCAGTACTGGATACCAGAGTACACCTCTGAGCCATCAGAGCCTTTCACTTGCACTAAGGAAAATAGATTATTGATGCTGGCAGGAACATGTGCTCTAAAAACAGACAAGGAGATTGCAGCCTAATCCAAATCCAAACAGAAGCAAGTTGTCTAAAGCCAAATTCCTTTTACAGTCCCTTAATTTCACTACAAAATTGCTTTCCTTTAAGTTTTAAATTGTGTAGTATCCGAGCCAATCTAGCTAACCCTTGCTTACAAGAGCAGTCTGTCTGTACAGGAGTGGGCCCATTAAAAACTCAAAAGCCTAATGGCTTACAGGACTCAGGGTAAAATCTTGGCCCCACTGAAGGCAGTAGAAGGCTTGCCAAGGACTTCAGTGGGGCCAGTATTTTACCTCATTTCTTTACAAGCAGCAGTGTTGCTCATTTAGAAGCACAAAAACACCACTGTGAATTTCCCGAGGTCCAGTCACCAGCTTTCGCTGGTGCTTCCGTCCTCATCACATAGCTTCTCTATCAAGACCAAAGAGAAGAGGCTGAGAAGCGAAGCCACATTCTCCCACTAAATCCCGTTCCTTTTACATGATCTCGCATGATAATTCCAGGGAAAAGAGGAAGGAACCCAAAACTCGTGTGTGTTTCTTTTCCCCCTTCCTCTCATTCTCCTGAAAAAAACATCCTTGCCCCGGGGGGTGGTGTAAAGAGACTTTGCTAGAAATGACGGGGCTGAGGGCTGGCCCAGCCGGGGATACACGGGACATGACGTGTCCGGAGAGCCTCGGGCTGCCCGTGGGGCCCCCACCCAGCCGATGACCAGCTCTGACACGGCCCCATCGGCCGGACATGCCGCCGGGCCGGCACGGTAATTGAAAACAGCGGGACCTCTGCCTGCAGTCTCCAGCGTGAGTGCTCGGGAGTGTGTGATCATGATCAATAATGCTCCATGGGAATCTTTTAAAGTCCTCCCAGCCACATCACTCCAGTAAAGGACTTGTCAGCTTTTCCATAAACTCCAGTTTTGAAAAGTTTATAGCACAGCTTGTTTTCATTACCTTGAGGTGAAAGTTGCCATATAAAATTTCAGACTAAAAACACTTTTTTTTTCCCTTGCTAATACAAAATACCATTTAAAACAAATTTTAGTCGCCAAATTTAGAGTCCTGGTAAGAACCATGTTACTCCCTGAGTGCTTTGAGTGTGCTGCTCAGAACTCCTGTGTGAAAATCTATTGAATTCAAGAATTAACAAGCTAATGGCGAGCTCTTCTGTTGGATTTTTAAACCACTGACTAATACATCCAGAACTGCCGAGTTATTTTGCTCACTCCCAAGAAATGCCGTAAATCTGCGTCAGGGACTTCTGTGGAAGAAGAACAGACAATGTGCCTCTGTCTCTTCCCTTTCCAGCAGCTGGAATTATGGTTATGCACCACTTTGGTTTTTTTTAAGGAGTAAAATTTCAGCTCATATGAAGTCACTGTAGCTACATTCACTACAGTCTACTTTGCATCTTCTCTCTGTTAAACAGTTTCTATGCCACAGCCTAGAAATAATTGAACTTCCACGAACAGACAGGATTTTTCCTGTTACAGGCATGAGTCACATTCCAGCTACCTGTACTTACAGAACACAGTGGGAGAATAACCAAGACTCAGCTGATGTCAGATGCTTGTGCCTCACACAGACAGACAGAATGTTTCTCATCACCTGAGCAGTAATATCTGACCTTTTCACCACCAACAGCTTCCCTCACCACTGAACTAGACCTTTGCCCCTCACAGTACAATAGCATCCCATCTCTGCTGCTTTCTGACCTTACCAGCAGGAACAGACTAAAGTTGCTGCCTCTCCTGGGAAGGAGAGAACTGTGAGACCAGCTGTTTCCAGGCCTGCAAACCTAGTGCTGCTGTTTTACAACGATAGATGCAAGCAACCAAAACAACAGTTAAAAGCACACAAAAGAATTTTGTACCTGTGCATGCCACCTTCACATATCTATGGTTGGAAGGACTAAGGCTTCTTTAGTTTCACAAAGTTAATTTCACACAGTGTTTTTACAAAACAGGATACAGAATGTTGCAGTCTACTATCTCTGGGGACTGACCCAGGAGAGTAAGAATTGCTGTCATGCAGATGAGTTCATCCATGGAAACCAAATGGATTTAAATTTGCTAGATCTCCAGTCTCTGAAAAGTCCATCCAAATGTCATATGACCGTGTTACTCCTGGTGGAATTGACATATTCTGGATATTTTCTTGATGAGAGAGTATATTTCACTTATTTCTGGCATGGCTTATGCCTAGGATAATTTCTTCTTAACAATGGATTTTTTCTGATGAAAGAAAACTTGGAAAAGTCAGAGGAGAAAAATATTTCTGTTTTTCCTAAGCAGTGCTTAGAAAAATTTATCTATGTGAATATTGAACTGATTAGTCGTGGGGGTGTTCTTTGGATGAAAAGAAATAATACAAATTATTTGGGAAAGACCAACAGGTGGAAAGAGTCTTCAACAAAATTTAAAATGTATTAATATTGTCATTACAATAGGAAGCTGAAAATGTATTGCCAACTATGGAATACCGAGCATACGTACAGCACATTTGAGCCTTGTTTCTTAAGAAAATGAGGCTTATATGACTGTGTGATTGTGTTCTTATAAATCACCTCTTTATTCTTCTTCAATCCTTTTTTATTCTCTAGTGTGAATCAGGAGAACAATAGAGGTTTCAAGGTCAAAATATTTTAGTGAGGGTCCTAAAAGCTTGAATCCTGTCAGGAAAACCGAAACTAAACCAAAACAAAACAAAAGCCAACCCCCCCAAAACTATTAACACTTCCACTGAGGTAAATTACACTGTAAAAATTTGTCTGCTTTTGAACACCAGAAAATCCACAGATGGTAATAGAGAACAGCTGGAAAGGTCTTACTTAAAGCTGTTACTTTAGTAGACACCAGAAGACCTATTGCAAACTAAAACACATAGACTCTGAGACTAGATGCATTGACAGGCAAAAGTAACAAGCATGTACTCTGACTCCAAAATTTCCTACAAGTTTTCAGTGTTATATATCTTGTAACCTTCACAGGATGCTGGTCAACAGACAGTATCAACACAAAGCTAAGCCTGAGCTAACTGGAAGATATATAGACCCTTATTGAAAGGATTTCCTTGGCATTAATTTCATGCTGTAACCAATAGACCATATTCCCTTTTCATTTCTTTTAAATTGAGGCCATTTGGAAAGCTATAAATTCTTTGTAGGAAGTAGATTTTCCTCTACTATTATCCTATTCAAAAGCTGTATTTCTTAAGGCTTTCCTCTAAGTAAATCTCATGGAGAGTAAGTCACCTGTTAAAATTATACAAGCCATTTGCAAATGCCTTCCCTAGCTTTGGGAGCCACAGGCAGAATGAGAATACATTTTAAGCAACCTTCCAAAGGAGGTAAGACAAGCTCCTGTTTGTTTCATACATTTCCAAGCTACCACAGGATACTCCAGCAAAAGACAACAGTAAACAATTCCCAAATTTCTTCATTGTGGTAGAACATTTTCCAGTTGTCCCATTTTCTGTGTCCCACAAGCAGCTTTATGCCCAAAGGTATGTTTTTACTGCCATCAGTCTCCTGTGAGAGACACAGAATGGGCAGAAGATTGAGTCTTCTCTTTTGCTTTCTGCTGTAATGGGAAAGTCTGTGATGCTGCAGGATTCCCAGCCTGCTTGAGGTGGGAAGAAGGACACAGTTCACGCAGCCTCTTGCAGGGCCAGTGCCTTTGTACATGGCCAAGGCCTATCAGCCACTCAGACTCTCTGCCAGTGAGCAGAGAAGCAGAAAAAGAAAGCTGATTTTGCTGAATGAAAGAGAGAAGATCGTGTAGTCCAAATGAACAGCAATTTAGGCTTTTTATGTACGTAACCCCTGCCTTCTTTGTGTTGTCAAGAATAGCAAACAAGTGCTAGTAGTGAGCAAATCCATCTGGTGTCAGTTCCATCCCCCTCAAACACAGATTCTTAGATTAATGTAGCCCCGCGCCAAGTGCTTTGACTGGCATAGATATTAGGATTTATTTTCTCTGTTGATAAATAGCCAGAGAAATGTTCCTGTCTTTGTGAGACTGATGGAAATCCCTCTGAAAGTACTTGTCTCTCAGTGTTTCCACTGAAAATACCACAAGATTCCTGCCCAGCCTGAAAAATAGAAGGGCAGGAGGAAGCAAAATTGTGTCTTAGGTTTATCTCCTTGCAGTTTTTTTTAGAGATTTTTATGGGCATTAATAGCAAGCATGCTGAGAAGAAGAAAACCACTCACTCTGCAGCATTCCTGGTGCTACTGCTGCTAATGAAACTATGAAGGAACCTTCATAGTGTTCATATCTCTTGCCAAATCCCAAACATTAAATTACTATATGTTGTTGGGCTTCCAGTCATGAAAACTTAAAAATAAAACGAAACAACAAAAATGGCTTTATAGTTTTTTCCGCATGGCAGTAGGCCTGGACATTCTTGTTTCAGATCCACCATAAATATTTGATTCTCAAGTCGCTCATATTCATGATCCATGTTGTTAACAGGCTAGTAGACACACTCTGGCAGAGGACTCACCATGTGCCAGCTATTTGGAGACATGAACACATTAGGAATTGCCTTTTTTGACCATCTAATATTATATTTTATCAAATTGTAAACACAGGAGAGAACTTAGGGACAGATTGTTCTTGGCCCACAAAAAACCTGAGTAAAAGCAGGGATTTTGTCTGATCATTAAACATAGTTCTTGCAAAGGCATAAAAGCTCTTGGAATACCTGCCACCTTGCAATGTGCACTTGGAGCTGATGCTATAACCACAGAGGACAAGAGGAGATGGGCTGCTCAATTTATCAGGAATTTTATTGCTTCCCATGCTGGAAAAAGTGTAGGAGAGGGACAAAGCCAGTGCAGCATCTGTTCTCTGCTGAAGTGATGTACTGTGAACTGTTAGGTACAATCCATATGAGTGAATATGGTGACAGGAGGGGGGACTAAGCACAGCATGTATCTGCCAGTGTTGATGCTGAAGAAATAGAGACAAATCAAAAGGAAACAAAGCCTTATCTATATTTCAAAGTCAACACTGGTGCAGTGCCAAAACTGAGGAGAACAGCTGAGAGCAGCTGGAGACCTTCATTTCTCTTGACCACACTTGGGTTTGTCCTTCAGAGTGCCTTAGTGTGATCTGAGCCCTTTCCTGGAGCAGAGTGAGAGCAGGAGTGGATGGGAGAGATGCTGAAGAATGAGTTGTGCATTGTGGGAAGAGGTCAAGTGTTAAAAAAGAGTGTGGATGAGGGAGGAGAAGAATGAAAAATTACCTTCCTTGAGGTCTGTGATTTTATCTTCCCATGACCAAAAAGAGGAAGCCAAATTCAGAACAAAAAGGGTTTTTTCGCTCCACAAAGAACTGCTAACAAGGTTTAAGCCTGGTCCTTCCACAAGGTATTTTATATGCCAGCTGTGAAATATCACAAACACTTGACAAATGTTTAACAATCCAGCCCTGCTATGTTTATCCCTTTCAAACAATACCTTGTTGGGGGGCTGGTTCTGAGAAGCAACTGTGCAAAGAATGTGGATGGGAGGAAAAGCAGCTTGTCAGAAAAGAGAAAAACAGCTTTGACAGAAGCTGCAAAAATTTCTGTGAACTCTATTCTTCTGCCGATGTAGGGATGCCACTCCCTGGCAGGTGGAATCATCAGCAGAGAGTGCTCCCTAAGCATTGCTTAAATGAGCAAATGCTTCATTTTCTAAGCTCAGTTGCGGCAGAAAACTGCTGGGGAAGTTAATTGGTGATTCTGGATACATTTAAAGCATGAAGAGCCTGCATTCCCCTCCCAGCATCCAGTTCTTAGCAAATGGCTGTGTTGAGCAGGAAAGACGACCTACCACAGCTCCATATTACAGCCAGTGTCGTTGCAAGGAAATACTTTGATACTTGCTTTTGCTTAGTGGCCTGTTGTCCTGCATAAGGCATACTTACAGATTTATTTGGTCTCCGTTGTGCAATGAAACAGCCATCAGGATTTCTTTCTCCAGGCAATGAACCACTACAGTCTCCCTCATTACCTTTAACTCTGAAATTGTCATTCAGAAATTTACAGGCCAACCTATAGATCCCCAGAGAAAATCTGCATTACTTTTCTTTGCCTTTGTCTCATGCCTGCCTTTTCCCTGTTGCTTTTTCCCCCACCAGAACTTCCTTTTTATCCTGGTGGCTCCAGTTCTGTTTATGCAACGAAAAGATTGAATGTATTAAAACAATTTTGGATGACTTAAGCCCTTTTGAACATTTTCCACACCCATCAGGTATTCTCTAACCAGCAGATCTCTGCCTCTGTTGGAGCCAGGTCATAGTCTAGTTTTCGAGTAACAAAGGCATAGACATTTGTAGGGAGTTGTGTTCAAGGTAAGAACTCATTACCCAGCTGTTGTGTGTGAACCTGGCAGCCAGCTAAGGGAGATAGAATCAGAAAGGTAAAAGTGAGAAAACACGTGGATTGAGATAAAAACATTTTAATGTGCTAAAAAAAATTTTAAAAAAGGAAAACCAAGGCATGCAAAAGCAACTGCTCACTGCCTCACTCAATGGCAGCCACTGATAAACTCTCTTCCAGTTTTTTTTCCTGAGCATGTCGTTACATGGTAGAGAATATTCCCTTGGAGTCAGCTACCTGACTGTCTCTTCCCAGTCTCTTGCCCACCTCTAGCCTATTTACTGGCAGGAGAAACAGAGAAGACTGTGACACTGTGCAAGCACTGTTCAGTAACAACAGAAAATGTGTGTGTTAAAAATGTTATTTTGAGTCACAAATCAAAAACATAGCACCATACAGACTGCTATGAAGAAAATTAACACTCTCAGTTCAACCCAGTACACCAGCTCATATGGAGACAGTAATTTGGTTACCCAAACTAATGCACAATCTTCTTCCTTCAAGAGGACTTATACCATCCAAAGATGACCCAGAAAAACCTGTCATTTCCAATTGCCTCTGTTGCTCTGAAGCAGAGTAGGCCTTTTTCTGCACATCTTAGATCCTCCCTTTTATACTTAGACCATTAGGAGAACTTGAAAATCACTGTTCCTTTACCTATCATCCATGAACTGACAGACTGGACTATAGGTCCTGCTACCATGCAAGCTCTGCACGGCCTCATCTGGATGTATTTGGACGGAATAAAATTCCCTGTCTTATCATGTTCACAATATTCTCCCATCTCTTTCCTAGCTGTGAGATCTAAGAAGATAAAGGAGATGGCAACCAGGGACATTGGGCATTATCCTTAGAAGGCTAGGATTAGGAAGAAGCCAGAAATCTCTTCTGGAGCAAGCACGGGAGGCTTCTGTCCAGTGAGGCTCTGCATCTGGGCAAGCAGAGGCCTGTGTCAAGCTTGTCAACTGTAAAGGTCTGGTCAGAGAGTGGGAAAGAAAGAGATGTTCACAGCCTGGGAGCAGAAAAAGTATATGGCATCTCTCATGGAAGCCTTGCTAAAACCCTTTCCTGACAAGGGAGGTTGCATACTTGGTTGCATACTTGGAAGAAGATACCAACAGTGCCACCACATCCAAAGAGCCTTGAGAGAGGATTTTTTTTCTGAGAAAAAGGGAGAGATCCTGTAGGTATCTAAGTTAAGGAAAATAGTATGTCCATACTGAACCACAAAAGGCTCTTTAAAAGTAACAGTGGAGAATGGAAGTGGCAGTACCTATGCTGCTTCTTCTGGGTGCTGTCACTGGCAGAGCAGTGCTGGCAGGAGCCACCACCACTAGCAGTGTAACACCGCTCTGTAACAGGCAGCTCCCTGCCTTCCCTGCTTTGTGAAGCCTCAGCTCTGCCATGGCTGTGAGGGGAAGCTATAATCCTTGGTCTCATGGCATGCAATCTCAGCCAGCCTTGAAAAGCTGCCAGGCTTAGGATGTCAATCTACTGGTGGTATCTGTTTTTGAGTAAAATGACCCATCTTGCTTGAGAACAGAAAATTTGGTATGGAGGAGTAAGAAAGGGTAAACTAAAGAGTAAAGTGCTATATAAAATTTTGTGTTAGTAATGCCAAATGACTCATGGAAAACTTAATAATCACCTCACTTCAGTTTCAAAACAATGTAAAAATGTTTTTAGACCCACGTCTTCACTTACTTTTTTCTCCCACCTCTTTACAGAACCCTGTCTAGTGGCAGGGTACAGTTTCTCTGTGCCAGAGCTCAGGGCCAGAAGGTCTCAGCCAACACCAATTTGAATTTAATACAACATGTCCCACTGAGAATCTCTTCAGACTAATCAGTTTTGCTCTTTTTGTATTAGACTACAGGTAAGTCTGGAGATTGGATTAACTTTTTTTTAATCCATTTTTTTTTGACTGTAGACATACACTGCAAGCAGCCAAAATTCACAGAAATGCAGTCATGAGTTTTCATACCCATCATTACATATTTGTATCACATCCAGTACAGAGAGGGATTGGTCCTGAGGGGTTTGTCCAAGTTACCATACTACAGAGAAGATTGGGAAAGCCAGATATTTCAGCTGACCAATTTCATCGGAATCATTTTGGATTTATACAGTCAGTCAAGATCAGCAGATACTTAGACTGTTTTATCTGGAAAGAGACTAGCTTTTAGTTGGACTTGATGAGCTAGCCTTCATCCAGGACCCAGCATCATATTCAAATGAATCAGAGGAGAAAGAACAGCAGAGAACAGGAAAGCAAATGTTACAAAGATTTCGAAAACCCCTTCATCATAATGCAATTTCTTTGCAATCTCACATGTGCACATACCAGATGATACACTTGAACTCAAATGTTAAGTTTCCAGATGATATTTCATCTGAAACCATGTATTTATTTAATTCAAAAATAAAAACTTAAAAATAATTTCAGAAAAAATACGTCATTCTCATGTAAAAGAAATATTTTGAGAGATCTGACTTTAATAATTTGTCTTGGTGCAAAAGTCATTTATAAGCAGAAACTGGCATTTGGACGAGCCAAAATGGAACTGTTCTAATCGCTTTGTGCTGTAAGGTTATGATTTCTCTAAACAACCAAAGAGGAATTCATGGTTCTGCATGAAGAAGGGGAGGGAACCCCAGCTTCCCTGATATCCATCTACTCTGTTCTTCCCCATCTTCTTAGCTCCCCTCTACCCAGCAGCCAGCTTTAGCACTTCTCTGCCTGCTGATGAAGCTCATTCGACTCACTAAAAGGACCAAAAAATAAAAGAAAGAGTAAAAGAAGCGATGGCCTCCCCTTTCCAAAGAAAAACAAAATTTTTTTGTCAGGGATTAAGCTAACTTCTCTCCTGGTCAGAGGGATGCCAGCATTGTCCGCAGGGTTGGCTGACTGGTGGCTAAGGAAAGAAAGGCTCAGGCAGGGAAGTGCAGAGAGCAAGACTTCCCCCTTTTGGCAGCTGCAAGCTGTTAGATCAGCTCAAAAGTTTGTAACTTTAATCCAAACCCTAAGTGAACTGAAAAAGCTGGTTTTCATGCACCTCTCTCTTTTCCTATCAGGTGAAATTTTTTGTTTTATCTTTGAATCTATAGCAATGGAATTGAAATTATCAGATTAGGTAAATTATTAATTGACTCTTAAAATATAATTTGGTACCCACATCTTCTGTTTCACATTTCTTTAAACCTCTAAAAAGAGACCAACAACAGTAGTGCTAGCTGCATGTGATTTGAATGCCTAAGCACAAACTAATGTGCAAGTTCAGCTAAGTATATATTTAAAACATTTTCTAAAGAGTTCCTGGAAAAAAAAAATCAAAGGGATATTAATATTTGATCTCTTCTGTAAAGATAAATTCACATCTGTAGCTAGACATACACGTACAAAGACACATAGGGTGATGTAGATAGTTACACAGTGGAGTGGATCTTTCTGACCTGACCTTCTCTGTGTAAGTGAAAGCAAGACAGAGACTAACTGCAGCAAACCAGAAGTATAGTAATTACTCTAATTCAGAAGTTACCAGCCTTCTGAGAAGAGAAGAACAGGAATAGAATCATGCTTAAATAAAGCCCATTTTGCTTTGTTCTTTAACCCAGTCCCATTCAAAATACTTTGGAATTTATGAGTCTACTGAAAGTGAAGTCTCATAATGTGCACAGCATGTTGCCAGTTAACTTGAATGAGTTTCTCCTCTGCTTTCTGTCTGATTACTATAATAGATTGCTTGAAAAGGGGCCCCTCCTTCTAAAACATATGTTCTATGATGAAGTACAAAACCAGTCCATAAGCAGTCCAGGTAGGTTTGTGTAGCTCACCTAAACATCTGCCTTCCAAAATGTGATCTGGGGTCCCTTGAAGCAATTTGGAGCAATGAATCTCTGCGGCACTCTGGCCCCAGCCCTGCAGCAGCACGATTCTTTGTCAGCCTTCCAGTGCTTCCTTGTGCAGTTCAAGAGACAAATGCTTGCTTGCTTGTGGGACTGCAGTGCTTTGATCTCCACTTCCAGATGGAACCAGAAGTGCTGAGGCACACAGAGAAAACAAAATCAAATTTTTGCAATCTGCAGGGAAGATGCTTAAGAATAATAGAAATACATTTCTATATGCTGGCTGCCTTCTTTTTTTTATGGCAGCATCATAACCTCAATCAAACAAAAATCTTTAAAACACCAGACAGAAAATAAGGATTGCAGATATCTTTTTTTTTTTTTTTTAATTATATTCTTATTTTAATCTTTTTGACATTTAGTTCTCCCAAAGACATAGACAAAGCTGCTTCTGATCTCAGTAGTAGAGGATTTGACTCTAAAAGTTCAAACCACAAACAATGAAGCTATTACTCCTATGATTCATCTGACCCTTCACAGGGGAAAAAGAGTACCCTGTTCTTATAGCTTACTGTAATTATTTATGAACTGATATGCAGTACCGGAATATCCAATATATTTTATATGTAGATTACCTCCATAGCACTGGCACATTGAAAGCACTCAGCTGTAAAAATTACTTTAAAAATCATTTATGCAATCTTTTGCATGTTGATCTTTATTTCAGCTGCAGTGTTTGAAAGCTGTAGAGCTTTGTATACTCTTTTCAATTGATTTCTCAATATTAATTCCATTTACAATGTCTTGCATTAGTCACATTTATAAGTATGCAAAACTAGTTTGAGAAATGCATTTGTTCTCAATATCCTTTCATTGCGCTCTGCTCAGAAGTACTGAAATTATTCTTCTCATTAGAGCTATTCAAACCCTTTAAGACATAGTGGCACTAACATTTTGAACTTTTATGCAAATAATCTGATCTTGTATCTGAAACTGACAGAAAAGTGAAAAAAGTTACATTTATAGGAAAAAAATTGCTTGATACTTGACAGATACGAAATGTGTTCTTTTTTGCTCTCCTTGAGGTCACTGGGAATGAATTCCTGTCACCACTATGGTATAAGTCTTATGGTTGCTTAATAACATGCACAACATATACTGGTCTCTATTTGTAGAGAAGAAATAGAGTATTTCATCTGAGAAGTCGTACCTTGCTTTCACCATGAGCTTAGCCCTGAAACAGATGGGAGATCTCCAAGGCTCAGAACAGATCAGAGCTGCTGGCTTGGGATCCATGACTGGCACAGCCATCTTCTGATGTCTTGCCCCACTGTGTCCTGGGTGCAGTGCTGCAGCCAGGGCAGATGCTTTGTACTTGGAGAGGATCCCAATGTTCCCCCCTCTCTTGTAGCTGCTGGAGCTGCAAGAGAAGTGTTTCACTTCAGGCAGTTGCTATTCCACTGTTCCAATTCCTGGGAGATTTCCAGGCTTCTCCTACAGCCAATTTACCACCATTCTCCATGGAGTAGGTCACCAAAGGCTGAGGAGATCAATTTTACCTTTCTCTGCTAGTTCTGTTGGAGAAAAAAAATCGTCAAAGAGATTGATCACTGCTCCTCTTAACCATGTCACCAGCAGACAGTCAAGGACTGAATGAGGACTGAGCCTGTCTTTCCTTCCCAGGACACCCTGTGACATG
Source organism: Rhadina sibilatrix (assembly GCA_013400275.1). Classification (NCBI taxonomy): domain Eukaryota; kingdom Metazoa; phylum Chordata; class Aves; order Passeriformes; family Phylloscopidae; genus Rhadina; species Rhadina sibilatrix. Next base: position 593,117 of record VWYO01019696.1, read on the forward strand.
CCCTGGCTTTGAGACAGTGAAGGGGGACCAGCTGCACCAATGTGGTAGCAAGCTTGTGTCCCATGCCTGCATTATCAGGGTTGTGTGGCTTGGTGGCAAAACCCACCTGTCCTCACCACACAGTCTGACCTGACATACCTTACCCCACATATGGGAAGAAGGGGGTCACTGAGGGCAAGGATGTCAACTGTGATGTGTCTGTTCTCAGGACAGGAGATATTCATTGTTCAGCACTGCTGGGTTTTGTGATTGAGGGTTTTCTTTTTAATTGAATTGCAAGCTCTCATTTTCCTTTAAAACTGGTAAATTCCAGTTTTCTCTTAACTAAGAGCTATTTAAACACTATTTTACTAAGCATACTTCAGATTTGAAGAGCGAGTGATGGCAAGAGGATCTGATATGACATGCAACAAGTCCTTTGACAGATGTTTCAAAGAGACAGTATTTGAAAGAAACCCACACATCCACACAAGGGATATTAGGAAACCAAAGAAACAGACATGTTAGGATCCAGGACCAGGATATTTTAAAATTTCATCCAATTTCAGGCTCAGATCTTGCTAATTTAGTGTACTATGTGCTATAGTTCAGAAGCATCAAATATTAATGGAGAGACACTAACCTTTGAATTGATTTTAAGGCAGTTTAGGAATATAACTCTTCCTTATCCCTTGCCTACATATGCCAGTAGGCCAGGAGAATTATAGCAGTATTATAAAAAACTACAACTATGTTGACATAAATTCCTATAAGGGACCTATGAGGGAAGGAAGTGACTATATTTTCTGTGCATTTAATTCTTTCCCAAACAGAAACATTCTTCTTCTGTCAATAAACCTGTGTTTTAAAAGCTCTGCATCTAGTTCCCCTCTTTGAAATCAAGGTTTACACATTGACATTTAAAAATCCCATTTATTCAAACTATCAAAAATTTTTAGTCCCTTTTGGAATAATAGACATATTTGGAATTACTTTGAGGATTTTTTATTTTGTCTCTTAATTAATTTTTAAAGGGGAAAATAATAAAAAGGGGGGAGTTAGAAATCCTAAGATAAATTCTTTCATAAAACAGATCATCATACCTTTTCCCCCAATAATTTTAAACATTGGGTTTTTTCTCTTTTTTTCCTTCCTGTCATAGTGACTCTACTGACAGAAGAGTGATGATTATATTATTAAATGAAAGTAATTTACTTTAGAATTTTCACTATCACTTTAAGATGTGTCCATAGATGTCTGCCTAATTACTGTTCTTTATAACTGATCTATCACAGAGATGCAAAAAACCCCAAATGCTACACATGGTATTTACAGAAGTAAACTAGTTTTTTTCTCGATTATTTTTCCACATATCAGTCTGCATTGAAAACAGTGATCTCTATGCTCTGTGCTTTACTGCAGGGGGATACAGTTATGATTACACTGAAAAGGAGGCTCTATAAACCGCAAACTTGCTACCTTTGCCAGCACATCATTATTACACCACTCAGTATGCTATTTTTCTTCTGTTTTATGCAAACAAAATCCACACTCCGTGGGAAAAAATACACTACCAAGGCATGACTTGAACCCCTCCTAGACCTCAAGCGCTACAGCCCATAATTTTAGTTTCAGATATGCATATTTCTGTCATGTCTATGTGTTAGTTTCAGCTGATAAAGGAACTGTGTTAGGGGAGATTTTACTTTTTGCCTGCCCTGCCTTGACATGGTAGGTCAATTTGAGTGGAGCTACTTGATCTGCCAGCAGTCAGCTACTTCCCATATTCAAGTGACCTTAATTAAAGTCTAGCTGAAGATGAATACAAAATACATGAGAATTATACACATGGACCTGGTTAAAAAACTGTTACAATTTGACCACTGAACAACCAAGCAAAACCAGAATAAATGTGCAGCAGCACAAACATGGGTGTAGGCATGTTAAATTAGAAAAACATGAAAATTATCATTAATGCCCCATAACCAATGCCTTACTAGAGCAAAGCATTAAAAGTATTATCTGGGAACTATGCCATGTACAAGAAGTATAAGGAAATTTCAAATGAAAATAAAGTTCAGACCATCTTTTCATTATAATTTCTTTCTTTCCTCTGAGTAGATAAAACACACCATTCATTAAATTAAAATCAAAAAACCTGACCACAATTATCTTAAATGTGTTACTTATTAATAAGTGAGGCTCTGTATGGATGTTGTCTCTGGAAATGCTCTTTTCAGATCTGGAAGGAAGCTCTGCATTCCGACTCCCTGCAGCCCTTCTGGAGGCATGAGATTTTTACTTGTCCTAGCAAGCTGGATGGTATTAATCCATTCCAGTTATTCCGGCTAGTTCGTGCCACCCTTGATGCGTTGCAAAAACTGTGAGAAAGGATACAAGGCAGTGTGGATATTTCAGGCACAGGAGTAAGGTGATAGTGGCTTTGCTTATGCACACACTTACCTAGGGGCGCTTTACTCCTCCTCATGGGCATCTATCAGAACTCAGCCCTGATGCAAGAGTTTTTAGGGCACAGAATGCAACTAGTCCAAAGGACAGTGTGGGAATAATTACACTTCCATATCTTTCATGTTTGTGGAAGCAAAAAGGCCAGGTGAGGCCAACTTCTGATTCACCTGACTGCCAGGATCTCTCAAAGCCTCACCCTTTTACTCACACAATTCTGGCTAGAATTAACTTCATTAAAGTTAGTCCTATTAGGGCTCATAAACGTATTTTGGGAATGCTGACAGCTTTCTTCTGGAATGGTGGTTTGTGAACAGTTTTCTTCCCATTCCACACACCAGCAATGATGCAATTAGGGTACGACAAGGTGGTGTCACATGCTGGAAACTTAATGTGCATTGCAAATGATAACAACCACAAGTGGGTGAGAAACCTTTCTGCCTCAACTTGTGGACCCTTGGGAGATTCCTGTTTTTGATTTATGAAAATTAGCTAGCTGTGAGAACTCTTTTGTTTTTTTGTTTTTTTTATGGCAACTTTTAGTGAGCTTGGATGAAAACCAAAAGAACAAGAATCAAAAAATCTATGTTTTCCTTTCACAACACCCCCTCCCCCCCGCTCCCTGATATTTAGCCAGATTTTGTCCTTGAGACTGAAGATCAAGGTGTTGGATGAAGTAGGTGAAAGAATTCCATTGTGGTATTTTCAGTGCTTTCTATTGGGAAGAATACATTGCAGTGATGTCTTCAAATTGAGCAGGGGTTCCCAAAGATAATAATTCAATAACTAAAGTGGTTTCAGCTACTAATTTCTAATTATTTCAGCAGTTAAAGTCTTTGAGGATGGAAAGTCTGTAGAATCGAAAGAGGAACTGCCCATATGTGCAATCCCCTTCACAGAAATGCTCTTGACCTCTTTCCCCTTCTGGTACAGGGAAGGGCAATGCTCCTGAATTCCTTCTCTAGGGAGACTGTGACACTTCACGAAATACTGCATCAATCAGCCTATTCAGCATGCACAAAGAGGAAAGATCTTTGGGTAATTCACTGTGAATGGATAGAAATAAGACTGAAATCCTCTAAGCTTCTTTAGTTTTCCATCCCTACCTCAGTCAGGCACAATACACTGCAACCCACAGGGGTTTTTTTGGTTTTTTGTTTTGTTTTGTTTTGTTTTTGTTTTGGTTTTGGTTTTGGGTTTTTGTTTGTTGTTTTTGTTTTTGTTTGTTGTTTTTGTTTTGGGTTGTTTTGTTTGTTTGGTTGGGTTTTGTTTGTTTGTTTGGGTGGTTTTTTTGGTGTTTTTTGTTTTTTGGGTTTTTTTAATCTTGCTTTCAGCATTCACACAATTACTATTTTTGCACTAAGTTGTTATTGGAAAATATTCATTTTGTAAAGAAATTTGAAACCCACTTCTTGTTACAATTACAGGCGTAAGTTTTTCTTTCCATCATCAAAACATTCAGGAGAATCGAAATTATGCTGACAGAGTAACTTTCCCATACCTTGTGGAAGAGAAAATGTTATGTCTTTGCAGGAATGAAGACAAAACAGAGGAGCAGCTGTTTCGTACATAAAGATACTGAACTAGGTCAGGGCCACTGAATGATGATAAAAAATGATATGCAGTGAGGCAGAATCTTGAAAGTGAATTTTTAGAACTGTAAATTGTATGTATTAGGGTGTTCCAGAGCAACTTGGTTGACTTATTTATTAAAGATACCTAAGGGTACCTGCTTTTTAAAAGGTCCTTATTCAATAGTTTTGAAATCAAGTATGTTTTTGGCTAGCCAGCCTTTTTAAAGTTCTAAAACTGCTAGTCATTTTTACATCTTAAATGAAGAATATGGTAGAAGAAGTAGAAGCAGAGGTAGAATTCAGAGGTAGAAGCACAAATCAACTAATTAATTTCATTTATTCAGAAGTTCATTAATTGCTTTCATTTAATGAATTCAAAATTTAATAAATCACTACAAAAATAATTACACTCTATTAATTCAGTATGTAATAAATAAAAGCAGACATAGGTTTTAAGCCAAAGCAGTTGTGTTTGAAAATTTTGTGATCATTGTAACCTGCACAGGCTGTTGCAATATGGAACAAAAAACCAACATGGATTGATCTTGTGCATAAACCTCCTACAAACTTCAGAGATTAATTTGGTTACCTAATTGCAAAGGATAGTTCTTCAGGTCTGTTTTTCAAAACACAGTGGGGAGAGGGGATATCTATTTGTCTCTAAGATGAAAATAGATAGCAATTGAGTTTGGTTGTTTTTTTTTAAATTTAGTACAAGAGAAATCAAGTATCTAATGTTCTTTGTGTGCATAACTGCATAGAAAATCTCATTAAACATTACTCATTTGGTCATTGTTGTTTATTTCCTTGGAGACAGCATCAAATCCTAAAGTACAATTGAAATCAATGACAAAACCTTCATCAATTTCCAGGAAAAACAGTTCAAGTCTAGTGAGGTAACGAGTTTTCATTAAAAAAAAACTAACAAAACCAACACAAAACACATTTTTCAAAGCCTGAAAAATGTAGTCCACTAGGAGCTTTGGGTATTTCAATATCTCTACTCCTCCTTTGACTGATAAATCCACTAACTCACATAGATTTTAGTTTTGAAGAAGAGTGGTAACTGAGTATCTGCTAAAAGGACAACAACAACAGACATGGATTAAGACCTTCAGCTGAAAGGAGGGTTCTGTTGCGAGAAATACTTCTGACATCATCTTGGGTTTATTGGGAACATGCATGCACACACACACACACCCCTTAATGCATTTATGTCCCAGATAGAATAGAAAGAAATGCAGAGATGAAAATTTCTGTTTAAATCTCTTGAGCTCACTAATTTGGGAAAGACCAGGGAGACAAACTGGAAGAACTTGTGGACATGATGTTGCAAAAGAGTGAAGTTTGGCAGAGGGAATTGTGGGAGCTGCTGTCATGAACTTATCCCATAATTGAAGTGTTTGTCAACTGGAAACAAGCACTTAGATGAGAAGACCTGGGTCTTAAGTTGGTGTCAGTGTGACAATGAAGAGAGATTCTTCCATTAAAAAAGAGATGTGATATTGAGACATACAAGGGCATTACCTTGCACGATTCCCTTGTAGAAGACTGACACAGTGTGAAATAAAGAATTCAGTTCTCTGAGAACATACTGAAGGAATAATGAATGACTGCTGAAAAAAAAAAGGTGATTAAAAGAGTTTTGCATTGTCATGTTAAGCAAATCTAAGGCCTGGACAGAAAATGTAATTTTGTAATAGACACCACTGATAGAAAAATAAGGCATGAATAAATTTAGGATGGAGATGAGATTTCTTATCCTTCCACAACTAGGTTTTTGGAACAACTTGTTTTTAGATTAGTTGTTATAAAAGAGTGCAAGGATTGCATGACACAGCCACAAGTAACATACAGGAATGGGTCTCATTGGCACAGAATGTTCCTTTCCTGGGAGCTTGTGTTGCTTGGTTTTAAAAACACGATTAGAGCAAGTGCTGGGGGAAAAAATACCAAAACAAAATAAACCAAAACAAACAAAAAAACCCAACCAAACAAAACCAAAACCCAAAAACCCCTCTGCAAAAAAAGTCTAAAACTCACTGGGCAGCCAAGAATTGTTCTCTAACAAGAGCAAATTTTATTGTTCAAAATAGGAGGATTTTCTTCAGATTGTACATTAGAAATTGCATGAATAATGATCTGATAATAATTTCAATGAAGGCGTATAGATTAACATAAATTTTGAAATTCATTTAGATTTCCACACAGCACCACCTATTGGAATGAAAATAGTAACAACGAGTCTGAAACAGTGGAAACATAGCTGGAGTCAACTATGATTAATTTATAAGTTTAAAGTGTAGAGGGCTCTGTAACTTGCTCTGCCTTGCAAACTGTCCCTGCTAATATAAATTTGACAGCAAATTCACTATTATTTTTTCATGTTATTAGAAAGGAAGACCTTACCACAGTGTAGGTGAGGTAAAGTTTTTCTTTGAGTCATTAGACATAATTTGGCACAAAGTGAAGATATTTACACAGATTTAAAGGAGATAAAAATATATTTCCTAGGAAAGAGAGCATTGTGTATGGCAATTTAAATGAGCTGCAGATAGATATAAGTGATAAAAAGTAGGTGCTTGGCCTGTCATTAGAGAACATATCAGCCACTTTAAAATACACTTCATTTAGACTAATCACCACATTATTGCTATTCCAAATGAGGCATGCAGGCGTAAAACCAAAATAGAGGAGTCCCTTCTGCTTGTTAATGAGGAGATTATAACATGTTGCAGGTGAGAATTTGAGGTGAGCAGAAAGCACGGACACTCCAGAGAACAACATCGAGAGCAAGATGGGACGTGTGTGGTTCAAAGGAGTGTTCTTGGGCATTTCTCTCTTTTGAGTTCCCTCTATCCTCCTTCCTTGTGGGAAAAGTCCTCCAACTTCCTATTCCTAGGATTTTTTTTCTTCTCACAGCTCTAGAAAGAAAGTTATGGGGAAAATCGGTGTTTTGCATGGACGTTACACTGGCAAAGTTTGAAATACCAGTGTCCCCCATACTCACCCTCTGTGGCTGCTTTCCCACTCAGCCTGTAGCTGCAAAAGCAATCCAGAGAACAGTTGTAAGATGTGTGGGGCAAAAAAATATAAAGGTCCATGCTGTGTCTCCCTGAAATGCTAGGATGCAGAAGGGTGATGTAAAAAATGTGGTAAAGTTCCCTTGGAGCAAAGAGCTTGTCCTCAGTTGTCCAGGAGTGCTCAGAAATGCTGCCTGCCCCAGCTTTCAGAGTGATGGAAAAAACTGAACACTGCTTAGTTGGTGTGTGGCCTCATCACAGTTGCCTACCCTGTCAGGGGCAGACACAGCTGTGCTCGTGTCAGGCCAGGAAAGCAGAAATTCTGGATCAGACAGCAGGAGCTTCCCCAAGCAGGATGCACACAGAAGGCAGCACTGACAGCCATACAGAGCTGCTATGGGGCACAGGGCACTGACTGACAGAATCATAGAATGGCTTGGCCTGGAAGGGACCTTAAAATTCTTCTAGTTCCAATCCTCCTGCCATGGGCAAGGACATGGTCCACCAGACCAGATTGCTCAAAACTCCATCCAATCTGGCATTGAATGCTTCCAGGGATAGGGTGCCCATAACTTCTCTGATGCCAGGCAGAGGCAAACAGCTCAGCCCTCCCTTCATCCCTCAAAAAATAGGATAGGGATGATCAAAAAAAAAAAAAAAAANTGCAGCTTAGAGAAATTATGTTCAGACTTTTTTATTTAAAAAAAAAAAAAAAGAAGAAGAAGAAGAAGAAAAGGTGTTGTGGATAGTGGGTTTCATTTAGTGCTGATCAAAGGATCTTTCAGGATTCCCAGCCACAGACCTTGGCTTTCCAGGCAAACACAGCCCTGCACCAACTCCCCTTACCACTTACTGTACCCTCAGCTGGATGACCTGATAGGATTTGGATAAGACTTTGAATAGGATTACTGCACCTGGCATTAAGGACCTCACAATTGTCCCATGTTGCTCGGAGTTTAGGATGTCTCTGGAAGCACTGAGATGAAACTGCTCTCTCCAGCATAAGACTGATGCTAGATCTGAAGACACAAATCATCATCTGCATGCCTTCCTGTCTTTCCTGAGCTAGCCTCAAGTTAGCTGAATCCCAACAAGGAGACATGATAATATTATAATTTTAATGCTGAAGTTCCTTAGAATGTTAATTGCTTTCTAAAAAATAAAGCTGGTACACCCACCACTGTAGTAGAGAGTATGCATAAACAATTACAAACACCACACTCCCATTTAGCAAGATCATCCACGTCATAAGACTGTTCTTTTGAAATTCATGAACATGTAAACAACAGTGTTCAAGAACAAAAGCAGAACTCTTGCACTTCAGTAGTATGGCTGTACTATAAAAAAATGGACACAAAATTATGATTCACAATATTTAGAGGATACCAGTTCATGATTTAGAGCAAATCTACACAGTTGTTTTTTTGTTTTTTTTTTGTACAGAGTTTGACATTTTAAAGTCTTGCACCTTATTTACAGTCAAGCAGCCACATTCTGTAAATATTTTTGTTCTTATTTAGTTGTTTGAAATCTTCACTTGCCCTCTGTTCTCACTCCCAGGTAGAGTTTGCACAACTAGGAGATTTCAAATGTGTGATTTTTTTTTTTTCTTAAAGCAACAAGAGCCATGCACAAAGCTAGCAATGTGTGGGGTTTCAGAGCATGAGGTTCAAAGCTGTCTTATTTAAGACATCTTAGTCATCAGCTTCTCACAGTCCATTGCTGCAGAGTCCATGAGCTCAAAAGAAAAACCTGGAATACTTCTAAAATAGTGATAAAATTGGGTTTGAGGGAAATTATCTTCTTTGTAAAAATCCTTTAAAATTCTTTTATATCCATAAACCTATGCCTCTTGCTCCTTTTCCACCCCATGAACAGTAATTCTTCTGTGATTCTTCTGTAGCCTACCATTCCTGCAAATTTGTTCATTTTTTTCCCTATAGAGGCACATAAAATAAAAAATAAAGATGGCAAGTATATTTTCATATACAAATAATAAGCATAATGAATTTTTATTGTATTTGCATTGGTTACTTGTGACTTAGACTTGTTTTTAAAATCTTTATCATTGTGTCTCCAAGAATTTCCTTCCTCTTTTGGATATCTCAAGATCAATGTCAGTCTATACAGTGCATTTACACTAACTCAGACTAAAAATGAACCTTCTCCTATTTCTTTTTATTCCTCTCATAACTTTTCCAAACAATCTGAAATAAATATTCCCCAGAAATATACTTTGCCATTTACTATAGAATAGCAGACAAAATTAAGCTATATGTGTGCCTTCATTTTTGTAATGAGTGATTTCAGAAAAGATGTAAATTGAGTTTCACCTCACTCTTTCAGAAAGACACACAGCTTATGCTACAATATGTATGAAAAATACAACAGCATTCTTACATCTTTGTATAGACCATACATTTATTGATGTGCCTTGATCTGATAAAAATACTACTAATAAAAAAAATCTGCAGACTCCTGAAAGGTCTTTTGCTGCAATGTTACAGCACTACCTGTTGTAAACCATGAACTGGTAGAATAAAGAAAATATCTGCATGTTTGCACCCTGACACTTGAAAATCTATTCTTTCATTGTCCTGATCTGAAGAACCACCACATTAACGATGTATTTTTGCACTAAGCTGGGCTCTTTGGATTGTTACACTCAAAAATACTTTTTCAATTTTTTTTTTTTTTCTCTACTGGTTGAAAAAAAAAAAATCCCATGCCTCTTTCCCCTGATTTCTGTCTGCAGTATTTTGAGGCTAACTCTATGAACCCGGAAAAATTATTGAGCTAGAAATACAGACTGACTTTCAAATGGATTGAATATTAGCCACTCCTATATCATGGATATTGGTGAGTACTCAAATCTTTACAAATCTGGGCCATTTGTGGCAAAAGCCATAGGCAGCCTGAGTTAAAAAATTGACCCCATCCTTACTTTGAATGACCCGATAAATCGACAAACATTTCTAAGTTCCAGTCATTGTACTTTCTAAGGGAGACAAGGAAGGGGGAAGCAAATGGTTGATCTTCCAGCTGCAAAAAACTCTGGTCACATCAGCAGGAAAATCCTGGCTATGGGATGTTATCCTGTGTTACTGACTCATTGCTCTGCTAGTGTTGCTTAAAGACTTTTCCAGGGCTGCAAGAAATCACTGCATCATGAGGAATGTTAACTTTATTTCTGACCTTTGAGTTATTTTTGAAATGTTTTTATTGAAATTACACTCACTCCTGAGCATATTGTATTTACAGTGTGTATGTATGTATGTATCATTGAAACAGGTGCCCAGAGACGCTGTGGAGTCTTCATCCTCAGAAATGTTTACAGCTCAGCTGGCCAAGACTCTGGGCAAGCCAACACAGCTGCAAAGTTGACCTTGTTCTGAGTGGGGGCTGGGACCAGATGCCCTCCAGACAGCCCCTGCAGACAGAATAGATTATTGGATGATTCTGTTGTTCACTGTCATGGTAGCAAACAATGCAGGTGCTTCCTTTTTCTGCCATGTATTTAATATTTTTCTCATTATGTTGTTACCAAATCCCAGTGTAATGAGATTTCAATGCTTTTTAGTATTTTAAGTAGGTACAGGAAATAGAGGGGATCATTTGTTAAGAAGCAATATCATCCCTAATTAACTTTGTATACCATTTACATGCTAATTTGTTTTAAGTGTTTTTAAATACAAGTAAAATATGAATTGAAATGACAGAGTACTGGGTGGAGCTATTTATATTTTTCGTCAGATCAGAGATTCCTATCAGTTCTCATAATAGTTTTACATTGGATAAATTAACCATTGATATTGCTCAGCTTTTACTACAGCAGGTAATTGTCAAAATTCATTTCTAGTCACAATGTTTTATGTCTGGAATATAATCTGAAATTGAGATCTCCTGGGCAGTCCAATGAACAAGACATGGCAGTCAAAGGCTTTGGTATATCATATCTCTGCCACTGAATAAGTGCATGCTTAAACCATACTGGGGCCCAATTTGAGGTTTATTATAACCAGGAAGGAACTTTATATTGACTTCAGTGAACTTTTTTGTAACGTCTACTTCTCTTAGTTCTGATTTTGAAAGTCTCATGCAAGTGAAAATGTCTGTTTTTAATCTTTAAGATAATAGTAGGTGCTAAATGCAACCTCAGGGAGAGTGAGGAATAGGGTTGAATAAAAAAAAGTGATCCTTATTCATGCATTGTGCAAAATGTGATGCCTAATGGATGGGGAGGGAAGGAGAACATTTTCTCTCCAGATAAGTTTTCTCTTTAAATACTCATAAATTTTCTTCAGAAGGCTCTCATGAACATTAATTGTTTACTGTCATCATTGTTGTTGTATTGATTGCTGTTATTTACAATACTATCATAGTAATGCCTTTAGCAAGGCTTTCTAGTTCAGTGAAATGGGAAAATGATATTCAGTTCCTACCTGTAGGAGCAGGATTGTATCTTAGTTGTTAAGAACATTTAAACAGCGTCATTAAGCTGAAGTCTCAGAGACTTCTAATTCCACCTGCCTTGCAAACAGGAAAGCATTTCTGTTTTGCTTCAGGGTGGGTTGGTTTGGGCTGTTGCTTTTGTAGGAACTCTGTGTTAATAAAATTCACGCTGCAGGTCAGGAAGTCCTCCTGCAGGCAGATGGAATTTAAAGATTATCCAAAAAACACCATTCAAAACTGCCTGAATTTGGCAGGGATGTTGATCACAGTGGGAAAAGAAGATCCTGTTTATGTCTTCCTTGCTGCAAGGGCATAAATTATAGGATGTATATGAACCAAACCTCAATTTCTGCACATCTCTTGCAAGAGGTCTGTGTTTATAAACACATAAACCATCTGTTAAGTGTTTGCAAATTAAACACCTGGCTTTTTATAGTACAATTTTATATCTAGTTTCGAAAAAGCCTGTGACGTCTGACAAAGTTGCACAGGCTGTTGCTTGACTCTGCAAGAAATGCAAAATAATTACATAATTACAGAAAATGCCTGCAAATACAGACTGCATTTTCCCATTTCAGGTGAATTCCTATGTTGAAGTAATTAACTGCTCCTTTGCAATGAAAACTTTGCAAGAACTTTAATTTTTTCAAGTCTTGTATAAATTTTTGTGATGTTTGTATCTTCATTGAGGAGTAACTGGAGTAACTGTACATGAAAGAAAATCAGTTTTACAAAAAAGTATGTACTCTAGATATATCATGTGCATATCAAGCTAACATATCTGCTTTTTCATTCGCAGAAAACATCTCCAAGCCACTGTTTATGTCAGAAAACACTTTCCAGCACTGAGGTGGTTACTAGCTTTCCACATAAGACACTGTTTGCCTTGGAAAGGTGGTTTGGCCTCACAATTGACAAAGATAATCAGAAAGCAAAGACAACTCAATCTCCAAACTTTGAAGAGGTTAAAATAGACTTTGATGTCCTCACACAACAAAATCTCACATGAATATCTATTTGCATTTTTGATTGCCTAAACATATTCTCCAGACTGGCCTTAAATCAACAAACAGATTGTTCTGCAAAGAGATGCTAAGGTTTTTTTTCAGAGTGAAATCAGCCATGAAAATTCTGGCACATTTCTAAATATGTTTCATTGGATTCTTTTTGTAGCAGAAGTCTAGTTTTAGCAGGTGCCATTAAAGCTTGTGCTGTTTTGTGAGGAACATGTTGGTCAGCTCCACGGAAAATTTATGACCCACCAAGAGTCTGTCAATCTTCAGTGTATTTGCCCTCTGATGGAATGGAAACCAACCTCTTTATCAGTGAGCATACCCTGCAGACATAAAAAAAATAAATAAATAAATGAAAAACCCATTTCATTTGAGAAATCAAAGCAATTTTTTTTATGACTTAGCTTATTTTTACTTTATCCAGGCAATGCAACAAAAATGTGTCATCATCCAGCTGCACCAGAACTTTACTAATAAATGGCTGTAACTGCCTGATGGTGCATGCAAGAAGTTTGGTTCTGTTCCCACTGAAGTCAAAGGGAGTTTTGCTACTGACTACAACATATCTTGTCCTTGTGTGAACCTAATAATACTCATCACGTCCATGAATAGCATGCACCATGTTTTATGATGACTATTTGGTTTACTCATATTTTATTATTAGTCATTTGAAACTTACATATTAAACATTGGGATATAGTTTCTCCTCTGAACTAAGTACTTTGTGAAGCCACAGTAAGACAAATGGGAAAGATACTAGCACATTAGGGACAACTAAGAATTCATCTGCCAAAGCGAATTCCCCAGCTGATGAAGAGAAAAATAGCTGATTCTTATGTTTTGCAAACATCAAGCCCAGGTCATGATGTTAAGAAGTCAAAATCAAGGTGGTTCCACTGATTTTTAGCTTTTAAAAGGCCATGAGAAGAAGTGCCAGACAGTATAGAGCAGTATCTGCAAATCTCAGTCAGCACTGCAGAAACAGAAAGCTGTTATCTATCTTGTGATCAGTGATACTATCTTTCTTAGGCTGAGTTGTTGGCTTCTGAGTCTGAGCACCAAGATATCAACTCTTCATCGTATTAACAGAAAACACCTTTTGAATAATCTCTGCAATGCTTTATACAGAAGAGTCTCTCTGACATCTCAGGGAACATCCCCAGATTTTCCATGGAACAAGGATGTTTTCTGATTCTTTCCTGATGAAATACAGAAAAGCTTGTCTGTCTCTGGCACACAGAGGGGGCACTTGAGGACTAGAGATACTCAAATATGTTCTCCTGGGTGTTGGAATAAGAAATGCTGAAGAGGAAGGAATGCCAAAAACTCATATTTTTTCACTGAAGATCTTAGACACAGAGCTGCAAGCCACAGCCTGTGTGATGTGGTCTTCACTGGTGCCTACTTCCATTCAACATCCTTTAGCCCATGAGTGCTTTTCCCAGGCTGCCTCTGGCCACTTACAGCAGCAGTGTTTTCTCTCTCCATGACTTATAGCTCCTAGGTGCTAGTAAATGCTGTGATGGTGATGATGGCTCTGAGCAGCGAGAGGAGGCTGTTCAGAGTGGAAAGGTGATAAAGAGCAGCAGGCACAGCAGCACCAGTGCAGGAATAAACACAGGCTCCTCTTCCCTTCCTCATGTTCCACTGGTGCGTGACCTTGCTCACATGGGTTCTGAGAGCTCCCCTATGCCATGGTGCTTGGAGACAATCTCAGCTTTGCAGAGGTTGGCCCATTGACCGAGGCATAATTTTGTGTTTCTGTTCTTACTCATTTGTCACTATGGGGAAATTTTCTTATTCTCAGGAAAATGTGTTTCCTGCTTTAAGAAGGTACGTAGACATTGGTCAACCACATTGATGTGGCCACTGTGATTTAGGGAAACAAAGCAAAAAAGCATTGGCTTCTGGAGCACTGTTCCACCTTGCCCACACACACCACAGGAGTTCCCATGAACCCCTGCAACACTATGCTTGTATCCAAGGTTTTCAGGGTGAGGGAATGTTCTCTGGCGAGTTCAAAAACTGTCAGCGATCAATATAACTTGCAGTACATAGCAAGAAAATTGCAACAGATAAAATAAAAAATGAATTATCTGCTTCAACAGCATTGCCTGTGCAGCACCATCAGTTCCTTGGCTTGCTTCACTGTCCATTTACAGAAGCCTCCTCACACTCATTAGAACATGTGTTTCTAATCAGAAAATGCTCAAGGAAAGACCACCTGCCTACAAAGGATACTTTTTTTCCCAGTCTAAGTGGGCGTCTTACAGACAGGTTTTAGTACACAGCAGAAAACAAGCAGACAATGAAGTGAAAGGGCAGCTTTCTTCTAATGAAAGCCTACACTATTATCTGACATGTTTGTAACAAAACTAGGAGAGAAGGCATGTCTTAATGATTATTCCTGGTGAAAATATAATGAATAAATAACCTAATGGGAGAACACAGTAATAAGAAACTTGTTGTTTGCTTTGGGGCTTTAGTTTACTTTGGCTTGTCTAACCAAGATTTTTTTAAGAAAAAAAAAAAAAAAGTCTGAATGTACACAAACAGGGAAATAAAATTTTTCATGACTGCTGATTTTCAATCAGAGTTTTCTGAGCCATCTCTAAACAGTAAGCAGTTAAAAAACCCCAATGCTTTAAAGAGTTCTAGAACTCTTTAAAAGTAAACCATAGAGACTGTTGGGCAAGAAAGGTAATCATCTTTGTGGCTTATTATACTGATAACAGGTGAGCCAGATATTAAAGTCTTCTAAGTGACAATCTCAAAGAGTAGGAGCCTAATCCCTTGCATTTGAGGCTTGATCCAAAATGGACTTGGTTTAATGATTTCTGTTGACTTAAGTGGACACTGAGTCAATCTGATCTGCTCTAGTACTTTCAATTTCACACAGTCATGCCTTTAAGAATGATGTGATTGCACTGTGAGAGTGATGGAAGCTTTACTTGGCTGAACCATCAGTGTAAAAAACAAAAAGCTGAGGCCAGTTAGATCCAACAAGGACTTGACACTATATGTTTAAGAGCAAAATAAATAACAAAAACCACTAAGAAAAGGCTTTGCTATCAGCAGAAAAAGATCTTAGAAATTAAGTGATTGTCAATAACTCAGTAGTAGGTATCTATACCAATGTCAATCAGTGCCTAAATAAATGAGCACATGGGAAAACAGCCCCTTCTCTCACAGTGGTTCTCACTGTATGTTCTTTTATTCTAAAAACAGAAATTGAGGAGGAAGATTTCTTCCAGTCCAAAGGGAATCTAAGGAGCTCATCACCCAGAAACGAGAGGCCTCTGCAGTCTGAGCCTGCAGTAGGCAGCTGCAGACAACTCCTGTTGCTCTACAGGCAGCGTGCCACATGAGAGGCCAGCAAGAGACCCAGCAGCAAGAGACCCAGCAGCAAGAGACCCAGCAGCAAGCCCGTGTGCTGCTGCTGCCAGACATCAGCCTGGAAGCCGACGGCTCAGTATCCTGCAGCAGCCACGCACATCCTGCGTGTGCACAGAGGTGGCTGAAGGTCATTCTCCACAGCCAAATGAGCGTGGGAGGAAGGTGGGGAGTGACATTACTGTCACACCGCCAGCCACAGGAGGGGGAGGCTGCAGAGCAGTGACTCCTTCTCACACATACACCACATGCACACACAGACTTATGAGCCAAACTGCTTTATAACAGCTCTGCTATGTAGCAGATACAAAGTCCATGGCTTAGGAAAACATCCTTCTCTGTGCAGAACTTCACTATTTTTTACAATAATGTTACCTTATGCAATTCTTGCTGATGGAAGCTGTATTAAAAGCTCAAGGCCTGAGGACTCAAAATAAAACAGAAAGCTGAGAATCATCTAATCAACAAGTCATAGTGTCCTGTGACCTTTTTAATGAAGAGAAATAAAGCAACCTAAACACTAAAAAGGCTTATATCTTTAAAAGTTTTTAAAGATCCAGACCATTATTCATTTGCAAAACTGATCTCTGTTCTACACTTCCCTCTTTCAAAAGTTCAAACACTTTTGTTTCAAAAGTTGAAACAAAAAGAACACATCTTTCTTCTATTAACCTTTTTATCCATGACTACCTTCTTAATTACTTTCTTTACTTAATTACTACACTTTCAGGCCTGAGACCAATGGGATAATAACAAAAAAAAAGTTCCAACACTAATCGTAATCCAGTGGCTATGTACTTCCATCCAACAGTTCTGAAAAGATGGAATTTAAACAGGTTCTTGGGCATTCCTGTGAGTCATGCAGTATCCACCAGGGCCCTCAAGAACTTCTAGTCTAGCTCTTCTACATGCAGGAAAGGACAATAATGTGCATGAGCACACACATGTTTGCTTCTTAATCACCCACACAGCAGGGATAAGCAGATCAAGTGACACTTTATAAATGAAAAATGATGTGCACTTAATGATGTACAAAATCTCAAGTAGCTAAAAAGTTTGTTTAGAACAAGCTGGGACTTCCTGTTCATCCAGATCTTATCTGAGCAAATCAGATCTCTCAACTTCAAGAAAACAGGGCTGGAAAATTAAGGATGATTGTCTATTCACAGTTGGACTTGGTGACTTTATTTCAGACAGATATGGGGAGAATAATTCCTACACAGTAAATGAGACAAAAGGAAAAAATGGAAAATGTCTGTACTAAAAATACTTTGAATCACCCAGATAACACCATTTTAAGCACCTAAAGTCATCCAGCCATTCTTTGTTTACATCACTGATGTATACTTCTAAATAACTAAATTTGTGTTTGTTTTAGGGTAAAATCTGAAATCTGCTGCCAGACACTGGAAATAATGGTATAAACAAGTTCGTTGAGTCCAGTTCTCTCTTTGGAATGGCACTTGCAGCTTTGAGTTTTGTAGTGCTTGCTGGAATCAAAGTTCTCTAATGTTTTTTCATGCTGGCTGGATTAAGTAAAAATGAGTATTTTTCTCCCATCTTCTGAAATTCAGAGAAGTTTCAGCCAAATCTCCTAGCCTCCCATTAATTATATACTTTACATCTTCTTCACAGGTTCTAATAGAAGTCAGCTCAGCTGCAGTTAGGAAATATAAGTGAAAGTAAATAAATTCATACTCAAGACTTGGCATCCTTCAGCAAACTTGCATATAGTTGCTATCTGTCTCTGCTTTTCTCCAATAGCCATGGTGATGCCTCAGTGTCCGTTTCTGACCACACAGTACCATCTCTGTTCAGCCACTAAAAACTGAACCAAGCCAAAGGTTTATGCAAGGATTAGCAGGCTGAGCTTCTGGTAATGCTACCAGGATTTTATTCCATTCTTGACAGATACAATGATGTTTGTGTTAAACTCTATATCCACTCCCAGCAATTTTTCTTGTCCTTAGCTCCTAAATCTCCCAAACTCAGTCTGCTTGAAGTGTTTTTAAATTACTTACCTTATCCCAGGAGACAACATGATTTTTCCTTCAGAAAGAGTAGCTATCTTCAAGGTTTCTTCAGGAAGACTCCTTTATTCGGAAAGATTTCCTCAGCATCTACCTGAGGTATTTCATAAACAATATAGGCACTCTAACTTTTTCATATTGTGATAACAGCAGTGGTTGATGGCACTCCAACAAATTGTTTGAAGGGTTTGGTCAAAGCCCAATGCTGGAGCCAGACAGCTGCTACAGCTGGCATTTTCACTAGCAAAACCCACAAGTGGTTTGTGATCTTTCCAAATGGTAAAGAGACTTCCCATGCAATTATGGAAGCACTTGAAAGTCCAGTGATAAAAGTTAGACTTTCTGTCTCCAACTGGCAGTAAATCTATCATGCCATTTGACTATTCTCCAGAGATTGCCACAGTATGGCTCAGAACTATCCCTTCTCTTATATTACAGATAAATTGTTGCTCAAAACAAATA
The DNA here is from genome assembly GCA_013400275.1 of Rhadina sibilatrix. NCBI lineage: Eukaryota > Metazoa > Chordata > Aves > Passeriformes > Phylloscopidae > Rhadina > Rhadina sibilatrix. Next base: position 611,509 of record VWYO01019696.1, read on the forward strand.
AGCAGCATGGAGGCCCAGGGAAGCTCTAAAATACTTGGTTCTCTCTCTCAGTACCAAACACAGCTCTTATTCTTTGCAAACTATGTGAATAGTTTGAAACTGCTAAAGAACAAAGAGAAAGTTGTTAAAAGGTAAATGAAGGCACATGTGCTTTTAGAAATTATGTTCAGAAAATTTGAATCCTTTCACTGTTCATCCAACGTTTTATGCAAGATGGACCACTCTCTCTCTACTTTGCCACCATCAAAATCTCTTTCTGTAGTTTAAGCATGTGCTTTTTTTTACAGAAGGCCTGTAATGCTTTGTTTGAAGTGCCTTTGTTGGCTTATCGGTGTTACCCATGCAAGATGTGAGGCTGTAAACAGCACTTGCTAAATCACTTCTCTAGAAAATTCTGAAAGATGATTAAAGTTCATTTCACCACTTACTACATCAACATAAACAAACATTTTTAAATGTCTAAAACATATATTTCTTACAACTATCTTCCAACTAACTCCATTGGCTAGTTCTCTCTCTGTACACATACAGTAATTATCTAACATTTAGACATTAGTCACTAGCTTTTATACAGGCTCTTCAGATGTGGATAGTTTTGTCTGGCTTAATGAAAGAGGAGGTTCATTCATAATATTACAACAGTGAAATGATGTTGGCCTATCATCTAGACTCTTTAATTTAACCTCAGGTTTTTCTCTGAGGATCTTAGGCACTCACTTTGTATTCATATGTTTTGGTCTAGATACAAATCTTGGTCTTTACAACTCATTAACCTCTTTCAACAATAGCATTATGTCAGTCTTCAGTGTCTGACAGATTCTCATTTAAAGGTTTGCCTCAGTTTCCATTTAATTTTTTACATGCAATTTTCTGCCCAAGAAATTCACATTGGTCCCTTGAACACAAGGAATAAAAACCCTCTTATCTATATATTCTTTAGATTTTATCTTATTATATATTTCAAGGTATGCTTTAGCATTTATTTAATTTAGCTTTTTTTTTTGTCAATACTACTGTTGTGACCAGGACCAGCTGTGCAATGCACAGCCAATACATACACTCCATATAAACTGATAAATAAATGTGAAATGGAAGTTTTTCTCTTCACATCTTGAATTTATAATTATTTATGTATGTCACTAGTTGGCAAGGCTCTACTTTCTTTCCTTTCAAGGCATATATGTCATTCTGCAGAACAAGAAAGTTCTTTACTCCTTCCTTTTCATACTGTCTCCAGGTCTCCATATCATTGATTTGAGAAGATGATTGATGGACTGCTTTGCATTTTCTGGCTTAATGCCTGATCTTGAGGCATTTCTTGCAAGAGGCCACTTGCAATATACATACCCCTCTAAAATGAGCTATCTCTTTCATGCTTTTTGAGCTTGAGACTCTTACAACATGCTTTGTATTTTCTTTACTAGGGCAGTTTCTTTTCCCCTTGATGCTAAGCACATCTTGCAATATTCCTCAGTTCTCCTTCTATTGCTAATACTAATTCCATTACTTACAGAAATGTTAAATTCATCACTTCTGCCTGAACTTTGAAAGCTGTCATTTTTCATAAAAAGCTGGCCCAGAGTATATCATTAAAGACATTTTCAGAAAAGCAATACATAAGCTTTGTTGCATACACAGTTATAGATTCCTTTTGCATCACTATACAAGTCTGAACTGTGAATCATTTTCCAATAGCTACATGGAAATGGTACATAGTTTTCTGTTAAGTTTTACAAATCTTCAAAAGTCATTCTCATCTCTGAGAAATTCTGTATGTGGGCAGAGACTTTGCAGATAAGTAGCCCTGAGGGAGTAATTTGCCACACTTGTCTACCATGTCTATCACAAGAAATTAGTGCCTACATTTTAAAATGAAATTGCAATTTTCACTGGTTGCCCTGACTTCATTAATTTTTCATAAATTTTAACGATTTTTAAGTGTTCCTTGTCAGCAATGTTGTTAATTCTCTACCAGGATATTTCAAGCTGGAAACATCTGCCTAACTTAAGTACAGCATGACTGGAATGGGAGTGGGGGGAAAATCACTACCACTCAATGACAGGGAGTAAGATTTCATATCTTTGGCTTGCTGAATTCTAAAGAGAGACAGCTCATGAGGCAGATAGCTGTTTTATATGAAAAACAAAATTGCACAGTAGTCTTCCATCTTAATTTGGAGTAAATTGTCTGTTCAGAGATTATGAATGTTGTAAACAGCATGATTTCAAACTTAAATTAATGAGAGGGTTTCCCATAGCAGTTTATTTCACACCCTTGTACCAGACATATTTCTGTAGGTGTTCTAGATTCAAAACAAATATCTGCAGGCAATTGTTAAAAATGAAAAAGCATTTTGTGTCCATAGTTAAGTGTGTTTGAAGACATCCGTCCACCGCTCTGTGTGGAAATGGGACCAGTAACCAGCTGCCACTACTTAATTTCTTCTTCACAACTCTAAATTTCTCTCAAAGTCATATATCCTAGGAATAGAGGCAATAACCTCTGAATTTATTTAAACATTTCTCTACTGTCACATCTTTGACTCATTCCCATACAACTAACTAGGAGGATAGTGATGTTGAATAAGTATCTGGGGACTAATTGCACTTACATGCCTGATGTTTATTAAGAGCAATGCATCAAGAACATACTCACTCAAAATTAAATAGACAATCCTTTTTCATTGCCTGCCTTATCTAATAAACACTATTCCATCCCAAAGCTGGACTTTGGCAGGATATTCACATGTAATTCAATATCCGTGCTTCAAAATATTTCACATTGTTTTTTAGGTATGCATTAGGATTTAAACTTCACCTCTCCTCATTGCCCAGTTAGGAGCACTTCAGTCCTGTAAGGCCTGGAATGTTACATATTCATCCTCCTTCCCTTGCACAATGTCAAGTCAAGAGTCACGAGGATGTGGAGTGGTAACTACTCGAATATCATGGGAAAGAGCATTGCTTTTTTTTTGGAAGGAGTTCTCAAACCAGATTGGCAGTAAAGCAGTCAATGAAGTGGTATGAAGGTCATTAAAGAGGTATGAAGTGGGGCAGATATATTTGTGTAGATTCGCGAAAACAGTGGCATAAAACAGACAGGGTCAGAGACAAATTTGCTCATGCTTAATTTCCAGTGATTTGGAAGCAAGAGAAGAAACACTGGGCCTAGAAAATTTGGATCAAACGCATTGCCAGCCAGCAAATGGAGCACATATGGCAGAGGGAAATTAGAAGTGGAAGAAAATACTCTATAGGGATTAAGAATTGATGGAAGGAACAAGATGGATACATGTCAAGAAGACAGACGCATATTCTGTTGTAGCCACCTTCAAGCAAGGTACTGCCATACCTAACTTTTTTGAACTTAATTTTCTCAAGACTGCCTAAGTGGAAGATACAGTTATTCAGCCAAGAAACTGAAACAATATCACATAATTTATCTATTAAAACACATCTAGCACAATCCTTACAATATTATCTGCCAAAGTGATCAAGCTATTGTGTAAAAGGAAAACATGTAAAAGAATAAGCATATAAAATTATATGTGTTTTGAAATATTTACATTTTGATGAGAGGCAGCAAGAAAGACTGAATAATTCAGTTTACTATTTTTTTTTTTACTGATCAAAATAATCATCAAGAAAGAAACTACGGCCAGTTAGAAGAGCATGGGATATTTCACATTTTCTTTCTTCTGCTGCATTGTATTTAATGGAAATTAAACCTCCTGCATCTGACACTGGAAAAAAGAACCAACCACATTATTAATGTTTATCAACATATCATGTACTATAAATAAACAATCAACTAAATCCCCAAGATGGTGCAAGTTTTTGTTTAACTATATCAAGGGACTTAGAAGAAACTTAGCTTGAATTTCTGTTCATTGAATATTCTGCTAGGGCAGATTATGACTTTAGAAAAGATGTAGGTAATATGATCTTATATATATGTATGAAACTGCTATATATTGGCAAAATATGGCAAATATTTATCCCTCAAAAATTGTCCCGACATCTCTCCTTGGTCTTAAGTTTAAAGATATTTCAGGTTTACCCTTTTGCATTTGAAAAATAATTTCATCAATATGCATCTAATTGGTTACCAAGGTCTAGCAGATAAATTGACAGGTAGTGAAGTAAGACAGATGTTCCTTTTTTCTGAATAGCTTTTATATTCATTAAACCCTTTATGTTGGTTCTAAAACAGCATGCCAGTATCACAGATGACCACCTTGAAGTATGAAATAGAGCAAATGTTCTGCAGCAAATAATTTTGCAGCCAAGTCCCAATTCTTTTCTTGTTGATGAATTTTGTATTGAGAGAAAATGTTTATCATTTTAATTAAACAGGAAAATTGTTTTGCAATATTCTGTAGTTTATTCAAGAGCATCTGGTTTAATTATCCTAGACTGGGAAACAACTGCTTTGATTGGAGGCACTAGTCACAAGGTACGGGTAAGAATGCTTCCACTTGGCAAGTATTCTTCCCTGTTGCTTTAAAATGTGCTCTTTCAGTAAACATTCCTAAGAAAAGCTCCCCAACTAGCAATGGCCCCATGAGGCCAACATTTAAAGTCGCAAACTAGCATATTTGAGAGGTGACTGCACCAGAGTCCCTGTTCGACTGATTCATTCTCCTTTTCTTTGATACACAGCAGATGGAAGAAAAGATGGCACACTGACTGTGGACCATTGAAAGCTTTACCTCTGCAGCAAAGACTTCTCTGAACATTAAAGACACTGTAAAATCCAGAGGGTTTTTGCCACTGAGAACTAGCAACAAGGTTGAATCCAGGGTAGTTAGCCCAACCAAATTACTTTCTTTCCCTGATAAATCCGCAAGATTCACCAAGGTCAACCACATTCTGATTCTCTCTAGAGCACCGTAATAATAAGGCATCTCCAAAATTCCCTCACTCAGGCCTCCTAAGAAACCATTTGTGGTCTTCTGATCTGTCTAGGCTTATCTAACAGCAGAAGTGGATTTGCTGTGAATGCACTTGTGGTGCTCCATGCCTGTACAGGTTCACGCTTTCCAGAGGAACTGAATACAAATGTATTGCTGCCTGGTTGCCACAGAGCCTGCAGATCTGTGTGGAGTGGTCTGCCAAGGAGGGTTATATAGGTTTTGCCTTACAGATTTTTAGTAAATCTAGGCTTTAAGGTGACCTTAAGATTATGTGTAACTACTGGTGTGGACATAAAGTGACATGCAGACAACACAACATCCTGAAGGATCTGGCCTTCTTTGGATTTGTTTTCTGACTGCACTTTGTTCTTACATCTTAATTAAAAAAAAAAAAA
>VWYO01019696.1:616850-631138 GCA_013400275.1 Rhadina sibilatrix
AAAAAAAACCCACTGGTGTTTTACACCAGTTTTACCCTCTGTAATTTTCTGTTTATTTTATTTCTTTGGCTAAACATTTGCAGAAAAAATGAAGATGAAAATCTTGGAAGGAATTTTTGAAAACAAGAAATGTACTCCACCCTTATTACAACATTATTCTTATTAAGCCAAACATTTTTCCTTTAACAAATTATCTGATATAGACACATACAGAAAAGGCATAAAATACCTAGAACAACCAAATCTTTTCAGATTAAAATAAAATAATTAGGAGGGGTGAAATATGTGAATAGATGAGAGAAGGCAAAGAATGCAAACTAAACAAGAAAGTAATACTCTTTGTGTGAATAAAGCTAAAATCTTGCATAATAATTCCTTGAGTCCATGAAGAAGAACTTAGACTGAAATAAAAATCACATGGGTTTCATAGTTGCTTCCTATTGTGAGTGGATAGTGGGGCTTATGTGACTAAGCAGATGAAGAAGGGAATGAGCACATGAAGAGTGGAGGGGGGAAAAGTGAGTAAATAGCCAGAGCAAAATAAGAGTCATAGGGGTAAGCATGTTAAAAGTGAAAATCACAGTAAACCTGCACCTTAGCTTTCTGAGATGCTTAGTAAGAGGAAGGCTTAAAAAAGAAACTTGCAGTCATTTCAGGAAGCTATCAAAGACGTGGCCTTTCCCTGTGTTTATAGCTGGATTTTATTGCCTGGATGGTGTGCTGTTCACTCAAGGTTAGCGATTTATGCTTCAAGTCTCTTTCTGAGAGCTAGGCTGCTTGCTAGAGGAGCCCCTTGAGGCAGCAGTTTTCAACAGAAAGTAGTCACATACATCACCAGTTCCCTAAAGTGTATATAATTGCCTTTGCTGACCTACAGACAGACATTTAGAGCATATTTTCTCCAAGAATTTCCAGAAGGACTTAAAGTCATGATCATTACTTTTCCTGACACCCTTCACATCTCCCCATACAGTTTTTCTCTAAACTTGTTTCAACATAAGTCTTATGCCAAGAATGCTTTGGTTTGCATTGATTTTTTTCTCATTATAAGCCCTGCTAAAGGAGAGCCCATTGAATCAGACTTGTTTTCAAAGACAGCTTTGGCTACTGCATGCAGTCACTGGCTGCATAGCAGAGCTCTTTCTTTTGCAGCACAGGGAGTGCCAATATGTCTCAAAACAGCCTGTTAAAAACTCATTTTGGAGTAATCACTGATTTGAGTGCAAGGGCTTGCACCAAATGATTTACAGAAGTCCTTGATGATATAAAAGTTTCTATGACTCTATAATCCTGTGTCACAGCACTGGCACAGAAGTGGCAAGCGAAGGGGCAGAAAATATGTTTCTGCCACCAATACACATTTAATCACACCAAGAACATGGATGTTCAAACATTGCAAGTTAATCTCTGTATGAAATACAGAAACTGACACTTAAATATTTTTATAGCTGTCATATATTTCCCTTTTCAAAGAAAAATATCACTGAGAGCATTACTGCAGAATTTTGCTTATTAAGAATTACTACATTTTACAGATTTTTTTGTCAGAAATATTTCACATAACTCCCCCTTAGTTTTAAGACTTACCATATCAATTTTCATCACTATACAGATAGTCAACCACAATCAGTCTTGTAATGGAAACTGGCTTACTGCACTTTTTGTTTTATGTCTGTATGAGAATTAGCAAATGCAACATAACTAAAGGAAGTTTGCACAAGTTGTAAGTGTAGCTATGACTTTGAGAGAATCCCAGATTCCTAATAAAGTTACAACATTTGTATTTTCACTATATAAATGATCTGTGAATAAGATTGAAAACCATGGGTTTAAACACTGGTTGAAGCTAAAACTTTCTCCTGTTTAGCAACAGAAGGTAGTATCCTAGTAAAATTAAATAACCTTATCTGAAGTTTTGGTAATATTTTCTGTGCTGTACAGTCAGTAGCAATGCTTAAGAACAAGGGAAACATAGTCACAGGGTGAGAAATGATGCGTTGCTGACTTTATAGTCCAACAGGGTGAGCATCCTGCCCCAATATGAAGTATGAGCTGAATGGCCTCATGCTCGGTAAGCTACATCCAGTTCTCTTAAACCTAAAATAACTATTGCAATTTTATGCTTTAAGAAGTTGAAGCTGGCAGGCATCTCAGGCTGCAAAATAAAACTTCAGTTGTTTCCTATGACTCTAGTTGTCCTGCCACAACTGGCTTAATCAAGCCTCTTCCCAAAGTTAGAAAATCATTACAAGGTGTGAGAGAGAGTTTATCCTATTCAAGCTCACTTCTGTGATCTACCGAGTATATACTGGATCTACATATAATTTGGCATGCTAGGATAAATACATGGTATTTGTACACAAGTCTAAAATAATACCTTTGTATTCCTTTAGATACAACCCATGAAACCACATACTTACACCTAGTAACAGAGAGTACAACACTCTCAGCTGTTTACTGTTAAATCTCCACAACTCCATTACAAACCTCAATGTCATTTTCCTCTAAAATAAGAAAACCAACAGATTTTAGCAAACAGGGCAAGAAGAGGAGAGTCAAATAAAGAGGTAGGGCAAATAAAATCTCCTTTAAAATATTAAGTGATGTAGAGAACTTTTCTCAAAATTCAAGTATAGTTCACTTGCTGTTTTCCTTCTTCTGTTATTAAGAAAAACAAAACCGAACACATAGCTGATTTCACAGAATCACAGAATCACAGAATCACAGAATTTCTAGGTTGGAAGAGACCTTCAAGATCATCAAGTCCAATCCATGCTCTAACACTTCAACTAGACCATGGCACCAAGTGCCACATCCAGTCTTTTTTTAAACACATCCAGGGATGGTGACTCTACCACCTCCCCAGGCAGGCCATTCCAGTAGCTTATCACCCTTTCTGTAAAAAACGTTTTCCTAATATCCAACCTGTATTTCCCTTGGCTCAGTTTCACACTGCGTCCTCTGTTCTGTCAGTTGTTGCCTGGAGAAAGAGACCAACCCCCAGCTGACTACAACCACCCTTCAGGAAGTTGTAGAGAGTGATAAGATCACCTCTAAATCTCCTTTTCTTCAGGCTAAATAACCCCAGCTCCCTCAGTCGTTCCTTATACGGCTTGTGTTCCAAGCCCCTCACCAGCTTCATTGCCCTCACCTCTGAGGTGTCATAAAACAGAGAGCATCTGGAACACTGTGTCTAGTGCTCTAGAGATACTGTAGGACAAAACATTTCCAAATCTAGCACTGTCATCTTGGTTCAACCAGAAATCCAGTTTTTCTAAGCAGCATATAGGGCTACATAAACGTTAAGTATCAGAATATCAGTCTGATAAGCACTCTATTTATCTCAGTATTGTTCCATATATCTGTTCTGTTTGAGCTCATTTTCATATATATTTGCTATAGCTTTTATAAAAAATAAATCTTCCTCTGGGCATTCCCCTAATTTTTTGTATGTCTCCCTCTCAGTGCCAGTTCAAATGTATCCTTTCAATTCCCAGTGTTGATTCAGTAACTTCAGACTAAATAAATAAAATGCAGCTGGATTTGAGAGACAAAGGTCTTCACCACTGAATATTTAAAAGGAAAAGAATTTATTCAGCTCAGAACGTACAGTTCTCCATGCTGCAAACCTGAGAATTTCTAAACTGATGTTTTTCACCCCATACTGAGATCAAATCTTTTCTCAAAATAGCAAAAATGGGATGACTGCTTCCACCAATTTTTAGCAAAGTACCAATTTCCCATAACTATTCCTTTGGCTAACTGTTCCTTTATCCAGAATGCTTTCCAGTTTGATTCCTAAAAATATTCATCTCTGGTGTTGTGCAAGGCAGTCTTTTTTTACTATTGAAATATGAAAGTAAAAACATGAGTGAATTTACCTAAATTATATTTCCCTGCCAGTTGGAGTTCATCCAAACAGTGAAGTAGTCAGTGTAAATTCATTTTTAAGGTAACAATTTTGTCCTCTAGGTTTGTGTTTAACCTCACATCTTTAATGGTTCAGGGAATGACTGCAAAAGATGCTAATGGCAAATTCCCTGAAGCACAGGCCAGATTTGTTCCAAATGCAATGCTTTACAACATCTTGACTCTTATCTTCAAAAATTCATATAAATGTATTCAGGAGTAGATTAATTTTCTCATGCAACAAAGATTGTCCAAGGTGGAATACTTGAGAAATAAGCCTGTCATGAATTTTACCATTTTGACCTAACAATAGCCAAAACATATAATTGTATTTCCAGGTATGGTTATGTTGAAAAAGCTCCATAAATCTTTTAGCTCTTTTTTCAACAGGTTTTTTGTTTTGGTTTGGTTTTGTTTTGGGGTTTCTTTTTTTTTTTTTTTTTTTTTGGTTTTTTTTTTTTTTTTTTGTGGTTTTTTTTTTTTTTTTTTGTGGTTTTTTTTTTTTTTTTTTGTGGTTTTTTTTTTTTTTTTTTGTGGTTTTTTTTTTTTTTTTTTGTGTGTGTGTGTTTTGTTTTTTGTTTTTTGTTTGTTTGTTTTTAATGGAGTCTCACTATTTGAAAAACCAAATTGGAGTTTTTCTTTTCTTGTCATATAAAGAAGTCTTGGCCAAAAGAAATCACCAAACTGCATCTGTGAGCCTTGTGGCAGAGTCAGAAACATCTTCAGATTGTTTCAGATTTTCTTGAAGTCCCATTATTCCATATCCATGTGTTCTCCATTTGGGCACATGAAATCTTCTCAGGTGGTATTCTTAGTGCTACTGAGTTGTGCCACCAACCTAACCTATTTTTTTTTTCCTTAGAGAGGGGGCATAGCTCTAACTTTGAGCATTTCTTTCCTCCTTTCTCTCTCCTTTCTGAAAGGCTCCAACAAATATTAGCCACAAAAAAATTTTACGTTCATCCTGTAGGTAGACCCTTGTAGATTAACACACAAATGTCTGTGGGTACCTGTATTTCATTCTGCAGAATATAGCTGTACCTTCTGATACCTTTCACTCCCCTAAATGGAATGCCCATTTTCAGTTGGTTTGCTTAAAATCAGCTTCTGGCTCAAACACACCATCAGGGTAAAAAACTGTTCATGAGATAGAGATAGAGAGATAGAGATAGATAGACACAGAGAGAGAGAGAGAGAAGGCAAGCCAAAGTGTTTGCTGCCTTTCTACTTGTTTTTACATGCACATTTAATGACAAAGACAAGGGAGAAACCCCTAAAAAGAAACTGAAAAACAGGAGATTTGCTCGTGGTTTCCTTTATTTGAGGATATTAAAACTTTATGCTCTACAAGTCTGAGCAAAGATCAGTTGCCTCACTGACATGTCTGCCTTTCTGATTCACAAAGTTCCATCCACAGCTAGGAAATCACAGCTTCAGCCTTATGAAAGAAGTTTTTATTCATATAAAAAGAACACATGCAGTTTATTTTTTTAATAAGTTAAGTCTCCCAAGAGTATTTGCCAGGGAACTGTTATTCTAATACTTTGGATGTCTTTTCAAGATGATCATCTTGATAATTTAAAATGTCATAGGATGTTTGCAGGAACAATAGACCAAATTCCTGAGCTGGTGTAAATTGGCGCGACTCCACAAACATCAAAGAAGCAATGCCGTTTTCCACCACACCATCAATGTTCACAAATTAAATGGATGTTTTGTGGTTTACTACATGTCAGAAAACTTGTAGTGCATCTCAAGCCCTCATGAGCTATGGTGTAAAGCTATTTAATTTTTAATAGCTCTACAAAAACAAACTTTCACATCAGAATACTGACCTCAAATGGTTCTTTAACATAAGAGTTAACCTCTTTAACATCAGGGTTAACCTCACATCTTTAATGGTTCAGGAATTAACCATTTAGCAAAAGATCCTAATGGCAAATTCCCTGAAGCACAGGCCAGATTTTTTTTCAAATGCAATGCTTTACAACACCTTGATCATGAGACTCTAGCTTCAAAGTTACTGGGGTAAAGTTTAACTGTTTTTATTCTGAACCACTTCCCTCTTTCTGGCATTAAAGGATTATCTTAAGAAGCACATTTGAGGTTTCAGAGTGGAGATTCCATCATTCTTTTTCTAAAGCATATGAACACTATTCAGCAAGAGCAACACCTCAACTCGTTCCAAAGTTTTGTTTTAATGGCTCAAAGAAAATCAACAGCTTTTATATGTAACATATGTGTATATACAAGCACTAAATAAAATACTTCTATATTTTTAAATAAAAAAAAAAACACAATGAGGAACTATGAAGAATGAGTATTTCTAACATTAATTATATTTTAAATACATGATAAATTTACACAAAATAATAATACTTAGGAAAATGTCTTTCATCAAGTGGTCGAAAATCACTTAACAAATGTCCTGTGATCATGTTCCTATAAGACAATTGCATATGAATAGATCCATTAATAGATCGTACAGCCATGTTAAATTACTTTTTCCATTCAGCCTTGTTAGGAATAGAACCAATAACAAATAGTTCATAGGATTTCCAACAGGAAAGAGCATTATGGAGTAGTGAGATGGGATGTGGCAGAAAAGCAAGGGCTTGGGTTTGAAGAGTGTAGTGGTGTGTTTTTCTTTATGGATATTTTTCTAAACCCTTTGAATGGTTTGTTCCTCTTCCTCCCTTCAGGTGCATGGTTTTACCCCAGGTTTTCTCCTCCCTTGCCAAGTTGTCCATCACTCCCTAGATCTATCTGTTACCTCATTTACATAATGTCAATCCTCCCTATTCCCTGCCCTTGGTTCTGGAAGGTTCCCTGTCAGTCTTTGTTATCCCAGCCCTCTGCCTAAACTCCTCCCAGGAATTCCCCTATTCTTTGAAGCCCCTTTGGTCCATGTGCCCCTTTCCACTTCTATCGTCTTTCCTACCAGTTTCCTACTATTGTGAGCCCCTACTTAATCTCCTCCCTGTTATATCCTTCATTGGTTGAAGAATTGTATCTTCCCCATGTTCCTCCCTCATTTAAAAGTTTGTGCATTGCTTTGTCCCTCAGTTATTTTGTCACTGCCCCCCTCAGGCATTAAAATCATTTGAGAAGCACACGAAAGACGCCTCCCTGGTCTTTACTCCAATCCTCAGTCCTCAGCACTTCACAGCTGGTACTGCAGGCAGCAGCCCTGCTGCTTCCAGAATCAGCAGCCCTGCTCTACTGCCACCCAAGCCCCATCTGGCCCGTGGGCAGCCACTCTCTGCGCGGTCCGGGGAGTCTGAGCTAGCTGGGATTCTCCGGCATCGTGTCAGAAGAGAGAACATGGCAGTCTTGTTCATAGCAGCACAACAGGAAAGAAGACGGTCTGCCCATACAGCAAGCAGACTCCTCAGAACCTAGAGCTGCTTGTGCCCAGAAGTGTCTCATCTTCTTCTGAGAAATCCCAGGTCTCTTAATTCTCAAAAAAAAAAAAAAATCTTGAAATTCACTTTGTTTATATTTCCCTCCCTCTGGCTTCACATATTCAGACAGTGTGCCTGATAGTCCTTTCTCACTTTTCTTTCCACACCTTGACTGCTGACTGACAACCACCACAGATCCTCTGTAGACCACTTGCAGCTGGCTGATCTGGAAGACCCACCTGAAGTTTTTATGTTGGGGTTTTTTCAAAGGAAAAAATCCTGACTCCTGCTCCAGTAGGGATTTGAAAACATGAGTTGCATATGCCAAAAATCCATCTGTTTCAAATGTTAAGGTCAGAGAAGTAGCCATGTCTGATGAAACACATGGCAGCCCAATCAAGGATCCTGGATGACCTTAACCATTACCTTTTGCAGTCCCTTTCCATCATCCCTAGATGAAATGATGTAAGGATGCTGTGAAGTCTTAGTTTCCTTTAGCATATTTATTATGACGGAAAAATTGTGCATAAGTTTCTTTTGTATTAATCTATCACATGTTGGCTTTCACAAATGTTTCAAAACCTGTCAACTAAAAAGGCACTGCTACTACATCAGGTAGTATGGTCTGAAATACACTAGTCAAAACACTTTCCAAGTCTACACTTTCATTAACTCTGATGTAAGTAAAGAATGGAGAAATCCTCATCCCTTTTTCTCTCTGAAGAAAGTAAAAAATCACACTCATAAATTTATAGCAGAATGGTAGTCACATTCTATAGGTCTAGTTACAGTATTCTCTAAAATCAGTAGAAATTGAGTTGATAAAGTACTTGCAGAAAACAATTAGTCTGCTTGGCACTTAAGACAAATCTAAAAACTGAAGTTGTCCTCTGGAATAGCACACTGCAAGAGATAACAAGTAGTAGCATGGATAAAAGGCTGCAGAACAACTGCTGCCAGGAAAAGTCGCAGTCTGCCACAACTCAGTGAACTGTGTAGATAATGCTTTTTGATGCTGGTCAGATAGGAGCAAGTAGTTCTTTTGCTTTCTTAAAGTTCCCAAAGTGCGCCAAAAAAATGTCAAAGCTAGTAGCTGTACTAATGCACATTAATAGAAAACTGTAATATTTACAGGCAGTAATACAAAAAATCTGCATAGACATTTTTCTATATAATTACTACCAAAATAAGTCTGCCAAGGCAATTTATGTCACTGGAAATACTACTTTTCCTTGTAAATGTTTCTTATGTTTTTCTTTTAAATACATTTACAGTGAAAGAAAATGCTGAGAAAAGCCCTTAATTTTCGGTACAATAACAAGTAGTTCCTAACAGACAAGGACAACAAAACTCTGGGCCATTATTCACAATTACTACAACTGAAAATGTATCTGCCATCTCTAGGAAGAATATTTGGTCTAAAATATGCGCATAGTGTGCAGGGGTCTCCAAGTACATGCATCACCAAAAGATGTATGTGTTCTGCTGGAATATACTAAAACCTTTGAATTAATTATACCCAACAAGACCTTCCAATAAATTAGTAACACATTTTGAACACTATTTGCACTGTTCCTTCTTCCCTAGGAGGAAACTTATTGTGTTTAACTGAGGAAAACATCTGAGGTGCCAAAAATGGTAGTGATTTATGGTTTCACAGTAAAAGTCAAACACTCCTCTGAAACTTGAATGCATGAACACAGAGAATATATTCCAGAGATGTCATTCAGTTTGATTCTGAGATTGGAAGACCTTTCCTGTCAGTGGAGTTCTCTTCAACACAGAGAACTCTGCAGAGCTGTGGACTTAAACACTGGAATAACTATATTCCTTTTTAGACTGCTTTTTATTTCATCTTAGCTAGAAAATGCACCTGGGAAATGTTCTATGCTGTCTAAAGAAAGGGAAAGAGCATCAGGCCTGACTGCATCATTTGACCTCTGGTGCTACTTTAATACAGAATAAAATGATCATAATTGAAAACACCACTTGGCAAGTTGCTATTAATTATATATTGGATTATTGCCTTAGACCCATTTGCATTTAATTCTCTTGTTCAAAGGTTCTGGTTTCTATTGTGTTTTCATTTTTTGACTGTGGCTCAAACATGAGTTGCAGAATTATCTGCAGAATCCTCTTCAATGTTTCCTTTCAGCAAGGCTGCTGGCTGCAGGCAGCCATGGCCTGGCATATTTTGTATGAGGAACACTACAAAATACAATGGAGAATCACTTCAGATTCTGCCTTAGAGCAGATGGGGATTGAAGCCTCCTGACAAATACTGTCAAGCATAACATGGCGCTCCTGATCCTGACTCAGTCAGCAGTGCAGAAACCCTACTTTGCTACATGTGCACTTACTGGATCAGGCAACAGCTACACTTCCCATTTGACATCCTGAGGAGTCCCCATCTCACCTCGAGTTTTCAGCAATGGGTCTGTTATCCTTAAACTGTGTCTGTGCATCCAGCAATAGAAATTTGGTTGGGATCCATCTCGGGCACATCACTGCTTTGCTGTTGAATTAGGCCAGGGTATCTGATACAGAGATATGCTATAGTTAAACTTTTTTCTTGCTGGGCATGATGGAGCAAATACCATACTGAAGGGACATTGTATTTCCAATGGATGATACATGATTCAGCACAGAAGCTACTTATCTTAGGATGGCCCCTCACAACATTTTGAACAAAATAGAACCAGTAAATTGAGTTCATATTGGTTTATCCATTTCTTTCCTACAGTTACTCTTGTTTTAATATGGTTCTTGAAGACATCAGGTATGATTTACTACTGTATTGTAGAATTGTGGTCTCGTTTTCACCAGCTTGCATTTCCTCCTCTTGAAAATCCCTGAGCACTAGTAAAAGGCAATTTATGTTCTGCAGAAATCCTCCAAAGTATGTCAGATTTCTGTATCATCAGCTGTTGTAGACCCATTGAAACCAAGGGAGCTGGTTCACAGTTTGCTCCTGGTGAGGATCTGACTGCATGTATCATACCCTTTCACAAACCAGCACTGTTTCATTTCTTTTCCTGTTAAAAGCTTCTGTGAGGGGAACAATAATATCAAAACCTACAATCCACATTCAAGCAAAGCCTTTTTAACAGAACTGAAAACAAGCTCAATAGTTCAAACAACCAAAGGATCTGTAATATTTTCCAGAAAGTAAATTATGTCATTAATTCAGTGCATTGGAATGCCTCACAATAATTACGTTTAAATTAAGCTCATTTTTAACAGCATACTAGCTGCTTTTTTTAAGGAGCAGTTGGTTTATCCTCTCATTTTCATTCACTATGATGTCACTTCAGAACAAGGAAAGTTTTGTACAGAAGCCCTACCTCTGCATTTTCATATTGTTAAATGTTTGATTTTTTTTAAATATATACTTATCTCTTAATTTCCTTGAATGTGCTTGAGAATGATTATAAGATCATTTTAATGTAACTCTCTGTGCTGGTTTGAAAGCAAAACCAGTGAGACTCCCAGTCAGAGATACAATTTATATAGGAGAGGAAAAAAAAAAAAAATGTAATAATACAACCTAACAGCCTGTTGGTCAGGGTGTTTGGAGCAGTCCGGAAGTCCTCCTGGAGTGGCAGATGTGGTTCCACTGGAGCAGAGATGATCCTGAGAGAGAAGAGTCCAGTGATGGTGAGAAGGGTCCAGTCTTCCTCCAGGAATCCAGAGGTAGACAGATATCATGTGTTCCTGCATCTCAGTTTTTATCTAGGTAGGAATGGTTGGCTCCTCCCACTGGGTGGAGCATCTCACAATGGAATATGTCATGCCCTTAGTGAGCCTTAATGGCCCATTAGCAGAAAATATCGCCCTGGAGGGAGGACTGGTGGTGAAAGAGGTAAGAAAGAATGTGCCATCTGGTTTTAACAGTTGGCCCATTATCAGAAGGCATCCGTCCTCCTCCCCCCAGAGTTACAAGAGATAAAGAAAAACATCTCCCCAACTGCTTTCAGCAGATGAGATAGAATACACATTTTTGGTTCCCATAACCCAAGACGCTCTCTCCCTATAGGAGACTTTACAATTCTAGGCCTTTTTTATTTTTCTGTCTTTAAGAGTATTTAGTAATATTTCTTTAAAATCTCGACATGACAGAGATTGTATCAGAGCTGCAATCCTAATATAACCTAACAAGTTTCATGTAAAAATGAGAACTACAATAATGGGATTACTAAGTGGCGTGATTACCTCATCTCAATGAGTTGTTTATGATGGAGAAGGTGCAAATTTACTTGTAAATTAGGCAATGTTTTCTTGTCTTCTTTAAGACCATTCTTTATTTAATGTTGTGCAGAATTCATGTAAAAAAGGGTATCTGGGGACTTTGTTACTGTTAGCATCAAGGCATTCATTATCCCTCAGTTTTACCGTTGGCTGTGCACATACCTACAAAACATAACAATTCTAACTCTGCTGGGCCATTAAAAATTTAAATGATTGGTTATGTTCCCAGGACTGTTGAAACCAATAGAACCAGCTATTCTGCTTTACAAGGATAACTGATTATTAAAATCAGTGCACATGAGACAATACTATTGTTCCTAAGGACATGTTTTCAGATGAGAGCATCTAATAATTTAAAACTAAGCCAATATGCCTTTAACTAGAAAATCCTGTAACTCTACATAGCATTATTTCATTTATTGAAAAGCTGTGACTTTTACTTAGCATCTTTTCAGCTCTCTGGGTGGAAAAAAAAAAATCTTAGAATCCTGCACTGTGTACTACTCTAGGAATTGTTTTATTTAAACGTCGTTCAGGCCTTGACAACGCCAAGTGACCCGCTCTGAAATCCTGTTTTATTTCAAGGGGAATGCAAGAGAAAACTTTACATTTGAGAGTTCTGGTGCTCTACCACAACAGTGAACAGGAACTGCTTGACTCTTTTCTTGACCACCATTTTTTACATTGTGAGGCTTTTAATCTCTTTATTTTAACTTTATAACAGCTTTTAGTGTTACACAGAGAATTATGTTGATTTAGACTTAATCATGGCTTATAAGTGACTATGATTTTGCTATTTTTGGTATGCAAAAAAAAAAAAAAATTCTTTTGACTGCTGCTTAACAAAAGGCACACTTTACACATTCATGTTTTTTGCATTGCTGACATCTTTGCTGACAGAATAGCCAGTCTGTTTATACTTGTACTCTTACAAGTCAGAATTTCTCATAATCAGAGTTGTGTTAGTCTTTGGGTGTTTGCCTGATGGTGTGCAGTTTCATGCATTCATCCTATGGTTTGGTTATCTTTTACCAATGGAGAACTATCCTACCACAGTTCTCAGTTTTTTACAAGCGACTTCCCAGCACCTTGCAGAGTTACTTTTTTTTTTTTTTTTTTTCAGTTTAAGCTCTTGCCTCCTTGCATGCTAAAAGGCATTTTAGTAGTTGTTCTTATCAACATTGACAAGAGGCATCAAATGCATATTCACAGCCTTGGAGCTCTAACTAATACAGTCAAATTGACACTGGCCTGGACATTTGCACTTATGACCTTGCACAACTTTTACGCATTTCTCCTGAAATTATGAATCATTTGTTACAGACTTAGCACCTCAATAATTTTTGTATTTGGTGTGCACTCACATAAGGGTGCTCTTAGAGTAGAAAAAAAGGAGACAGGACTTTATTTATTTACATCTACTGTTATACAGGCTCTAAGAGTATCTAGGAGAAAGTAATCCAAAAACTTTAAAATTAAAAAAAAAAACAAATAAAACAATCCTATATCCTATGAGAAACTCCATTTTTTCCTGCTCTCAGGAGCAGAATTTGTTAGTGAGGTAACTTCTGTAACTGCCTCTGGGTCAGATTTGTTAATCACCAATGACTGGGCAATCACCAAAGATTTGAAGTTCAACAAAGGAAAGGTGCCTGATTCAGCACCTGGGATGGGACAGCCCTGGCTGTGTGTATAGACTGGGGAATGAGAGGCTGGAGAGCAGCCCTGTGGAAAGGGACCGGGGGGTCCTGGTCAGTAGAAAGCTGAACATGAGTCAGCAGTGCCCTGGCAGCCAGGAGGGCCAAAATTGTCCTGGGGTGCATCAGGCACAGCATCACCAGCCAGGCAAGGGAGGGGATTGTCCAGAGCTCTGCTCTGAGCTGGGGTGGCCTTGCCTTGAGTGCTGGGGGCAGCTTTGGGCACCACAATATAAAACAGACATTGAGCCATTAGAGAGTGTCCAAAGGAAGGCAATACAGATAGCAAAGGGTCTGGAGGGGAAGCTGCATGAGAAGTGGCTTGGTCTGTTCAGCCTGGAGAGGAGGAGACTGAGGGGAGACCTCATTGCAGTTAGAACTTCCTTGTGAGTGAAGAGGAGGGGCAAGCACTGATATCCTTTCTGTGGTGACAGGGAATGGCCTTGTGTTGGGGAGATTTAGGTTGGATATCAGGAAATGGTTTTTCACCCAGAGAAGACCTGAACAAGCACTGAACAGGGTCCCAGGGAAGTGGTCACAGCACCAAGCCTGACAGAGTTCAAGAAGCATTTAGACAATGCTCTCTGGCACATGGTGATTCTTTTAGGTGTCCTGGTCCGGACCAAGAGCTGGACTCATGAACTTTGTCGGTGCCTTCCAACTCAGCTTAATCTCTGACTCCGTCATTCTGTGACTCTGTGGTTCTGTGACTCTCTGATTCTGTGGCCTCAGCATGTGCCTCAGGTAGGCTCACATCTTTGCCAAGGCCTGGCTCTCCTCTTCCTTGTGGTACCCTTCAGCTGACAAGACTTATATGATCTCTAGGACATCAAAAGATATCTGCTTGTGATAGAGAGAGGACTAGCCCTCAGCTGTATCTGCACAGGTCTTTCAGGGCTGGAATGATGCAGGCTTGGCATCTGGACAACTCACAATGCCCATCTGAACAAATTATATTAATTGGTTACTGTTACACTTGAAAAAATTAAAAAAAATTAAAAAAAAAAAAAAAAAAAAAAAAACTTCTTTT
>VWYO01019696.1:631146-655684 GCA_013400275.1 Rhadina sibilatrix
AAAAAAAAAAAAAAAAAAGCTTCCTTTTACTGAATAATACCTAACCTTTGCAAACCGAAAATTTGGAACATTTGGAACACTTGCGTTCCTTCTGCTGAGCAATTTTTCTGTTTATTGGTATTAGATTTCAAATGACAGTACTAAAGGTCTGTAATGATCTGTACAGAAGACACTTGGCAAAGGGCTCATTAACAACTGAGATGAGCTGTAAAAGAAGCACATAAAATGTCAAGCTAATTTAAAAAAATCATGCTACACTGTGCAATGGGCAATTAAACAATAACACACAGCACAGCAAGGTCTGAAAATTAAAATAGAGGAGGGACAGATACTGCTATTGTCAGGAACACAGCTCAGCTCCCATAGTCCATAACAGGAATCAAAGTCCTGGAAATGTAAAGAGAGACATACAAATCCAGCATGAAAGCTCCGTAACCAAGGTCCCTGCTTCTTGGGGTAAAGCACGTGTAAGTTGAATTCTATCTTCTAATGGAGGGTATGGGGTGCCAGCCTATATCCCCAATGTCAGCCTCTCCAAAGAGGTCTGCAATAGCAGAGCAGGGACTGCTGTAAACCATTGTGGTATCACTGCCAGCTGTGTGGGGAAAACCTGTCACAGAGCAGGAGAGGACAGCACACACACAGTCTTGAGCTGAGCTCATGAAATAAATTCTGATTAGGTACCTGCTATGCACTCAGATTTTAAACACCTACCAAGGCAGTTCTAATGTAAATGCCTCTATTGCCTTTATAAAATAATGGAGACCTCCAGATGGGCAACCCTGCATCTGCTGAAGCTTCCATAAATAGGCCAGGAAAAATGAATGGTTTACCACAGCTTTTCACTTACACTCCTTGAACTATTTATTCATCATAAAGCTTTATTATTTTCCAAAAGAGCAAGAAGCATTATAGAAAGATTGTGAACTATAGAATCACCAAAAAAGGAGGCTTAAAAATGTTGATACTTATTCCTTGCAATTTGACCATTAGCTCACATTGTACTCCCAAGCAATCTTTCTGTTTCTGTGTTCATAATCCTTTGCCATGGGAATTTTTTCTTAATCACAATGAAATGTCTATAGTTCAGAGTGCTTCTACCTTTTACTTCATTACTGAATTTCTCGTATGACTGAGCTGCTTCACAGATGTTCTGAAGAAGTATTTGAAAATTTGGTTAAAAACTCTTAAAAATGCAGTTCATGTTCCTAACTTCCACCAAACGCATGGATTCTGATTGGATTTTTCACAGATATGTGTTGTTTTTTAGTCCTAATTAATTTAAAAACAATTATTATGTACTTTTGTGGAGCTATTGAAAAGTTAAAATGTGGACAATTTGGCTTCTTGTCAACAAAATATCAACCATCTGCTGCTAAAACATTAAAAAGTGTGCAGTGAGCCCTCCCTGTGACTCTTTTAGTTACCAAATTTAGAAAACATAAAGTAAGAGTATTAAACTTTTCATGGTTTGTTGACTTATTCACTGTTTGGAGGTTGTTTGGGGTTTTATTTTGTATGTTTCTTTGCTCAGGAGAGGCAGTTACTTGTAGGGATAGGACTGTTGCTTTTGGTTGGTTGGTTTTGTTTTAGTGGTTGTTTTTGTTTGTTTGGGTTTTGTTGTTGATGATGTTTGTTTGTTTGTTTGCAATTCCCATTTGAGAAAGCAGCATTTAAATGGAAAAGCAGTATCTAAACTCCTCAGTCCATTTTCAAGTTTTGAGCAAAACTGTCACTCTTGAAGCCTCATTGATATCAAGGGGCCATATGTCAGGTCATGAAAGCGTTTTCTAGAGTCACTTAAGAAAGACTAACTCATGATGGGATATGACACTGTAGTCATCAATAAAAAATTTTCACTGAATATGACAGAGAAGGCAGATCAGAAAATGAAGACAAGATGACAAAACAAAAACCCAGCAAAACAAATCATTTTTAAAAACAGAGTAGAAGCATGGAATTGGATCACTGAGGATAATAAGGGAGTTCACCACTTAAGTTGCACCTAGTCATATTGATCCCACACAACTAGAGAACAATCAGGAAGTTATGGCAGGCTTTTTATGTACATCTCTATGCACATTCCAGAAGCCTGCAGTCACTTAACACAAGAGTGGCAGTGGAAAGGGGAAAAGAACATACTAAAAAATAACCCAGACTTCTGAAGATATGTTTCTTTTTTAGTTCAAGGATGGATTGGACAGTTTTGGGAAACTAATATTCTAAAACAAGGAAAACAATAATGATATGTCAACTGCTCTAAGAAAAATGATTCTGAAAAAAAAAAAAAAGTTTGAGTCATGGGAAATAGTCCTAAAACCAGATTCTGTTGTTAGCTTCATTAAAGGTTTTGGTTTTTTCGCTTTTTTGATGGCTATGTGGAAACTCAAATCCAGCATTCAAACTGCAAAACTTGCACACAAAAATAAATATTGGTGCTGCTGAAGGAAGATATTTTTTAAATAGTTGTATGTCTCAGGCAGACAAAAGATCCTCTTGAGCCCATTCTTAAAGATTTGCAACACATGGGATACATTTGAGATTTCTTCATAAAGTACAACCAGCATGTTAAAAGTGCATTCAAAGTTTGAGCCAACCCCCAAAGCTTTTCTTTTTATGAGCTTCCTGTCAGTTAAAATAATATGTTCTACCACACACACACATACATCTATACATTGCATGTATATGGAATTGGTTTTATATGTCAAAGAATGGTTTTGCCTAAATTCTTTTATTATTTTAAGGCACACTTTTAAAATTCTTAATATTGGAGTGAAGGTACCCTGGTGGTATATAAAGTTTGTTTAATTCATTGATTTACTCTCTACCTTCATAAAGAAATGTATAGTGTTCTCTCTGGGCAATTCACATGAGAATTCACAAGTTGTGCCTTCATTTTCTGGCTCCACTTCATGTACAACACTTGAAAGAATACCAAATCCTTTTGCTTTATGAAAAAGGAATAAGATTTTCCTGTAACAGGAGGAGTATCCAAAGGACTGATACAAGGTCATATATATTAAAGCAAAACAAATTTGGTAGGCAGCTTGTGGCTTCATACAGTGACATCTCTGCTGACACATCTTCCCACCCACCAGACTGTTTTGTCGCGGCCCCTCCTTGCTCTCAAACCCTGCTCCTGGTGGTGGGAGGGATGCAAAAAGCCATTAGGGCTCTGTGCTCCTTGGGACATATGTAACTTATGTCCTTAAGTTAGAAGACCTAGGCCTCCTTAGGTGATAACTTCCATGAGCGGTAGACACATAAATTTCTTTATAAATCCTTAGGGTATGAGTTCAACCTCACCTTATGTCAGTACGGTGCTTAAGGTACCAGGACCATTAGGCAATACTGGAACAGGAGAGAAATAAAGTAACAAACCTGATAATCAGACTAATTAAATGTCATTCTCAGCAGCCCACATGGGCCCAAAGAGCATAATTTTCATCTATTTTAGGATCTGGCTGGTTCTTCCCTGCTTTTATCGCTGGTCAGAAAGGGGACTTGTTGAGACTCAAAAAGTCACTGAGTGAATTAAAATCAGGTTTTTAAAAATGTATTTGCTGGCAGAGTATGTAGGAGAGTTATCTATAAGCACTTCCTTTTTCTGATCCATCTGTCCCAATTACTTTGAGATTTGTCTATTTACAAAGCTAACAATTCTATTAGATATTATAATAAAAACTGCTTCTTTAGTCATCTTCAATTAGGTTGTCATAAACAGAAGGTATACACAGAACTAAACTGGCCAACTTGTCCCACTGCACACTCATTTTTGATTTTTATCTTAGGTTTTCTCTTCAGTTTGCTATTGAGGCCTCAAATAATTTGCAATAGTGAATTAGACATTATTATCGCTGAAATGTAGTTACATATGTAATTGCTGTACAGGTCACCCTTGCTAGTAAAAGCTGTAATTAAAATGCAGCACTAGATTCTACACTTAGTTTCACCAGAGAATTTAAACTTATCCTTTAGTGTCTCAGAGAAAAGCCCTATTGATTTTTCATATCCCAGATGTCCACTGAAATGTAGAGGCCTTGGATATCCTTATCTGCTTTCTGATATAGGTGGCTTAAGGAATGTTGAGTCCCTTGCAGTTGTGGACTGTCACTTATGCCCTGCTGGAGAGTTACCAACTACTACTTACCAGGGAATATTCTCTTTCAGCACTTTCTGTGTTAAGTACACTCAGTTTTCCCTAGCAACTGAAGTTCTCCTCTCCTGAAGTTCATCAGGAACTCTGCTCTGCTCTGTGTTTTTCAGGTTTTGAGAAACTTAAGCCTTTCCATATTNAGCAGGAAGTTTGTTCTAGTAAAGAGATTTTTGTTTTTATTCTCCCTTGTTATTTAGTTTTCAAATAATTAGTAGCATAAATATTTATAGTTAAGAGACTTTTCTAAAATATTTGTAACAAAAAGTTGTCCTTGGTTACCCCTTGGGGAGGTGGGCAATATATTCTCATTTCCCCTAAAAACCTGCAGATATTCTCTGCCCTTTTATTCTAGGAAGAACTTTATCCTCTTTCGTACGGTTTTATTTTCACACTGAATTTTCTGAAAATGTAGCTAATTAAGGCCTTAATCTCTGCCCAGAGACCTATGACCTTCTAGGTGATCAGAGTACTTTTAAGATTATTGAAATATTTTATGAAATCATGTGTGATAATAGCGTTCACTATGGTTTCAACTCCAGACCCTGAACTCCCATTTAGTTAAGCTGTGCCTGTACTGCAGTGTGACCTGCCCTACACTTTCTGACTCCTTACCAAGGATCATGTAAAGTGAGCCTTCCTTCCCACACGCTTGGATTGCCATTGCATAAGAGCTAAAACATGGTTGTTCCAGCCAGACCCTGTTGTGGCCCACATCTGCATCTGAGAATTTGGGACAAACAGTAATAAGAAGAATAATAAACATATCATAGCATCTAGGTGATGTGAGTAAAATAGAATTACATAATGGAGAATCTGAAAATGCCAGTGGACAGTGCATCTCAAGATGCAGTGGCATTAGCCTTCATACTCTACTGCAGCATGCTCATACTATGCCAGCTATCTAACCAGTTGATCTTAACAGTAAAACTCAATTTGGAAATGTAGGGGCTTTTTGCATTTCACCATCAAGGATGAAATCAGTGGGGCTTTTATGGCCACCAAAAGAGCATATCATAGCCATTTGCATTGTTATTGTCCCTATTCTACCTTAAATACAATATTGTAGTATTCAAGCACCTTGTCAAAATCTGATCTGATATGGGCTTTCCTCCAAGAGTCTTTAATCCTTCTAATTAATTTGATTTTGCTTTTTGATTTCTTGTTTCCATTAGGGTTGCTAACCTGCCAGTTCAGTTTATAGGTCATTTTACCACCTCAAGGTTTCTGAACTTTCTATGGCCTGATTGTAAGTCTTTCCTGTCCAAGACTCTGAGTTTTCCAGTATTTCAACAGTAATATAGTCTTTATGGGCACCTCTCTCTACTGCAGCACCTAAGTTGTTTCTTCTGGGCAAGAATTTCTTCTCACTCTGTCAAACACTCTCTTTTCTTCCCCCTCTTCTGCCATCTAATTTAATCTGTTTTACAGCAACACTTTTTTTCCCCATTACTATTCTATTTCTGTAGTCTCTTCCTCATCCTAAACACAGCAAGACAAAGTGTAGTTCAGGACAGGCTTCTGTCTTGAACTTTTTTGCTTTTAATTCCCTGGAAATAAATCAGAAAACTAGCACCAGAAAAACTTCTTTCCCCTCCCTCCACAGAAAATAAACAGCAAACAGCTTCTAGACTGTGCGCAACTGTTGGCACAGATCTTCCTGGTAACTAGTTCTTGGCTGAAGAAAAGTAACACTCCAGGTCTGCTTCCGTTGCCTAAACATAGACATCTAGTGCTGTTTCAGACACCACAGGAACCCAACTTCCAGCTACTGAATGCCCAGAGGGCCAATGTTTCTCATAAGTCCTGTGTCATGCCTCCCAGCCCCATGGTGAAGTTTTGGATAGTCTAGGGCACCTCAAAGGGTACTGAGCTCCTATATTTAGGCATCTGGATCATTTCCCCAGCAGCACAATTGTTCTGGGATTAAATAAATCACTCTCTGGAGGACACATCCTCTCCACTGACTAAAGAGGGAACCTTAAGTACTTGTTTATGTGCTCAGCCTTCAGACAGTTATGCATGGGTGAGAAGAAGCTCAAACTATGCCTGCCCAGCAAAATGATGCACGATGGTGGCAGATGCCTGCCTTAACAAGCCAAACCTTGGCCAGGTAAGAACAGACAGTGAAGACAACATACCATGGAGCTAGGAACTTAACCTATGTCACTGTCTTAGATATTCCTAGAGAGCTCATAGCTGGCTACTACCATATTCTAGAGCTGATACTGACATGTCTAAACAGCTACAATCTAACAGCTGTTATGCAGGCTTAAATTAGGTTAACCAAAGTATGATAGCACAGAGTGTCTTCATTTCTCTTATTGATCCATCGTAATGATTTAACTTCCTCCACATAGCACAGTTTATTTGAATGTCATGCAGCCATATTTTTCTCCATCATTGTCTTCCAACTTTTTTTTGCATTTGTTTTTTATTACACTGATCTGCTTTCCTAGACTACCCATTCCACATTACTCTCATTCATTCTCTGGCAAATCAGTCTAAAACTTCCTGCAATAACATTCTCAAAGCATAGTTGTTCAAAAGGTTTTACTACCAGAGTCATTATAACTACCCTATCAATATAGGGTAATTTTCCAGAGAAGATGTGGATGCCCCATGCCTGGGAGCCAGGATGGCCAGATTGGATGAGGCTCTGAGCAATTTGATCTAGTGTGAGGTGTCCATGGCAGAGGGGCTGGAACAAGATGATCTGTAAGGTCTCTTCCAACCCAAACCATTCTATAATTCTGTGATATGACAATCGTACACTGCAGTGTTTGGGATGATAACTGAGGAATTCTGTAGCAATTTTCAATAAGAGTGGTTGGTTTGTTTGTCAGTTTATTATGTCCCTTTATTGCCACAATCACATCTGCAAACAATTAATCTTCTATTTTGTCTTCTGAGTGTTCAACTATGGTTCATGAAAAGATGCCATTTTATTTTTCTTTTATTTTTTTATCTTTCTTTTACCACTATCTTATAAATGGCTCCATTATTTAGATGGTCTCTACTTTGCCTTATTTCCATAAGTGCACCCCAATATTGTACACAACAGTGATTTCTCTAAAAACAGCTATTCCTCTAAAAACAGCTATTCCTCTTGCACAAAGTGTTACAACAGGATTTTAGTCAGAACGCTTCAATGCTATGTTCATGAGGTCTTCTTTCATTTACAGAAAGACTCACAGCATTACCAGAGTCACAATCTATGTATCAAGGCTTACAGGGATAAAGAGGACACGCTGGAGATTGGGTTACACCCCCAAAAATGTCAGTGGTAAGGCCATGTGAGCTGGAACCCACTCCATCTCAGGCAGAATTTCTTGTTTCCACTGAACTGCAAATTCTTGCCTCATGCTGATACACAAGTGAAAATTATATAATCAGGGTATGTTTATACCCTACACAGAGATGTCACAGCTTAAGTATAAACCTAAAGGTTTTACAGCAAAGGCATAGAAAGCGTACAGCCCAGTGCTGTTGTTTGTCAGAAGTTATGCTTGAATTATGTCTCAAATAAGAAGCTGAAACTGAAAACAGTTCAGAAATGTGGAAAAACAGAAATAGGCTGAAATTAAGTTAGGCTCAGTCATTTTCTTCTGACTTCTATTATTATTTGCTGAGTAAATTCTGAACAAATTGCAGAGTAGCATCAATAGGAAAGTATTTGTGATTTACTGACAAAAATATGGTTGCGTTGATGGAAACTCTGACTTAACCTTGTAAAATAACTCATTTCCAGAAGCCAGTTTTTTCAACTGCTGCATACCTTTGCTCTGCGGAAGCCCACTTTCCTTGCTATAGTCACTGAGCTCATTCTTCTGCCCAGGGGAAAGAAAAAAACAAAACAAAACAAAAAGGAAGGAATAAAACCCAGGAGATGAAAAGTGTATCTGTGACTGCTTAGGGTGCTTCCTGTACCTTTAGTTTATGATGTTCAATACCTGTAAACTGTCGTGAACCAGAATTAACAATTTGGAAATGTTATTAACACTTAAGCCATAGCTGGCAGTACAGTGGATAATTCAGGTACTGTTCAGGTGCTGAAAGCAAGAGAGCTGTCAGTGTTGTACTGTCTCTGCTGAGAAACTGCTTGACCACCTTACTCAGTTGGTCCAGCAACTCTGACTGACACTCTGCTCTCCAGTAAAGTGAGTCCAGCCAAGTCCAGAGTTTGATTAGGAACCTTAGAGACAGACTTCACTGCAGTGAAAAGGGTCACTGAAAACCATGAAGGTTAGAAGTGAAATGTACATGAAAATAAATTTAGTTTCCAGCTTTATTAATAAAAATTCTTCCAGTACTCAAAGTTGAATTCAATCAGAAAATAAGAAATGGAGTTGCTCTTTCTGGGGTGTCTTTAAATATGGACAACAGTCTGCAAAAAAGGATTGGTTTTTCCTGGGAATCCTTGAGCCTTAAACAAATCAACCCTTTGCTGGCAGATGATTCAAGAGGTGAAATCTCCACAACTGGACTTGGTGGAGAAGCTTTCTAGCTGCCACAGCATACTGAAGCATACTTCCAAAGTATCTCTGTTTAAAGATAGACCTAACAGAGTCCTAATAGGTCTCTGTTGTAGACCTAACAGAGTCCACCCTGAAGAACAGGCCTAAATATCCCAGGTGAAGGGTTCTTTTCTCAAACGAATGAGCTGCCAAATGTTTGATCCATCTTCATACCAGACTTTATAACTGGTCTCCAATAGTGTAGTTTAACTGCAGAAATACATCAGGTTTAGACTGATTTGCAGATTAACCAAACTGGTACAGACTGTACTAAATTCCTTCAAGATTTTAGATTTGACAAGGACAGGAGGAAAAATAAAGATTTTGTCATCCTCCTTTATGACTTCATATCCCTTGGAGGGAGGGAGGGAGGGAGGGAGGGAGNTTTTTTTGGTGGGGGGTGGGGAGGAAGAAGGCAAAGATGTGATCATAACCCTATTTTCAAATGTGTTTTAAACATTTTGATAAATTTATTTAAAGGAGGCTTGAGAGACTCAAAAATTCCACAAACTAACTGTGATGTTAGGAAGCAAGATCCAAGTTTCCTTGTCTCTACCAAGAAAAGGCAGTCAGAATTAGTTTTGTTCAGACACAGTTTCATGGTCAAAGACTGTACACATTTGTGAGGAGCCAGGCCACATATGAATAGTTTCACATGCTGTTTCTGACCACTAAAGTGTCCACAGTACAAAAGACAGTTCATAGGAGCCTGAACTTCATTAACTTTGCTGCTCACAGAAAGTCTTGCTGTTATAAACTGGAAGATAAATTTTAGAGAATTGGGG
This sequence comes from Rhadina sibilatrix, assembly GCA_013400275.1. Classification (NCBI taxonomy): domain Eukaryota; kingdom Metazoa; phylum Chordata; class Aves; order Passeriformes; family Phylloscopidae; genus Rhadina; species Rhadina sibilatrix. The sequence continues at coordinate 640,602 of VWYO01019696.1, forward strand.
AAAAAACAATAAGAAAGGGAATTATATGGTCTGGCTTCAGAACAATGGTCCAGTTACTAATTTAAAACAGATGTTCTTTTCTCATTAGTTCATAAACAGATGAAGAAGGAAAAGGGAAACTTGTACTTGAAAAGTTTCTGTCCTCATACATTTGTTCAGATGCACACTAGAAATTTGGATATCAATCCATTGGATCCACAGCACTGGTCTGAAAGTCTCGTAAAAGCGCCCTCCTCTTGTATTTCAAATGTTGTCCATTTCTGGAATCAGAAATGCAACAGATTCATTATTGCTAATAACTACTGCAGAGTTGCTAATACTTGAACACAAAACACAAGAGGAGTTCAATTAATCACACTTAGACTCTTTAAAAAGTTGCTTTTATTTACACATTTTGGGTTTTAAATTGCCCTATTTTACAGAATCAAATTTTCCTTGAAAGAAGAAGTTTCAGCTATGCACTCATGAAACCAAGGTACCATGATTTTTTGGAAGTAATATTCCACTAAGTTCAGTGGAAGTGGGAGATGAACATACTGTTTTTTTACAACTATTTCAACTAAGTATTGAAGGAGATTTTTGAGTGGATAAATTATTAAATTGGGGAGGACAAGTTAAATCTGATGAGACTGTTAAAGTCAAGTGATTTTCTTGAGTCCAGTGTTCTGGCAATCAAGCACACACTCCCTCCTTCTCAGACAGAGGGACTGCAATAAGCTGCCTCAGCAGCTTTCAGATTTCCTTCTCAGTAGAGAAGAAGGAATGCAAGGAGGCCTCCAAAGCAGACAGGGAAGCAAAATTCTCAGGCTGCACTGTGTCTCCTCTCAGAGGACTTCACTCCAGACTCTTGCCAAAACAGATCTATTTGGAAATGTTACTGTCTTAAAGAAAACTGTAGTCCTATGACACCAGGCACACAGGCCAGGTGAACCACTGCTTACATAATTCTTTGTTTTGTGCGAGTTCCTCTACACTTTTCATTCACAGATATAATTTTATCTGTTACTATAATTCTGTTGGGCATCTTGTGGCAGATTTTCAGGTTCTCTACGTGAATCAATTACGTTATATATTTTGAATAGTTCATCTATGAAGAAAAGTAGATGATGAATTTGACTATTCAGCTTGGGATACACTTGACCCACAAAGCTGTGTTTCACATTTAGTCCGTGAACTATAGGATCTATGAGATTATTCACAAGATTGAAATTAAGCATATGCTTTCACACATTGTTGGATCAGAAACTGGAGTTAAGGTTTATCTGTGCCAAGATTCATATTTGTTCTCTTGAGGAAATAGAATAAATTACAAACCTTACATCTGGAGGCTAATTTGAGTTTCCTTCATATCCAGGAAACAAGCAGGGGATTTTAATGGCTCCTTATTCACTATTATAGGAATCTATTGTCTATTAAAGGTCACATAATATTTTCCCATCTTTCTCATACCACTGCAATTAGTAAAAGTCATCAACTGTGTTTATGACTATTCTATCTATAATAAGATATTGTCAGTAAGAGAAGTAGACAGAGATATTTAGAATTTAAATTAGCAATCAGAATTTTAAAAAGAAAAATGCCTTTTGTATCATAGATATAAAGCTCAACAGTTGTAAAGCAGAGATTTCATCTTCTGTCATTAAATCCAGAAATACTTACATAAATTATCTTCTAGATTCTGTTTTTTATCAACTTTTACAAAGAATTCAGGGAAACAATATCAACTAAGATAGTAATAAACAAAATTAGTGAGTGTTGTGACTAAAGATCCATTGTATTATGAAAATATACTGAAGAATATTTAGTCCCTTCCCTTCCCTTCCCTTCCCTTCCNAAACCATTTTTCAGAGTTACTGTTTGACATTTTCTCTCTCCCTATGAGCATTCTTTCCTGAAATCTTTTTCTCTCATTAAAAAAAAAAAAAATCCATTGAGAATGCATTTTAATACCAATAAACTTTTCAGCATGCATCTTAGTGATCTACAGTACATCCAAGAATCTCAGAACAGTCCAGGAATCCCCTCACTGAACTAGCTGAGTTAAGCACACTAGGGAAAACATATGTATTTCTGTTTAGCATGTAAATTCTGCTGAACAAATGGCATTATAGGTTTAATGTTAAAAAAATAATATGAAATCAGATGTCCTCATACTGGGAGACGATCTGTGATGTCTTCATTATGGCTATCATCTTGATCATGTTCTTATAGACCCAAAAGTAATTTTTTCCTATCTGCTTAGCTGAAGCTGGTTGTCAAATTAGAACTGGAATATATTATGGAGTATATGATGCAAGATATCACAAAAGCTATGAATTAGTTGCAAAACAGAGACTGACTGCCCCTAGAAGAACAATATATCTGAGAGGATGTCCAGGCCCTTCATAGGTCAAAGCCATTTTTAAAGGAGGGCACCATCTCAGTGCAGTCTCAGCAGTTCTTTGTGTACTTGTCCTTGTTCCTCACTTTTTTCTTGTTTCTTGTTCTTTTGCAAGAACCACCCCACCAATCTGTAGGAATACTGGAGATGAAATCTCTTAATCTGGTGCTGATTTTGGAGTTTATGTGGGAATCCAGGATTACATCAGTCCCTCAAATTTGTATTTCACACTAGTCCCCAAAACTGTATTTCTGAAGACAATGGGACATTATATAGGTTTTGGTTTTGGTTTTATCTCAAGTAAAATGCAAAAGTCTACAAACTGCTCTTATGCAGAAAATCTGTTTTGGCTGTCAAAATATAACAGTGAAAACATTCTTGCCCCGAGGAGAGCACATGACAATATGGAGACTGCTGTCCAAAATTTCCCCATTTATACTCTGTGGAACTGCAATCCTGATGTGTAAGTGCTGATATTGAGAAATACTGCTTCTTCATGCACTCAAAAGTAAAGCTGCACTCCCACAGCTTGCTTCTCTGTTTCTTTCTCTTCCCACCCTTCTCACAGCATGTGAGCAGCTCTGGAGAGTTCCTCACTGTCAAATTATAAGAGCAACCTCAAAGAAGCGAAACTGGCCAAAACATATTGTCACATCTGGCATAGTATTTCTTCTTTTTTTGTACTTTTTTCTTTTTTTTTTTTTTTTAAACAATAACTTATGGTATACTTCTGTCTTTCCCTAGACCTTCTTTTACTCTTTATAGAACACTCAATCAAGTTCAATCAAGTCATAACTGTTTGTGTTGAAGGATGACAGAACACCCATCTTCTCCACTGAAATGGTGAAAAGTGATCTATTTCTAACAGTCTACTCTTTAAGTACTTGAACTCACCTGCAGGTAAGAAGTATTAAGCTGGCAGAAGAGAGAGGTAGAAAGGCTGATGGTTTAGAACTAGGAACAAAAGAAAATATTATTGTCTTGCGAACAATAACTCATTGCTTTTCCATGCTAAAGAGACACTGCTTTGTGAAGAATCATGCCTGTCTAAATAAAATGACCTATATTTACTTAATTTGAAACTCTTTATTGTCTCAGCTCAAGTAAATCAAATACTGATACAGCTCAAAGGTGTTTATCACATCATCACAGCATTAATTTCCTAGATAACTGCATCATGGAATTACATTAAAAGTTAATTTCATCAGTTTTGAAAATAGGACCATAAAAAAAAGAAAATCTTCTGCCTCTCTGTTTCAATGCATGGGTACTTGGTACATCAATGGGCATGTTTATCTTCTCGTCAGCATAGTGCAAAAGTTTTCTTCTACAGGCAAAGTGCATGACAGGCTTCACACCTGACTCTTGGCATATAAAATGTATGTGACTCTCTTTCAGTCTTTCTGAACAGAAGGGCTGATGCCATCTAGTTGCCCTATACTCCCTGCAGAATAGACAGACATCTTTTCATAGAGAAATCTCAACCTTGGCACATGGTGCTGATTAGTCACATACCAACTGTACTTACCAAAGCCCCCAAACATTCACTGAAAATAAACGATTTTTCCTGAAAAGGGAGCTCATTTAAAGAGGAGATGATTCTTCCAGGTTAGAAAGTCTCTCATTTGCTTCACTCAGTGAACGTGATCCAAAGTTTATGAAGTCAAAAGGAGGTTTTGCATCAAGTTCAGTGGCTTTGAATCAGGGCTCCAACAAATGCCAATGGGAAAATTAACCTAGCAGTTTACAGACCTCAACAAGGAAGTTGTTCCCTTATGGGATCTTAACAAGAACATTGCTAGATGAAGTCGTAAGCAGTCTCTTCTGAAATACCATGCAGAATGACCATCAGTTAAAAAGAAATATTCATGCGTTTTCAAAGGGTTTTGGATGAGATTTGAAAAAAAAAAGCACAAGGATTTAAGTTGCTAAATTACTCTTCCACTGAAATGTTTTCCTGTGAGAATGTGAATGTATATAGGTATTGCATCATCAATGTTTTCTTTTATAGTCTACCATACTGCTCACATTTCACTGGTTTTTAATGATGTTTCTTGTTTCAGCCCTTAAGAGAACTAGAAAGTTTTAAGGATGATCTATTAATGCTTCATAGCCTTTCTGTGGTCCAGTAAATGTTATCAACTTTTGTGTGTTAAATTCATTTACTGGCCAATTTAAAAATTCACCCTCATAAACATTTCACCTTTATTTCTTTTCATATCAGCACCACATGGGATGAATAATAGTGTTAGTATGCCCAAATCTGACTTCAAGGGCCAGCAACTGTACAACACTAATCTGGAAAACCATGTGCTCCACAGGAAGGATTGACTTCACAGCAGTAAATGGGTCTTGAGCTTTGCCAGAAATTCAGAACAGCTTTCTGTCCAACAAGAATTTTTTATAATATACCATTTGTGGGGGGGAAAAAAAAAAATCAACTGACCTCAAAGAACATTGGATTTCTTATAGGTAGCTCTTTCTTAAGACCTTTACTTGATGCAGCAATATATTGCCTTAACTTGAGAGTAAATATTCAAAATCCCTTAGAAACATTGAACTTTACATTATGTAAAAAATTCTGACAATAAAAACTGTTCTGGGATATAATATAGAGGAGTTTCAAACAGATACTTAGTTTTCTCTGCAGTGCTCCATGTTGAGGCATGCATCAGCTTATTTGGAAATATTAGGGCTCTGTACCTTTAATTATTGGTATCCTTTGCTTATTTTCTTAATTCTTGCCCCGGTTGTCATTATCTTTACATTTTCTGAGTGTGGGTGTTGCTGCAGCCCAACAACAAAATTATGATTCTCCAAAGTGGAAGTGGAGCTTTAAGAGGCAGAGTTCATGCAAAATAAGGTAGTGGGGAAAAAAAAAAATTAAAGAAAAAAAAATTGCCTACCCCTTAAGGACTACAGATGTAAGAAAAATCAAAACTCAAATGGCATAATGGCAGAATTTTAAAAGAAATTTTCCTTTTCACATAGCCTACATTTCAACTCCAGAAATATGAACCATCTGTAGAAAATCCCTGAGGGAACAGCAGTAGTGCAAATTGCCTGTTAATGTCCTGGCCCCCCTCTTGTTTGCAATACGTATCAGGCTATCTTTATTCCTATGTACATTTCATGGTCTCTTGCACTAATTATTTGGAATTCACTTATGAAAAATACCTTCTGACTCTGCAGTGTGGCATGCCCACTGGATGTTCACTACTTTTGTGTGCCACAGAATGATTATTATAATGGACTTCCAGACAGAGAAAGATAAACTTTTTTATTGAAGAGCATTTAATTAAACAGGGCCAAATATATTTCTGTCAAGGATGCTTTCCTTTCCTGTTTTGACTATGACAAGAAACAAATAAAAAAAATGTTACTGGGACAACTTAAATTATCTTTAGTTGTGTTTCTGCATTTCAAGCATTTTAATGTTTTAAAAATTATGCTGTGTTGTAGAAATAAGAAATTTTCAAATTCTAGCCCACAGAGCTTTTGTTGGAAAAACCTCAATATTATTGTGGTTGACACTTTGGCTCCTTATAGAATGGTAAAAGAGCAGAGCCTGTCTAGGCAAGACAGAAGACTCCTGAAGACTGAGCTGAAGCACCTCTCTCAAGGACCATGTCCCCTTTCATCCCAGAATGAGATATATCAGCATCTTATCTATACTTCTACCTTAAAATAATGTATGCTTTCATCAAAGGGACTGCAGCGTCATGTAGCTAAGACTTTAGGGACTCCATGCATGACATCAGGTTTTGCCAGGGGTCAGAGCTTCTCATTTGTCCTAGAGAGTAAGGGCAAATGATGTGAGCCTTCTCTTCTTAGCTTGATGCCCATGTAGTCCTTCTTAAACTATTAAGTTTATCAGAGTTCTTGTCAAAGTTTTCCCATGAAAGTATCATCAGATTGTGGTTTCTTTCTAGAAGACAAATTTAGGAGATGAATCCTACCCCACTGACCCTATCTGTTATCCAACCTGCCATCTCCAAGATTCCTTATGACCCAAGAGACAGCACCACCATCATATAAGCAGCAAGGATGTTGCCAATAACTTTCTCTTCCTATGGGTCACTGGAAGGAAGGGTCACTGGAGCTGGGCTTGATAATTTACTTATGTAAAACACCTTTACAGGGGACCAGAATTTGCAGAGCCTTCTGACTTAAAAAGTTTTCCCTTCTGCCCTGCAAAATGTGGATCTTTTAGTTAGCATTCCTCTACTATGAAGGAACAAGGTTGTCTGCAATTAGGTGCTAAGTGAATCTAAGCCAGGTACTCAAATTTTTCAGACTTATCTTCCAAAACATAGGCATTTGAAGCTTATTCCTTGCTTTAAATAAAATCCAGAATATCTAATCTAATTCCAATACTGTCTGGAAGTACTAGAAACCCTGGCACAGGCCTTGAGTGACTATTTGTCCGTTCAGCGTGAACTGCATGGATCACATCCAGCCAGATTGAGTGAGAAATTGTGAGGGCTTCTTCCCGAATTACTTGCATGGAAAATTCAGCTGCTATCACTTCAATTCAGATTTACATCTGAATGAATGTGGAAGCCAAGGATAGAGTGTGCCAGTTGCTGCTTTTAGTTCTTAATGCAATAGGATGTAATTCATATCAGCATTTGACAAGCTGGGATCCTTAAAGGAAATTGCTTAGTCCTATGCTATTGGAAGTGGCATTTATATATTCTGGATGTTTTCTTGTGGTTCTCTTTTTCTCTGTAGTTTAGTTCTCTGGTACTAATAAGTTTTCCAGAACAGAAATGCAATAAAGTCAAGCAGTGATTTATGTGCTGAAACAGAGGTTCTAATGTTGAAAACTGATGTATATTTTTTTTTTACCTTCTTTGCTATAAACAATAAGGAACTAACTAGACCAATTTCTTAATCTTCAAAGCCTTTATCCAGAGTGCACATATGCCAGTCAAATGCCAAATGGATTTCAGCTTAAACCTTTAACAGTCAAATAATAAGATAGTATGAAATAAGTGGAAATACACATATTTTTCTCTGGTATGATGAACCTCCTGCTGTTGTGAAAGTACTGTTTCTACCATCCAATGCCATTATTTGTGCATGTCCGCTTTATTGTTCTTATTCCCTCAAGACTTTTTTTACCAGTACCCATTACTTGGTGTATCTGTGTTACCAATAGGTAAGGCTGTATGAAGGGACGGCCTTGTAACATGGCTCCAGCCTGTTACTTGGGCTAAATAGAAAGGACCATGGGAGAATGACTCATCTGGAATAGGGGTAGGGGAGACAGAAAAGATGTGACAGACATGACAGATGTGACAGATGTGACAGAGGTGAGAGACTGCCATGTGTCCACATCACATCCATGTCGTGATGGATGGTGGATGGTTGACTTGGGCTTGCTGTGCTTTAAAACCACGTAAACTGAAAGCCAGCTAACTGCATGAAAGGCTGGGTTTTTGTCAATAAGGAGCACTCCTTTGCACCTGCCTGGGGTCCCTGTGTCGCTCATTACCACAACATATCTGATATTATGCTGTGACACAAGGTTAATCTGTTTATGATCCTGTGCAATGTCCTCTAGGATGAGCCGACTTGAGCAGGGACTTTGGAGCTATTGTGGTGCCTTCAAACCTTACCCATTCTGTGATACTGTGATCTGTGTGTCTTCCTTCTGCCAGGTCAAAGCTTGTTTCCCTTCCCTGACCTGCAGCTACACCCATGCCCAGACCACAATGTTTAATTCCCCAGTCCTGCTTTCCCCCAGTGCTCACTTTCCCCTCTCATCCCAGGTCCCTGTTCTCTCCAGATCCAATCCCAAACCCTCCCACACTTGTTCTCCTCTCCTCAGCACCCTCTTCCAGGGCCAACGCCCAACTTAGAACAAACCCATACCTCTTTTTCTCAGCTCTCTGAGAGATCCCCACTCCATCTTACTATTCATAATTGTATTTTCCTTGACTTTTCTTTCTCTTCCACAGTATAGTTGAAAAGCCACAGTAAACAGCTAAAACAAGGGACATTGTTTAGCTGGAATGTGATAGTAGTCTTCTGAGAGTATGATTTTCGTCTGTAGACAATTGAAGAGCTGCTCTGTCAACTAATCAAATGCCAGGGACTCTGCATGCCTCACTTTTCATTCTTTAACATTCTGATTTCTACCCAAACCCCCAGGTTTCTGCCCATTGACACAAGAACATACTACAGAGGTGGCTAAATGTGGCATTCCAAAGTTATGGTGTTAATACCAAACATCCAGACATACCAGTCTGCAAAGTCTTATAAGCTCAGAAAATAAATGCCACCACAAATGCCCCATATTTACTGTGTCTCAAAAAGCAAAGGTACTTTCTACATAAGCAAAATTATGGTTTTGTTTTCCTAATTATCACCTTTCTCATCACAGGTTGGACCCTGACGCATCTGAGTTCATTCCTTCTTATCCATCAAGAGCAGCACCAGCACTCCTGCAGGTCCAACAAGGCCCTGTTCAGCCTTGCAAAAAATCAATTTTCTTCCTGCTGTGTTCTCAATGACTCCAAGGCTCCCCCTGTTCTTGACAGTAATGCCTCTTTTAAGCATTCAGCCACTACCAGATGGTCCTAAAAATCAATATCATGACCTGGCTTAAAACTAACCTGTGTGTTCTTCTACATTTAAAATGCATGTGAGTTGCCCTCTCAACCTTTTGTTTATCACTATGAAAACTAGAGTCTAATTTAAATGTTACTATCTGCAAACATTTGATTCAAAGAGGAAACTTTTAGAGCAACACGAAATACTGTCAGGGGCTCATGCAGCATTGCATAGAATTTATTGCAAGTGGGTGCATTATTCTGTCATTCTGCCATTGACAGACTGATTGAGTGAAGCAAAATCCTTGGCTCACTCTGGTTATAGGTCTGTGATCTCTCTACACTGATATAAAGAGCAGCTGTTGGCAAAAGGAGGTGGTCTCATTCCTGCTACATTTCTTGTGCTGATTCTCCTTTTCATGAGAAAATCTGCATCAGCAAATTAATTGGTATTCTAACAGGATAATTGTAAGATGCATCATCCCCCGACACAACAAAACTGTGTGTATTGCTTGAATTTCACTGGTACTAGCATTTCAGGAAAAAATGGAATGTGATATTGAGGAAAAGTACTTAAATAAGAAATTTTTAGCCATTTTTCAGGATATAAACCTACATTCTGCAATCAGAATTGCTGCGATTTCCACACCAACTTGAAAACTGAACTTAGCCTTAGCAAGGAATCAGCTGCATTTCCTATGCAGTTCCACCAAAGGTATCCCTCCTCTAAATGTCAGGTTCCTGTTGCTCTACTGCTGTGTGGATTATGGCTAATGGATGCTGGGTGAGCATCATCCACCTGTTCCGTGGGCCATGAGAGCACTTATGATATACTTACATAGGAGATGAAGTCTTCTCACCACCAGCTTTTACTTACAGCAAATATGTATAAATTCCACCATAAATATATACAATGATAAGTACATTATAATAATATGGTCATTCTCCTTCAGGTTAAAGGGATTTAAGATGCAATATTCTATAAATCTTCCTTGGTTAAAGTACGAAAACACACATTTTAAGTGAAAAAGATCTCTAGGAATTGTGTGAAGTATTTTGAAGGTATCTATATACATTTACTCATATAGTTTATATATATTAATTTGTTTAGAGTGTAGAGTTGTAATAGTATATTCAATAGTTTTAAAATAGTACATTTACTATACTTTTCTGAGAGAATTTCTAGATAAATGCTATTTCTTAGGCTGGAAGATCTCACAGCTTTTTTAATATTCCAACATTTGGCTTTTCTATGGACTGATCTCAACAAAGATTACTGTAATATCTGATAATTTTTTCTAACATGGTCACATTTCATATAAAAACATATAAAAGACAGCTTGAACATTCATGATTTAAGTTTCATACCAAAGTAACACTTCTTGAAGCAAAGTTATTATTTTCTATCATTGAAGATATGAACTGTCTGTCCATGCTGACAAACTTGGCTCTTTCTATTTCTGAGTCTTTCAGACAGCTTTTTGGAATTTGCCTAATTATATCCTTTAGAAAATATCTGACCCATACTTTCTGATGTCCTTAATTAAGTGTTCTAAGATTTCCCTCCGTTACAAACCCTTTGATGTACGCAGATTTATTAACAACCAAAGAGTGAATCCTGAGCTGAATTGTCCAAAATTCCCTTTCTGCAGAATCCAACAGCATAAGCCCCTTCTAGAAGAAGCTGGAAATTATTTTAAATGGTATTAGAAGACTCTACTGTGCTCCCTTTTTAATCTGCACAGAACTGGCAAAAATGGATTTTCTAGGTTTCCAAAGAAATTTAGCCTGAAATGAAAAGCAAATATGGTAAATTCCAGCTTCCATAATTATAGTGCCATTATAATCAGCTAACTTGAGGCGTTCAGATATCTCAACCTACCTTAGTTATAGCTTTTATTACCACTATTTCCTACAAAGATTAGAAGAGATAGCAGAAAACCTTACCTAAAATGCTATGCAGTACCTGAATATATCTGAGGCTATGCAATATCTGAGTATACCTGAGTAAGACAGGATTTGTAAATAAGGAACTTTATCACTACAGACACTTGTGACATGCTGCAGTGAGGGTTGTAGGATACCCTGGGCTTGTCGGTCAGGCAGCAAGACTGAATTCATTGTTATTCAATTCATGCACATTCTGCACAATCTTCCAAGGAACCCTGTTAAATTTGCCCTGATTTAGTTCAGTCATTTTAGTAAAACAGCAGAGTGTAATATTGCTTTATTCTGACACATCCTTGAAACTGAAAAAAATACAAGTATTAATCCATTCCAATCCCTGACATATAAAAAAAATTTCAAGTGTTGTTCTCCAATACCACACAAATTGACATTTAACAGTCTCTTTAAGTATAGGGATTCCACAGGGACACACAGCTAAAGAAACACAACTATTAAACCAAACCAGTGCCTTTCTCAACACTTAAATCCAGTTATACTTACTCTGGTGCAAGCAAATTCAAGACAAGCAGCAATTAATCAAAGTGTTAAGGGGCAATCTTATGATGTTCAAATGCTTTGGGCATTGTAATGTAACTGAGAGTTTAGAATTGTTCCAGATGTTGAAAACATCATTTCATAAGAATGAATAGAAGTTCAAAACTCTATTGTATCCCATCAGCTTCTATTCAGGCCAAATCTTCTAGCACTGGTTCTAAATCATTGATTTTTGGAGACATGCCAGGAAAACCAGTCCCTTGCTAACATCTCCTTGTCTATACAAAATTATTTACAACTAGTCTCCAAGAATGATGCTAAGACACCACTTACAAACTGAAAGAAGCAAAATGGCTTTCAAATGAACATTCAGGACCCAGATGAAGAGAATATATAAAAATAAATGTCAATATAAATGTGAATATTAAAAATATACATACACATAAAATATATATTTATATAGCTATATCTATCTATCTACCACCCAGTGCAACCTGACATTTGTCAGAGCCTGTACATCACATAGAGAATATTTCAGAGACAAGAAAGCGCATCCATGGGGAATACACTTAGAAGTAGGATTTAAGTAAAAGGGTAGGATAGATGCTTGTTCTTCCTGAATCCATTCTGATAATTCTCTTTTCCTTTGGTCCTTCCCTTAAATATCTGTGAGTAAGTTTTGCACCTTCCCACAATCCCATTTAAAGGTCTAATAGTAAGTTTGCCCAGTCCCACAACTACTGTCTATCCCCAGAGCCCACAACAAGCCATGTGCCCCTGAAGGCAGTAATCCTGACCAGTTTGTGCAGTGTTTTTCTTGGGTCCCCTTGATGGGTTTCCTCCCAAAACCCATGGTCTGATCCTTTTTAAAGAATACTGGGAGTGGCCAGATTAGGGCACTCTGTTTGAATGGAATAGATTATGGAGGTTCCACCACCAATCTTTTTTTCCTTTGTTCAATATGTTTAGCCTTCAGTAACACAACCTAATATGCAGACATTCTACTTTTTTGTATGCATTCTCGCAACTTTGTCTCTCCTTTCCTCCTACACTGTGCATCTCCATCACTGCTATGTAACAAAAAAAAAAAAAAAAAACAAAAAAAAAAAAAAAAAAAAAAAAAAAAAAAAGTGCCTATATCTTATATTAATAAGGATCCAGCTGTGGCAGCATGGTATCCAACATAAGATAATTTATCTCCATTTATCAGTCTTCACATATTCCATTAGGCTTTGAGCTGTTTCTGCTAAACACTCTGAAAAACCTTCATATTCCTCAGCATTGCAGAATGTTGTGTCTAGTATTTTTCCTTTTCCTCTGCACTTTTATCCTTTGTCCAAATGCCCTGTATGTGCTTCTGCATTCAGAAAAAAAAAATTGCATATTTCTTTGCTTACATCCTCTGACCTATCTAAGTGTTTCAAATATAGTATTGTGAAAACCAAACTCCTTCAAAGATGATCTCCTTCTGTTCCCTGGGAACAAACCTCTTTTCTAGTCCTGGTCATTTTACAATTTCAGTGACAATTTTATGTTCTCTCCCTGTTTCCTCTCCTCACCATCTTTACACTTTTTGCTTGTCCATGTCCATGTCTTTCTCCTCTCTGCTTGAGCTTATTCTAGCTCTTATTATTTGTTCCTTTTTGCTGCATCAACCTCTTCTCCAGCAGCTTATCATGGATTCTGCTTCATTATTCCATACAGCCTCCCTGCTGTCTGAAAAGTAATTTTTGTTTTCCAAAATCACTCCCTATGTGTGTCTTCCTTTGTCTTCTGCACAAAGCTGCATTTCTTTCAGCAGCTACATAGTAAGCCAGTCATTGTCAACAAGTCTGATGTGACTCATAAAATGCTTACTAAAGTCTTCCCTTGGAAGACTTTAGTAGACACCCTTTTGTATGCTACTCCAATTTTCTCCAGCTTCTGTTTAAAACTCTTCATTGGCTTCTTCTCAGCAGAAAGTCACTATTTTTCTCTCATCTGAGATAGGAGGTAAACTTACATCTCTATTGAATGAAAAAATCGAGTCTCATATTAAAACAAACAAACAAACAAACAACCCCCAACAACAAAAAGCAACCAAAACAAAATAAACCCACTACTGAAAACAAAACACATAATAAAAGCTACTGGTTCAAGACATTATTCCAGTCTTTGCTACTAAATACTTTTGGCTTTATTTTCCTTTCATCTTTAGTTACTCTTTCCCAACATCTCTGTTTCATCAAGATAAATCCCATATCCATTTTCTTCTCTTCTACTGACTCTCTGCCTGCCATTGAGATTGCCATTTCTCTGTGTTAACCAAAACTTAGTAATATCCTAATTGTTCCTGTATCACCCTTTCCTTTAAATAACACTTCTGGCTTTATGTTCATAAAATTGGGCATTCCTTCAAGGACTTCAAAACACACAAGGCAGGAGCTTAGTGTTTTAGGGCAGAGCAAGAGATTAGGAAAAAAAAGTGAATGGCAGTAAATTTTGAAGTTTTATTTTGAAAATTTAATCCTTTTTCTTGTGACTAGCTGTGTCAATGGAGAAGTCAGCAGCTAATGAGAATAATATTAATTTTGCAAAAGATTCTGGGACTTAAAGTGTGTGTGAGGTAGAATATGCCCTATGTTAGCTGATGCATTCAGACATCTCTTAGCAAATGTTCATGGTCCACTGTGTGGTTTGTCTTCTGATGATATTTGGCAAGAAGCACATGTAGAGACCAAGATTCATAACTGGACTTGGCAGCTTTCTATAGCTGAGTGGATTAAGCCAGTGCAGTAAAGAAGGAGGTGGGCAAGCTTAAATTATTTCCATATGGGAGAAGAATTTTGATATCTAAAGGGGATTTTAAGCTAGAGGCTGAGCCTTCAAAACTTTCCAAAATTATATATGCACCTTTGCACAAAAGCCTGAGAGTTATGGCTGGAGTCCTCTCAGAAGCCTGAAAACCAGTACATTGCTGGTGTCATATATCTCTAGGTCTGCAATATCTGAGGTGATAAATTTAAAAAAGAATTTAGCTGTAAGGAAAATGGTCTGATAAAGAAGGGAGTAGCTAAAATCTTGCACTTAGTCAATAGTCTTTGTGGCAATTAAATACAGCACACAAACTTCAGAGTCGAAGTGTGGTCACACATCAGCATTTCTTTGCTTTATTCCCTCCAAAACCTGGCAAGATGCTGGTTTTCCAGGTATAACTCTGGTGTTAGAAGTTTACCTGTATAAGATGGCACTTCCTCGGCTGTGTAAGGGGGTATTAATAACAGGGAGATCTTCACATGGAAGAATATGCAGAACCATTACATCATATTCAGCACCAGCTGAGGCCTGAAAAGCTGAAAATCTGCCAGACAAGCAATTTTAGAGATTGGGAATAATAGCATATAATATTATTTTTGATAGTCACCCATCCAGATGCATTTGTAGCATGTGGGATCTCTGCAACTCATGCTGCAATTATTATCCTCCATTTATACACCTTTTCATGTTTAGTGAGAAATTCAGCTTGCACATGATGATTGCTTCTTCATCTTGATCCTATCATTTGTTGATTGTGATAGCCTTATCTTTGTACCATTAGGCTGAATATGTTTGTATATTCAGCCTTTTACTGTGATAGATTTATAACCTGCATTGGTTGACTTTAAAAACTACTTCAATAGAAGGGGGGAAATCCTCTTTTCCATTTTTTTTTTTTTTTTTTT
>VWYO01019696.1:657658-692229 GCA_013400275.1 Rhadina sibilatrix
AAGGATGGCTTGAAGTGCCCTTGTGCTTCTGGCAACAAAGTTTGAAATATGGAAGCACCTTTCTTAGGCCAGATGAACACTACTACTGCAAGTCTCCATTTGGGGTCACCTGAGGAGTGTTGGATAAGACTGACCCAGGTACAAGCACACAGTTCACATACAAAACAAGGAAATATTAGAAACAGGACAGAACATAACTGCTGCTTGAAAATAAATAGCAGGAATACCTTTATTGGTTTCTCTCTCCATCAAAAATTTGGATATATTTATTCTCTTGTCCTATCAAGTTCACTAAAAGACATATACATAAAAATTACAAGTTCAGGAGAATTTCTTACTAGTGACTAAGTACATGACTTTAAATATGCTTTAATTTGCTCTCTGACATATTTTTTATGGCACAAGATGATGTTTTATGATACTTTATCAGTTTTATGGTCACTGCCAGACTTTTTAATCTGTTATACATTTAAAGGTCAATAAACTCTCTCAGTTTGGGTCTTAGCAAGATTATAGGACAGGACAATTTGCAATATTTTTATCCCCTCAAAAGCTCATATGTCAGACAGCAATGCCCATAAATCCCATGGGTAAATGCTGGAATAGCTGTGAGCACTCTGTACAAGAGACACTGGCCTTTCAGCAATGCAGAGTATCTGCATGACAAAATATCAAAATCTGTTTACAAATACAAGTTTAACAATTATAAAAATAGCTGAGGCTTCCTTTTTCAGCTGCTTCTGAATACGCAATGTTTATATCCATGCCAAAAAGCCACTTGAAGGTCAGTGCAGAAAGAAGTCAATTTTTTTGTCAAAAATTCATGGCAAATTCCAACACTACAGGGCTATATCAATTACTGTGGCCAACCATTGAGTATACAGTGTTCCTGAGCCATGTAAAATATAAAAATATAAATAAATAAATGCCATCACTGTTCCCTTTCCAATGAAGTAGGTAGATCAAAAGTTCCCAGAATGCTGCTACGATAGTCTAAATAAATAACCCCTTAAATGTTAAGTGTTATATAATTTCAATTTATATATATTTATATATATTTTTTAAATTTTAACTTAACTGCTATATATTATATTAAATGGATGAAACTAATTCCAGGAGTGGCACAGGGCAGCCATTAGAAGGAACTTTGAGGAAGAGCTTAATTACATTTATTGCCACACTATAGATTATTGCTCTAGAAAGAAATATCTTTTGAATATCACTAAGTTTGCTGTGCTAAGACTCCAGATAGTTTCATTTAATACCTGTAAAATTAGTTAGGAAAGGCTTTCTGAGTACTGATTTTTTTTTTATTTTTTTTTTTGTCTCAGACAAATCCTGCAGTTTTTGTGAAGAACTAACCCAGTCCTTACTTATCCTGTCCACAATGAGCACCACTTGAACCTCTAGTACTAGAGAAGACAGAAAACAAAATGTTGGCTCTGAAAACTGTTTTAAGATATGAAAAAGGCTAATGCACGCTGGAGTGAATTAGGGGTTTGTTAACATTAATGTGGAAGGAGTTGGTAAAACTGCACGGCTGTGGCCAGCCATGCTCAAGACAGTACGTGTCAGATGTGAGTTAGAAAACATTCCTGGGATTCTCTGAAGTTTGGACCATCTCTGAAAAGACTAAAAGATGTAAAAAGCTCACCTTCTTGACTATATTTATGGTCACATTGAGAAGGGAGTAAACATTTGGTTGAAAATTGAGTTGTTCATGGTAGCAGTCGAAAACTAATTGACCTGAAAGCTTTTTCTTTCAAGATTTAAAACAAAAACAAAAAACACAAACAAACAAACAAAAACCACCAGAAAAAACCCCCAAACAAAAAACATTTTGAGATGAAAATTTTTCCAAGTTCATCAGGATAACTTCAGTGTATGTTCCCTTCCATTATATGAGCCACCAGGACCACAGAATAATCTCTAGAACAGTCAGAAAAACTAGATGGTTTAAAATGAGGCTTAGGCAGTTTAGGAACTGAATTCTGTCTGACAGCAGCTTCAGCTGGATGTCATGCCATTAAGGGAGGAACTCAGTTGCCCTACCACAAGTAGTAAATGCCATTGTTGACATGCTAAACTTATCTGAGACATCCTTACGAGATCAGCATAGACTTATGATCTGCAGAAAACATTCTGGGATGACAGGCAGAGACAAGGAAAGATTCTCAAAGTTTCCAGGATGGTCTAGGATCCCTGTCTAAGCAGTTAAACTGATCCAAAGAGATTCACTCCAGTGTTTTGTTCCTGTTGAATAAATCTGTTCTTGATGTCCTGGACTAACACTTGCTCTGCCGTGTCCCAGAGTGCCAGAAAATACAAAGTCAGGTGTTTTCTCCAGCTGTATTCCCATATGTCACTCTTGACCAGGCTCCACAACTGGCTAAATCAGCAGGCTAAGCATTCCTCTGGCCTGGGAATGGATCCGGAAAGCAATTTTATATTTATGTTAACATAATTTTTACTGGATTACAGCAGCTTGGAATTTACATCTATCTGATACCTAGACTCTTTTTTCAAAATGATTGTAGCCAATTATTTTACTTTATTACTCTGTGGTATTTGACCATCTACAAAGCATTTGGCTCACGCAAGCGCTTATTTGGGGCCGGATATTGTTTTTATAAAAACAAAAAAAGGACCCAAGAAGAAGTGGTCAAAACCACACTGCAGGATGAGGATTCTGTCTCTTGTTCAAAAATCTCTCCATGGTTTTGTGATCTCAGAGAATGCAAGTTCATTGTTACTAATGATAAATTTACCCTTATTCTGGTTTTAAAGATTTTCCCAAAAAAGAAGAAAATAAGGAAGTTCCCAAGCAAGCAGGTTGAGGATTAACAGGGAATGCATTGCTTTCCCCAAGCTACATTTGGAAGAATGCCACATTATAAATAACACCTGGACTTCATACGAAAGTACAAAAAGTAAAAATTTTCATAACAGTTAAGAGTCTCTATTTTCTGCACATAATTGTGAAGATTATCACCAGGCCTGACAGCAGAAGTCAACAGAAGACTGTGTTTTGAGCACGCAGGACAGTGTAGGAAACAGAAAGTGGGAACTTTCAAAAAATACACACTAGAAACAACAGAAAAACTTTACTAGTAAATAGGGATCTGTAAAGTCATTTTCATGTCAAATTTTTGCACAACTTTATGTTCAAATAAACCAAGCATTTTTAACAAAAACTCCCATTATGTTCAGAGATTACAATGTGAAATGCAAAATCTTTCTGACAAGCTAAAAAATCCTACACTTTAAAGAGTTTTTAAAACATAACTTCTTTCTGCTTCTTATCAAAAATGTAAATGGGTTGAGTGAAATTAGACTAAGGAAGCCCTGAAGAGCCTGTTCTGTAGGCATAAAGTCAATGAAATTATTTTCTATGGCTTCATCCACACTGATTATTAAGCCTCTTTGAATGTGATAATGTCTTTGGCTAAATATTCCTTCCAAGTTTCCCTTTCCTCTGTGTCCTCCACTGCCCCTTTTCAAGGAACCTCAAAGTCATTGTTTCCAGCTGGGATTGTCTAAGAGAAAAGACTAGGATCACACAGAGGCATGGCCATTCAAGTTACTGCTCTCCTATATTTCCAAAATTTCAGCATGGAAAATTAGCTGGTGGCCCAACAAGCCCACCAGCTTGTTGAAACTCATTCCAAACACACTCTTCCTATGGATTCTGTAACTCATGTCTGTGCTGTCCCTCTTGGTCCCTGTCTTCCAGGAGCCACCAGCACTGGGGTCTGAAGATGTGTAATAATCCAGTTTCTTTTAAACTACTTGACTTATTTTCTCCTCATATTCCAGTGTGACTCTTTCAAACCATAGCTGGTATGGTATGTTGTTTTTCTGGAAAGGTTTTTTTATCTTCTTTTAAATATCCAAGAATCATGGAAGTGGCCTACAAAGTCTGCTTGATACTACCAATGAAGAGGAAAAAATTTAGGAGCGATGAATAGATTCTATGGAACAGTAACTCATTTCACAGATATTACTGGCAACATAAATATTCAATTTTTATGACTGTTCTAATTTTATGACCTTTTAAAGGCTGAGGCCTGGTAAGAAGAGGATCCACCTGACCAAGTGAGGCAAAGCACTCACAAACTGGTGAACTGATGAGATTTTTAAACTGGGATTGAGAGGGATGAAGATGATAATCCACAGTCAAGTGAGGATATGGTGGACATGACTGGCAAGCAAATGGTGCCAGCCAATGTGGCCAGAAGACATCTCATAATCAACAAAACCAGCGCAAAGGGAGCCCAACCCAAGTGTGAACAGACAAATAAAGAACTGCTGATAGAGCTGGGGAAGCTCTCACACTTTTTCTGCAATATCAGCACTTTGGGGTGCTTCTCTGAAGTCNAATCCAGGAAGCTTCTGCAGTACATTGATGATAATATTTGAACCAAGTGTTTGAGGACTGGGTAAGGAGAGAGGAGAGCTGTTCTGCTGGGCTTCATACAAACAAAAAAGAACTTTTTGCGACTGGCAAGGTTGAGGCAGCCTTGGCTGGCTGCCATGACCATCAGATAGCAGAATTCAGCTTCTGGAGAGGAAACTGAAAAAAAAAAAAAAAAAAAANAGTAACTCATTTCACAGATATTACTGGCAACATAAATATTCAATTTTTATGACTGTTCTAATTTTATGACCTTTTAAAGGCTGAGGCCTGGTAAGAAGAGGATCCACCTGACCAAGTGAGGCAAAGCACTCACAAACTGGTGAACTGATGAGATTTTTAAACTGGGATTGAGAGGGATGAAGATGATAATCCACAGTCAAGTGAGGATATGGTGGACATGACTGGCAAGCAAATGGTGCCAGCCAATGTGGCCAGAAGACATCTCATAATCAACAAAACCAGCGCAAAGGGAGCCCAACCCAAGTGTGAACAGACAAATAAAGAACTGCTGATAGAGCTGGGGAAGCTCTCACACTTTTTCTGCAATATCAGCACTTTGGGGTGCTTCTCTGAAGTCATACAGAAAAGGGGGAAAAAACAGGAGGAGTTTGAGATTTGTGAATAGTCACAGGGCTGCAATCTTATCAGGAGCAAGCAGGGGGAATAGCCTTACATGGCTGGCCCACTATCCAGGATCAGTACAGGGACTTCAGGAGGGGGTGGAGAATGGGTGGGGGGCAGAGTTGCCATTTATGTGAAAGGAGAAATGCATGGAGCTCTCCTTAGGGCTGGGTAATGAGCCAATCTCAGCTCATGGGTCTGGACTAGTGCACAAGTGAGGTCATGGTGGGCATCTACTACAACCTGGTCAGGAAGAAAGAAGTAGATGAGGCCTTCTTCAGACNCTTTTTAGGGATCAGCTTAGAAAAATATAGGATTCAACCCTGAAGAGAATAGCATCCAATAGACCAGTTAATAATTTCAAGAGTGACTTCCTCTATGCTCAAGAGTTGTCATTCCCATGATCAGGAAATCAAGCCCAGGTGGCAGGAGGCCTGCACAGCAGTACTCTATCAATGTGTATAGATACCTGGTGGGCATGTAAAAGAGTTGGAGCCAGGCCCTTCTCTGTGGTAACCACTGACAGGACAAGAAACAATGGGTACAAAGAGAAACACAGGAAATTCCATTCAAAATAAGAAACTCCCTTTTTTTAGTGAGGGTAGTCAAGCATTGCTTTAGGTTGCCCAGAGAGGTCGTAGAGACTCCAGTCTCAGAAATGTTCAAAACCCAGCTGTATACAGTCTGTAGCCGCCTGCTCTGGGCAAGCAGGGATTTGGACTGGATAACTGGTAAGGGGCCTTTTCTCCTCAACTCTCCTGTGATTCTGAATACTTCCCCCAAGGCTAGACAGTCCTTCACTGCAAAAGCCAGCAAGCAAAACAAACTCACAGTCCTCCTGGGCTGCAAAATGTCATTTGCAATGTTTTTTTAATGAGATCAGTCTATTGAAGTACTCTTCTTTTAAAATTTGTCACAGCAGATGTTATTTTTAGACAATACTTATACACATCCTTTTTAAAGTTTAGCCATAATATTTGACGGGAACTATTTCCTGCAGCAATGGATTCTGCAGGTGAAGTCCACACAATGCTGAAGAGAGATGCTTCCTTCACTTTTGTCTAAATATAGTGGTCAATAATGCAACCAGCTACACCTAATCTCATGTGTTTTGGTTTCATGATAACCCCGAAATACATAGAGGTTGATGACAACAAGCCCTTTTAAA
Source organism: Rhadina sibilatrix (assembly GCA_013400275.1). Classification (NCBI taxonomy): domain Eukaryota; kingdom Metazoa; phylum Chordata; class Aves; order Passeriformes; family Phylloscopidae; genus Rhadina; species Rhadina sibilatrix. The sequence continues at coordinate 663,865 of VWYO01019696.1, forward strand.
CTTAGCTCATCTCTTTGCTTTCTGTTTTTTAAATTGAAGAAAAAAAAAAAAATCCTTCAACATATGAGAGGAAACAAATAAGAGTGAAATTATGAAATTCCAGGAAGTACATTTGGCAAAGGTTGCCTATTTTCTGACAAAACAGGCCACATAGGAATGTAAACAACTGAGACAGAGAATTATTCGCTAATAAAACATGTATATGAACAAACTCAAGAGAAGATTCGCATCTGATAAGTAAAAAACAGATCAGAATTAAATGGATCCTATTCGGTTGAACACATTTGGGCTTGAATCTCCTGAGCCTACATGGGGGAGCAGCATCTGAGTTTTCATTTTAAAGTTTTCCAATGAGGAACAGAAGAGGAGCTCCTAATTATTTTTAATTACTGCATAATTACTTGTGTTTTGTATGCATTTGGGCATATATCTGGCTAGACCAGGGGAAGGAAAAAGCAAAATCAAGACCAGGAATTTGAATAGCACATAAACTAAATCTAGCTGCAATGTAATTTTGAGACTTCTGGTTTCCAAAGCTACTCAACCTCTCCTCTTCCCCTGGAATAGGTTTAAGGCTTTTAGGCTCTTAATCCTCTACCAATCCTGCTGCATAAGGTACTTAATTTTGCAGCCCAAATTTAGATTTTGAAAAGAAAAGAGGGGAAGTGCATGAGGTTGTTTCAAAAGATTTCAGTGAAGTAACAAATAGAAAACATCTGTGAAACAGCAAAGCTAGGTAATATTTTAACGGTGAAAGCAAACATCAACTGTTTCTTTCAAATGTGGCCAAGAGTATCCAGGACTAAGGGAGCCATGAGGCCAGAACAACAGTAAACAAGAGGGAGCATGGTGTTAAGAGCGTTCTGCTGGGAATAGGGAATCCTGGTGCCCTGGATTATTTCTAGGCCTTGTCCAGTCTAAAGTAAACTGCCTTAAAAATTCATGGAGCCTGCAGCTCTTTTCTAGTGTTTTTATTTGCAGCAGAATAAGTAACAGCAGCTCTGCCACCAATCTTTCCTCTTTGACCCTGCTTCTGTAAGAAGGCATTCACAACCACTGAACCCAAATCAGGCCTGAAATCCTTGGATCCTTAGCAGATTTCTAAACTCCAAAATGTGCAAAGGCTGAAAATATCTAGATTCTAAGTTCATGGGTAGATGAACTAATTATATCCAAGTATATCTAAAGCTCTCAGACACCCACCTGCATAGTTTAGATAGAGAAAAGGTAGCCACATTGAAATCAAATATGCAAATTTCATCTAATCTTTGCTTTAGTTTCCTAAAAACTATTTTTTTTAAGTTATTCTCAGCCTATTTAAAATTCCTGTTGGAATGTCCACAGTTAGAAAAATAAATCAACATTTAGCCACTGGAAAAACTGACTTGATTTCCAGAGATGCTAAACAGCCAAAGTCAAGTTTCCAGCTCCTGCTGAGAGCAGTGTCTAGCTATATGTTTACATGTCAGGTTGAGGATGGCATTAGCATTTAACACTGCACATAAACCACTGGGTTTCCAGAAATAAAGGTTTTTTTAGGAAAATAAGGTGTATAGTATATGGTAACAGTTTAAGAAAGGGGGGGAAGTGGTAAAAGAGAACATGAAAAATAATGGAAATATGCTACTGGTAAGCAGCTGTATAGTAAAACTATGATCTTTTTCTTATACAGAATTACTCCCTCTATATTTTTATTAAAAATACATATTTTTTATGATTTATTTGTGATATATCTCTTGCTTTAATAGCAGAAAACAAGAGGAGTTATTTCCCAACATATTCTTCCCTTTAACACTTGAGTCTCCCTCTTCTTTAGCAGTAGCAGTAGTCCATTACTCTGTTGCATCTTAAAAAATCACATTTAACATAACTTAGCTCATCAGCTTGAATCTCCATCTTTTACCTTTTCAACTTTCATCTCAATGTCACTGTCTGAAGAATTTTTTCAATCCTAGATACTTCCCAGTCTGGTAGTTTCTCAAAATTTTGCTTCCAAAAATCTCTTAAAAATCAAAGCTTAGAATTGTACATAGCTCTTCTCTCTCTCTTCCTGACCCACCAATATTGTGGGTCAGCAGCTTCTCTCCTAGCAACTCTTCTTTCTTGGATTTCATGCTTCTTTCCTGTTTAGCTGGCCTTCTACCCTCAGTTTTTCATTGCATTCTATGATCTATGTCTTCTCCTGTACTTTACCATCGCCTCTTCTGCTCTCTGGTAATCTCTTCCACCAAACCAAATTCAGGTAGCATCTCAACTGAATGTCTCACAAAACTATATTTTTTACTTGAACTTCTCTGATCCCATCCAAACCCAGATTTTAGCCTCTGACATTTTCTGAGGAATGTCTAGCTGTCAGCTCCATTGTCTAGCTGTCGTTATTAAAAGAAAGCACATAATATTCTTCACAATGTTCCTTTTCTAAGTTTCTATGTAAAATATCACCATTTAGTCTTTCATTTTGGCATGTCATCATGCACAATCTTCCATTGCATCCATGACCAAGTTTTGATGTACGGATAACCATAGTGAGAATTACTATATGACCTCTTGGAAGCATTTTGGTTCATGTTGTGCCTTGGCTAGAACAGTGTCTGTTTTTCTGCTTTAAATGAAGGCAATTTTTACTTGCACATCTAATTAATCATTTAGATGTCGTCTTTTTGATCATGTCTCTGCTCTCCTTTATGTGATATCAAACATAAACATCTTCCTTTTCAAATCATGTTATGTCATAGTCTTCATATTTCTGCTCCACAATTATATAAATCACTTATATCATAAGTCATGGTAATTCAGATTTGGGAGGAAGATATCCATATAAAAATGTAGGATTTCATTTTTCCAAAAGCAGCTTAAAAATCTCATGTTTGTCAAAAGTGATTACACATTTTTATACATACATTTCAGCTATGCAAACCCCTTCTGTAAACAGTAGAATAACACAGCTATAGTTAATTATTTATATGCAATAACTAATAATGTAGACTCATTTTTATCCCGCGTAATTATTCAAATGAGAAATTATTACTTTTTGCAAAAAAAAATATTTAAGAAGAAATCTGTTCTGACATCATAATTCTTTGTTCACTATAAATTTGGTTGGAAATCTAGACCCTGTTCTACAGAAATGCTTCTGAATCTGATTTTTGGGGTTTTTGTTTTGTTTTCTTTTCTTTTCTGTAATTCAATCTATTTGAGGAAATCTTCATGCTACTTGGAAATGAAGATCAGTGAAAACGCAGGTATGTCCAAGATTCACAGTATACTCCGTATTTTACTGTAAGAGTCTGAATTCCCTTCTCATGATGTTCATTCTCCCACACACACCTTATGAATCCAATGTTTAAATGCAATCTCTACTCTCAAATAAACTGTGAAAAAGTACCTTGGTTTTGTTGTTGTTGTTGTGTGTGGGGTTTTGTTTGTTTGTTTGTTTGTTTGTTTTTGGTGGTTTTTTTGTTTAGAATAATTCAAACCATCTAAATGACAGCTAAGGGGTTACTGAGAAACCAGAATAAACTGATATACAGGGACAACTGCCACTGCTGAAGTCCTGGCTATTGAAATATCTCTACCCCTTTTCTGTCATAAGCTTCAAAAACCTACCAAAGAAATTTCCTATAAAGGACACATGAAAATACACTCACTCTTCAGGGACTTTTGTTGGTCTCTGTAAATATTTCTCTTGGCGCCTTCTCAGTGAGGTTTTTAAACAGTTTTTAGACCTTGAGTGCCCATATAAAGTTCCTTAGTATGGGACATAGGAGAATGATGGTTCAGCGGTATGACATTACCGTTGTAGCTCCCCTAACAAGTTCAACTTTGCAAAAATAACAACAATGTGCTTTTTCTAATTTGGCACAAACCACTTTCATGACTATAAACCAGTTACTGCACTGCCATTCAGACTGAAATTGGATGAAAGAAGTGATGTGAGGACATCAAAATAAATGACGGAAAATAAGAATAAGAATTCCAGTAAAGTAACAGAACAAGAATGTTATGTCTTGTCTTGAGTGGATTAGTGGTAAATAAAAATATTATCATTTAGAAACAGCTGATGTTGCATGGAGAAGTTTGAAAATAATTCTGTTTAGAAGCAGACCTACACAAACAATACTTTCCCCTCATTCCTTAGTGACATCACCATTTGCACAGGGTCAGGGGAGGCCAAACACAAAAATTCTGACTTTGGGCCCTTTGGTGATGACTCTAAAGTCTGTTCTTAAGCTATGCTAGAATAATCATCCCAGCTGGACTGGATGTGAGTGACCCAATCTTCATCCCAATGCTGGGTTTTCAGTGCTGTCACTTTGATCCTTAAGTTCACTTCATGACCAGTCTTAGCCTTCTTAGCTTCTTCTGTGAGCCTTGAAGACAAATACATGTTTTAAAGTTCTTCTGAACTGATATATATGCATTCTCCTAGCTGTGCAGTACTATTAATAACTTACAATCACTTCTAATCAATGAAGCAAATGCATTTGGATGGATTATTTAAAAATCAGCATTTTAAATAAATGCCCATGAACTGCAGCTACTGAGCTGCAAAGCACAATGTGCAGGGCTGATTACAAAATATACTTTCCAAAATAAAGACACCTAAATGCACACTGTATTCCTGCAACACACCTCTTTTATGCAATTATCTCTGCAGGCAGTTAGCCTATCAACATGTTAAGAACGTGGATATTTAAGATAAATGGGAACATACCGCAGGCAACTTGTATGACAAGTGAATATAAAAATCAAAGTGTACTGAGAATTACATTGTTCTGTAAAGAAATTCCCTGGCTTTAATCAGAGGTAAAGTAACACAGGATTCAGTTACCTGCTGCTCAGGTTTGGTTTGTTAATTTCTCACTATTATATTAATGTTTACATTCAAAATGTAATAATAATTATACGGATCTTTGACAGAGAATTTGCACATCTTCTATGTTCAGTAAAGATGAAATAAGAAATATTTTCATATCCAGTCTAAGATAAGTAACCGCAACTATCAAATCATACTTCTATCACAAAATATTACAGCTTTAAGTGACCAGAGCTGAGCCCAAAAATGAATTTATCTGTTAAACTGCTCTTTTAACATGTATGTTGGTGCATACTATTGTTCAAATCTCAGTTAATTTGTGCAAAAAACCCAGTAGCTACTGGAAAATATCTGACTGAAAAAGTCTGATTTCATCTCCCATCAGAACCTCATAAGCTGCTACCAACAAGATACATGTGAAAATTAACTGGGAGTTCTAAAAAGCATATAAAAATACAAAGAATATGTCATGTTATAAAAATCAGACAATGAAGGGTTGGTGGGGTTTTTTTTGATATTTGGAGTTTTCAAGTATAATAAACCATATGCAAGTCTCATAAAACGTACATCTGCATAGTATTAGGAGTGTGATTTCCCCTGATCTCAAAGACATTGCTCACACTTATTCCAGACCACAGTGAAAGCAGATGATATGATATGATGATATGATATGATATGATATGATTGATATGATTTATATTATTATCTGCAGAAGCAGCCTAGTGAAGAGGAAAGTGGTGCTAGCTTTCTTCTTAACAATCCATCAGTGTATCTCCACATAGGCACAAAGGAAGCACTTCTAGACATCAACAGGTAGTCTTTGTGTTCATTCAGCCTATGATTTTTCTGCAGAGAGTGCCAGAATAAGTGCATTTCCAAGACCCTCTAACCTTTGAATAGAATTTTTGAAACAAGGAATTTCTCAGAGTTGCATTGTAAGTTGGAAGGGAGATAGAACACCCTTAGGGAGTCAGAGCTAAGAAAAATGCACCAGAGTAGTACTTTGGCAAATGTTCCATAACACTGCAGCCAAATTAACTCACTGTTTTCTGTGCTTTTTTTTCAATACAGTGGTTCAGGACATAATTCCAGACTGTTCAACTACTTTTATACATGTCAAGTAATTTCTTGAAGGACTGATGCACAGAGACAGACAGTCTTGTTCTATTTTTTATAGTCTTGAAGAAATGCTTTAAGTCTCTGTAACATGTCTTACTTGCAAATCAGTTTTCAGATTTTATTTTCCTTTCACCTTTCTTGTATGTCTCCCTAGATGAGTTCACCCTTCTTTCTTTGCCAAAGCCTTTTTGCCCAGAGACTGTGCTCTCATGATCACACTGCTAACACTGTGACCAAGAGCTAACCATCAGCAAAAGCTGTCATTCAGCTCTGAACCTCAGTCCTTTCCACTGGAGTGAAATTTTGTTTGGCTATCCAAAAATAAAACCCCTATTTCTTTTAAGTGAAATTGCAGCAGAGGAAATTGTGCGTTCCATCTACCTGTACACAAGTGACTGAAAAAAAGCAATGGACATGTTGAATGTTTTGTCCCACCCTATATTAAGACAAATAGAAGATATAACTTTAATTGGCAGAGGTGAATTTCCATTTATCATGGAAATTATGATATATATTATAAAATGTACATATACGTATGGCTTTCCCTTCTTGATAATTTTGGGAAAAGCTATGTCATAGCATACTTGTCATGAGGAACTCGTTTTATCCACCCTTTCATTTACTGTTTCTGCCCTCTCTTCCTTTCATTTCGACTGATTGCTGAAGTGTCAGGGTTAATAAATCTTCTTTTTAGTTCACACAGTTGTCCTGTTGTCCAGTATTCAGGAAGTAGCACAAAGTGTGATTTTGCCAAGTCACGATATCCTCACATCGTGTGAGTGGAAGAGTTTCCTGGGAAGAAGGATAAGCAAAATTGCATTACTAGATCTCCCAAACTTTAAGCTTAGCAACAGCTTTGTCCCAGAGAAAATTATTCAGCTTGAGCTTCCCTAATGAATAATGCAGGGGGACTTGGAGTACCAGAACAATCTTCTTGCCATTTATGGATGCTAAGTTACCCAAGACAAAAAGCAAGATGCTAGTTTTGTAAACAGCTATTCTTTGGTAAACATTTTGGAACGCTTCCTTTTTCCACCAGAAGTGAAGAAATTTCATTGTGCCTGTAAAACTAAAACAGCCTTAGCACAGAAAATCTGTGTTAACCTTCTTCACAGAAAGAGCCAGAACAACTTTGAGATGTGCTGTGAATTGGGAAAGAAAAAAAAAAAAAAAATCCTTGGATTTCATCTCCAGGGCAGTATTTGGCCAGCATCCAAAGTCATTGCATACCCGACTACAGTTTTACTTTTCAAATGGAGATAATGTAAGGAGAGAGCACCAAATCCTGACATGAAATTTGCTGGAATTAACTGTACTCTAGATATAAGGTCTTGCTTTAAATAGACTGAGATTTTCTTTCTGGGAGCTGCCACATGAGGAGCTTTGTCTTGAAACCATAATACTTTACTTGTTGCTGTTGCTTTCGGACTGCATTGAAACAGAGAATAGTCCAGTCTGCTTGGCAATAGGAGCACAGAGATAGTGTGTCACTGAGAAAAAGACATATTCACCCTTACCTTAGGGAGTCAAGATCATCTCAGAAAGAGATTACATCATGTAGGCCATGTTTTTTTCACCCAGACTTCTATTTAACTGAAGTGTATTTCTGAGTGTGGAGAAGGGCACACTGCAGGGGTGTTCCATGGTTCAGCATTCACTGTTCTTAATCCTGACTAAAAAGGTTACTTTGAACAGCCCTCGTACTAAAATTTCATGCACCACTTCCAGAGTGTTGGCAGAGCTACACTAGTTTTTAGGGAACTGATGCCAGCATTCCTGTCTAGAAACATCCTGAGCCATAAGTTAACTAACAAGTTCATATTGTTGCCTGTACAATTTCTTTTCTCTACTGATTTTGGCTGGGCCACCAAATTACTGGAATGTGCTGACAGGACATCCAGTACACTGCAAGTGTAACATTCAACACAGTGCAAGAAGAACTGGTCTCATGAGATGTCAGAGCAGCTGTCGCACTCCAGCACTGTTTCAGTTTATAAGAAAAGTTATATCTGGCAGGGCATTCTGAACACATTCAGGACACGTGTTAAAGGATTGGAAAACTGCTGGCTTTGGGCAGTGTGGCACACACTCTTCATTGCTTGTGACTCAGTGGATGGAGTTCATCCTGATCTATAGCTTGATTCTGTACCCATGTGTTTTCATTTGTTTATTTGATTTTTACAAGCTGGTAATTCAGGTTAAAGGAGAAAAAGGCACAATATTATCCTTGATAGGCATTTTTGAAAGATGCTGTCCCTTTGCTGGTAGATTTTCTAGGCATGAAGATATATTTCAACTTTGCCACCTACAGTAAGGTTCACCTCAGGGTTTTGTAGGTTCTCAGGCTTCTCTCAGATGACTGAATTATTCAAGTTAGCTTGTAGGCAGCTCTGTATAACTATTATAGCTAGAAAAACCCAGTTTAAGCTCATTTGCACCACAGCTAATCTAAAAGGATTTTAAAGAATTGGGAATGGAAGCTCTTTTTCAATTTAAAGAAAAGATGGAAAGTTCTGGGAATGAATTTTCTTAATTTTTCTGTTCCTTTTGGCAAATGTAAGACTTACCTAAAGCAATTCATTAAGAATTTCAAACTTCAGTACTGTTTTTCTGGACATACCACAAAGGAAACTTGCTCCTCAAATAGCATTGAACATCTTCTCCCATGAATAAAGACTCCTTTCAAGTATCTCAAACTACTTCTCTAAAAATCACGCACCAAATAAGCTAAATGGCACAGAAAAATTCTGAATAGCTGGAAGTTCTGATTTTATACTTTTTGTTGGATTTTTAATTGCATATTGATGGTGTAAGTTCAGAAACTCTAAATGTGTGGGTCTTTGCGTATTGGGGACCATAAGTTCTGAGGCTTACCTGAATAAATATCTCAGGTCTATAATGTGCAGTCTAGCATCAGAAGATGTGGGAGAACCATTCTCAGTGATCATTGGATCAAGAGCTCATAAGGGATCAAAAACTTACTGTCTATGTCTGGGCCCAAGATCAATAAAAGTTATCCAGGAAACTCAGCATTAAGGACAGAATTTGCAATATCACTTCCTTTTAAATCTGAAAAAAAATACAGCATACAGGGTATCATGGCAGTACAAACACAAAGAATTATTTAATATTCAAAAGGAAAAAACCAATTCCAATTACTATACTTTCTGGACAAGGAGATATTTTGAGGAACATATTTCCTTCTTATTGCTTTTGTTACAAGTTGTTTGTTTTGTACACCAACAATTGTCCAATTCTTCCCACAGCAAGTATCAGAAGACTCCTCCTGTTCTGAAGCAATACCATGAACCATTTTCATTCAGTTGAGCTGACCAAACAGAAGGGTATAGCCATGTCCCAAACAGTGAACTAACAGACAATTAAAGTAAGGAATAATTCCATCACAATAAAATAATGAAAATCATGCTTTGTAGAGTATGTAGAGTAACTCATCTTCCACAGCAGAGATGCTGGGTGATGTTGGTTGATCCTTGTGGGCGGCACAGCCCCTCTGTTTCCAGGAAAGCAGTGCGTTTTCATGGTAATGGATACCTGGGAAGGCAAACTCCAAACATTGCCTCCTCCATCCTTTCCCAGTTTTATATGCTGAGCATGACCTCACACATTATGGGATATCCTGTGGTCAGTTTGGCTCAGTTTTCCCAGCAGTGCTCCACCCCAGTTCCCTGTGCACCCTCAGCATCCTGGCTGGGGGAGAGGAAGAACAGGCATCTCTGTGCAAGGACTGCTCAGAGATAGCCAATACAGGCCTCTATTATCAACACTGTTTCCAGCACAAATCAAAAAACACAGCCCTGTACCAGCTCCTATAAAGAAAATAACTCTGTCTCAGCCAAAATCTGTATAGGTGAGCAATGAACATTCCTAGCTATTGAACTACTGCATCACTAGAAGCTATGCTGAAAGTGCTGGGAAGGGAAAAATCATTCCCTCTAAAAATATTCTGTAGAATCAAAATATTTCATGATCATTTATTTGCTCATGCATGGGGACTTGGAAAATATGCTTACACATGTAGCAAATTAGACTTCAATCAAGTGTAGTCACTTCAGGTTTGGGAGGACTAATAGTTCAACTTTGAAGAGCTAAATGTAAGAAATCATATATATAAGGTTTCTGTAGGAGTTTTTTTGGAGTCTCGGGCTGTCAAATTCTTCAGGAGTGCTCTGATCTTGTTCTTTGGTTTGAAAAAATATATATAAAAAGAGATAATTAAAAGAGTTGGATCAGATGCAATTCAACATCATTCCTTTCCTTCATTTGAAAAATTGAGATTTATTCAAAATGGTCAGGTTACCCTGGTTATAATATGTACTTTCCTGTATTCATACACTGGTGTCTGTATTAGTTATACTTGAAATTCATGTTTGCAGTTTAGACTTGTAATTTATATATTTTCTAGGAAAAGCCAGTATATTTATGCTGCAGAAAAGGGATATGTGAGAAGGGAACAGTCTGTGTAATATATGCAATAAACACAGTGCTGTTCCTTCAAAGTGAGCTGAATATGCTATGCAAGCTAAACAACTCGGTCAGAACCTGTTTATCCTGCATCATCCCACTAACCTCTGTGAACAAAGACAACACTGCACAGCACATAAAAGAGGGAATTATAATAAAATCCAATCAAGTCCTAGTCACAAATTCAGCTCTATAATAAAAAGTGATTCTTCCAGTCCTGGAGGAGTAAATAACTTTCCATATCCAAGATTTTTACTCTTTTGTAAAACTGACAGCAGCCTGTGTCAATTAAGATCAAATATTTTCTAGTTTCAAATATGTCATGCAGTGCCATTCAGAAGTGTCTCAGTTGACACACAGAAGACTTACATAAGCTTCTATTTAAACCTGTTACCTCAGCAAATACTTCTGGGTAATGGTATATAAAAAAGGATCTCAGATATTTCTGAAAAAAAAAAATACTGTTCTCACATTACTAAAAAAAAAAAAATCTAAAAAATTTTTTTCTGAAGCTTGATCAAGATTGAATTAAAATACCATCAGTGAAAAGATCAAAATACTCACATAAGCAGAGCTTTGGATGACTAGAAAAACAAAGAGCTAAGTACGTCTTCTGGTCACAATTCCATCTTTCCATTGGTGGCAGTTAAACAGATTATGGTGTGTAATATAGTTGAGTTGCAGGCTTCATCACTTGGATGTCTCCAATGCTCAATTTTGCCTCTTGGACACTTTCCTATTGAATCAACTTCCACAAGAAATGTGCAGTGTTCAGCATTCTTGGTGTTCTTTTTCCCATTGTCTCTGTTAAATGAATAAGGACTACATATTTCATTTGATTTCCGAGACTATCAGCCCACAAGTCAGAGGAATTTTTTAAAGTCCTTTGATATCTGCAAAATGAACATCTCATGACTCCTGTAGCAAGTTACCACAACAATAAGCCTGCCTTTCCATCTTTCTGACTTAATGTGATATTATCCAGGGCTAGTTAATGAGTTTCCAGTGAATGAGTTCTGAAGTGGGCCCAATTTTTCTAAAACCTCTAGCTCTTATTTTTCTACTCTCAGAGGAGAAGGCAAACCTATGGACATCTGGTCTTTCTGGTTTCTAGAAATCACCTTTAGTTTTAGATAATTTTTAATTTTTGGCATTAGCTCTGTGAATGAAACTGGTTCCCAGGAACATAAAGTCCAGATAGCTCAATTCAGTCAGACTGATGTTGTCCAAAAAAATAAACAAATAGACATGAAAAGCCTTCTGGGGAATACAGCTCAATTTTAGCACATCTGCTCAGCTTTTCAGAGCAGGCACATCCCCTGGTATCCCTTATCTTTTATTAGATTCTGCAGATGCTAAATACCCCATCTGTGCTCCCCACTGAAAGTCAGAAAAGCTAAATAGTGACTGAGGTAAATAACACCATCTCAGCAGCTGGGAAGCAGTGCTGATGAGGCCCAGCGGCACTCACAGGAGTTGCTGCATGGCAGCCTAAACTCCTGTGTCTGCTAATGGTGGGACAACTACCAAGGTGGTGGGGGAACAGGCAAAGGCAGTTCACACCCGGCTGCAGCTGGTGCACCGTGCTGGGCGGCTGTTGTCCCATGTCCCAAGGCTCTCCTGCTCGGAACTTGTTGGAGTTTGACTCACAATTTTCTTGGCTGTGCAATACATTTCTCTTGCAGAGTCTCCAGGGAATTCACACACCCAAAACAAACACCAGCAGGCTTCCGTCCCAGACTAGATTGTGACTTTTCCCTATATGTTTTGTTAGTTTGCTTGTTGTCTCTTCTTGCTTAACAACTGTGCTCTGGAAACTGCTCTTATTACATCTGAGGTCACCTACACCTACATCTGCCTCAATGGACATGATTCAGTAAGAACTGGCTTCCAAGAGAGAGGTATTCTGCAATTCAAAGGACAGTTATTTAAGAAAAGATACAGTTTACACTTGACCCATATGTTCACTGAAAAACCAAAAGGCACAGCTATACCCTTGGATGTAAAAATATGATAAATATGACCTTGGGAAACAACAATCTTTTCCTTCATTTGCTTGTAGCATTTGAACATGAATGAAACCCTAAGTTTCATAAGAGATGTATCAATGACTCATATAAAAATTTTAAAAATATATCAATTGTATGTGTGCGACTAGATAACATGATACAGCCAGTTGAAATTGAGGGGGTTACTGGAACTGTGTCCTGCTTGAGGTTTTATCTGTAATATCAGTTTTGTGCAGTTCCCACTTTGTTCAAGGTCTGCGGGTGAGAGGGTTTCGCACAGAGACCAAGAAGCAATTAGTGACTGGCTTTGAAGTTGACAGCTTGATTGACCAATTAGAAAGGTGACACGCCTCTGGGAACACAAAGGCTTAAAAATCAGAAGAACCCCAGGAAAATCTCTCTTCCTTCCAGCTTGCCAGCAGGTAACATCGACCATGCAGCAGCCGGGTGGGCTGGGCCAGGCCCCGCTGCCCCACCGGGCTTGCAGAACCAGGCCTGGCCAGGCCCCAGTAGTAGCTGCTAGCAGGGGAGGGGAAAGTCACAGCTACTAACATCTAGCTGATTTTAGAGCTTGCCTGCCCCAAGGCCAAGGGTGATGTCTGCCAAGCCCCTGATAGAAGGGCTCGGGCTGGGCTGGGCCGCCCCTGTTGTCATTGAGGGGTGGGCAGGAGGCATCTAGGATCCTGGCTGCAGAGATTCCTGACTGCCATTTCCCCAGGCCGCTCTTGGCCTCTGGGAATGAGTTCTCTCCCCACCCAGCCCAGCAGAGATTATGTGACCACCGAAGGCCCTGGGCAAGATGTTAACTCTTTCCTTGCACAGATGAAACTTCCAAAGCCCTAGCACTCCTTTGAGTGAGAGAAAAGGCCAAACTAGGGACATGTAAAATGACGCTGTGAAGATATCAAAGTCAGTGAAGGAAGAGTTACCCCTTAGATGGAAGAGATGAGAAGGTGCCTAGGCTGAAAGTCTTCTGTGAGCTGTGGCAACAGACTGTACTATGCTAGAATATCCCTTTAAACGATGGGAAAAATACACGTTTTGGGGAGATGATTATTCAGATTTGTGGATTTGAGCAAAGATATCTGTGATTGACTGAGTGAATATTGACCTAATAGCTATGATCTTGTGATCCCATGAGATGTTTGAACAGAAGGAGAGATGAGATAAGAAACCTTCTGCACCAGTGAAGAAGTGAAAAGAAATCTCTGTTTCATGAGATGAAGAAATCCTTTGCCTTTGGAGTTGCTTATCTTTAAAATGACACCCCAAAGCATTCATGATCCATATGCTCGGGAAAGCTGCCGATGCTTTTTCACAAAAGCAGGTTCCCAGGCAGCTGTTTTTGTGGCAGTTAAAGCCCACAAGAGAACTATTCTAGGTTGTCAGTGGGGGAAAATCCATGGTAAACTAAAAACTAAAGAGACTTCTCTCTCCAAATGAACTGATGAAAGAGTATTTTATGGGTGGTATGACTAAGAATTCTAAGTTTTGTCTCTTTGTGTTGTTTAGTGGGAAAAAAAGCCAATGGGCCAATTTGTCTTTGTACCCTTTAAGATTTGGGCCTGCTTTGCTTTTCTCCTGATCCTATCTCACAGAGGGAAAAAAAAGAGTAAACACTCAGACTGCTGCATTAAATTTGGCAAAGAGAGACAAGTGAATGTGAAACCATTACAGAGGGGAATGCACAGATCCCTCCACAGAAAGAAGTGATCCATTTGAGAGGCGAGTTTGGTCACCCAGTGCCCACCAACAGGCAGCATAGATGTTGTGCAAAAGGTCTCCTCAGACCTTCAGCGTCCTGATCCTGACATCAATCCTCTGACACAATCATCTCACAGTGGACCAACACTTTTGCTGCTCACAAGTCTTTCACTTCAGCCATTTCTTCATCTGAGTTCAGAGCCCATCCTTCCATAGCAGGTATCCTCATGGCAATCTGCTATACTTTCTTTCCCAGTTCTCAGATGGAGCATTGCCTTGGTTCCCTACATCCACCTCTCATTTCTCATTCCAGACTCCTTGTTGAACCAATGGTAAGCATTGGGCTTGCTTCATGCTGCTATAAATTTGTTTTCCAAACAACATTTTCCAAAAGCTAAATTACTGAGGAAGGGATAGTTTGTTCTAGTTCCTGACATCTTCATTTTGTAACCCTTTAACTCCTCCATAGTTTAAAACTCTAGCTTGTAAAGCCTAGTTTTGTCTCAGTGGCATGGTCTCTTTGATTGGGAAAACAAAATTCATGTCTTTACAAAAATCTGCCTAACCTTGTCCAAGCCTCTCATGAATTCTCCTGATGACCACACTAAGACATCAAGAAAAACTAAAGACTAAAAGAAGACCCAGAAAAACTAAAAACAAGGCATGCATTGTTTTGATGCAGGGTGAAAACAGAATGCCAAGCTCTCTTGAAATTGCAGTGATTTTCTGCTGGCATCCAGCTTAAATCCAGGAGAGAGCTGACTGATGTGAAAATTTGGAATTGTTTTTGAATTTTGAAGACGAGGGAAATGAGTTATGAGCACACATAGTGACAGTGAGACTGGATTAAAAAAAAACTAAAAGACATAGTGGAAGACAGGGGTGGGAGTGGGGGTAAAGGAAGCCACCAACCCAGAGTTTGAATGAAGAACTACCATAGAAAAATAGTTTGGGAACATAAAATTAAGACATCAAGAGAAGACAAAGGAAAACTGGTTTGGGTTTGCATGACAAGGTTTTGGTAGTCAGGGGGCTGCAGGGCTGGCTTCTGAGAAGAAGCACCAGAAGTTTCTCCAATGCCAGACAGAGCCAGGTCTAGATAGCTCAAAGACAGACCAAAGCCAAGCCCATCAGCAGTGTTGGTAAAACCACTGTGACAACACATTTAAGAAATGCTTAAAAAGAGCTGTGCAACACCATGTAGAAGAGAAGAGTGAAAACGTGTGAGTAACAGCTCTGCAAACACCAACATCAGCAAAGAAGAAGGGGAAGGACATGCTCCAGGTACCAGAGCAGAGCAGAGATTTCCCTGTAGCCTTTGGTGAGGACCATGGTGAGGAAATTGTGCCCCTGCGGCGCATGGAGATCAGCAGTGGATCAGAGATCCACCTTGTGGCCCATGGAGGATGACCCACTGGAGCAGATGGATGTGCGCTGAAGGAAGCTGCAGCCTCTGGAGAACTCATGCTGGAGCAGGTTTTCCCCACATTGAAGCAGAGGAAGTTTGAGGAAAGCACAACTAATATAAAGAGTTATGAATTGACTGCAAGACATATTCCCCATCTTTCTGCATCACTTGGAGGAGGCAGTTGAAAAGCTGAGAGTACAGATGAGCCTGGGAAGAAGGGAGGAATGAGAAGGTATTTTTAGGTTTGTTGAACCTAAAACATTGAGTAATGTTCTTATTTGTCATTACTCTGCTTTATCTATAAATAAGATTAATTTCCCCAAGTCAATTTCATTTTGCTCATGATGGTAATTACTGAATGATCTCCCCATCCTTCTGTTGACTCTCAAGTGTTTAGTCATATTTTCTTTCCCCTGTCCAGCTGAGGAGTGACACAGAGGCTTGGTGGGCCCCTGGCAGCCAGCCAAGGTCAACCCATCATAAGTACTAACATTGTATTTGAAATCTGGGAACATTTTCAAATAAAAATGAGCATAAAAGGAATCCACATGAATGTCTGACAAGTATGTTGTTAATCAGATTTTTTAAGAACTATAAATGCATTAACTAATTAGAATAGAATGAAAGCATGAGTAGTCAGAGTAAATAAGCAAGTATAAGCACTGAGTGAGCCAAAGCTGCTCTGAGTAATTAGTGTTATACATCTTGGATCTTAATTAAAACCACACAATACATGTTGTTAATTCATAGAATCATTAAGGTTGAAAAAGACCTCTAAAATCATCAAGTCCAACTTTTGACTGAACACCACCATGCCAACTAAACCATGGCACTAAGGGCTGCATCTTTGTCAGATTCTTGAACATCCAAGTAGTTTCTTGAATACTTGCAGAGTTGGTGACACCATCACTTCCCTGGGCAGCCCATTCCAATGCTCAACTGCCCTTTCAGTGAAGAAATTCTTCCTGATGTCCAGCCTGAACCTCAACTCTTCAGAAATCGACTTTACAAAAGGTATTGTATTTATATTATTATTTAAAGTTTACTTGAAGAAACTTGTGCATATACATGGATGCAGTAGCTGCATAGATGAGCTGGGAGTAAGAGTAAATGACAAAATGGGTCATAAAGTAATATTGACTCAACTGTCTTAATTGCATCCCAGAAAGACATCAGCTATAGCCTATCAGCTTTTGCTGTCTCTACATAAAGGCAACATTATTTATGATTCATTATTAGGGTAATCTTAATACCCATTAAAAATATTATACTGGTACAGTCAGTCCTTGAAACAAAATCAAAACTTGTATAGAAGTTTAATGCCCTCACAGAATCATAGGGGGTAGGAT
This sequence comes from Rhadina sibilatrix, assembly GCA_013400275.1. Taxonomy (NCBI): domain Eukaryota; kingdom Metazoa; phylum Chordata; class Aves; order Passeriformes; family Phylloscopidae; genus Rhadina; species Rhadina sibilatrix. The sequence goes on from VWYO01019696.1 coordinate 680,752, forward strand.
TGGATGGGTCAGATTGGAAGGATCTGCAGTGGATCATCTGGTCCAACCTCCCTTCTCAAGTAGGATCACCCTAGAGAATACAGGATTGTATCCAGGCAGACAGTTCTTGAGTATCTCCAGTTAGGGAGATCCCACAACCCCTCTGGGCAACCTGTTCCAGTGTGCAGTCACCCTCACAGTAAAGAAGTGGAAACTTCCATTGGAATGGAACTTCCGGTGAATCACTTTCTGTGCCTCTGTCCTTTCCCTAGCTAACATGTTGGGGTTCTAATATGGAATCTCATATTTGATTACATCATTAGAAATTAGTTTTTTTAAAAGCTACAGAAAATAATGCCCTTCCCTGATTTACATAGTACATTTAATCAGTCAAGTTAGAAAAAAAGTGAAATTCATTTACATAAGTCATCATGCTGTCAGAGTGCCTTTTGATACTACTCTGCCTCACATACCAAATCTTCACTTCTCTTCCCTTCTCCTTCTCCTTCTCCTTCTCCTTCTCCTTCTCCTTCTCCTTCTCCTTCTCCTTCTCCTTCTCCTCTTTCTCTTTTTTTTATTCCTTTCCTTGCTGAAGATGTGAACAAACACTTCTATAATACTAACAGTTTCTACACTGCACTACACTGTATTTGATTTTAGCCAAAAGGCTGAGAAGCAGTTTATAGATCACTATAGATTTATATTTGATGATTGATTGCTTGTTCAAATTTAAATTTTCAATTTGGTTCTAGAACACCTTCTGTTTCTTCTACTCTATCTAATCATCTGAGCTTACATTTAAGTTTTTCCTTTTGATGATGGTCTGAGAGCAGCTCTCCTCTCTTTGCCATCCTAGTGCCAAGAAACTTTTGTGATTTACTCCTTAGATATATTTATTAGAATTTATTATGGACAATTAGGAAGTTTGACATAGACAAGTTCAGAGAATATGAAAAGATGAAAGCAAGTTGGAAGAAATTCAATTTGCCTCCATTTTAGACATCTCTATTTTACATTGGCTTATCTGTGGTATTAACTTTAGAGGACTATCTATTCTTATTAAACTTACTCCAGATGTGCTTTAAAACCAGGTCAGAAAGTTGACAGTGATTCGGAAGGGATTGCTGGAAGACCAGTAAGATGACAATGGTGATGGAAAAAAGCAAGAAACTAGGGCATGCCAGAAAGGAGAAGCATAGTAGAGTGAAGCACCAGGAGCAAGGCAGGGATCTTAGAGGGGAGTAACTGTCCCTAAACTGGTTGCTGCCTTCTCATTAAAGCTGCTGTGTTCCCTGAAGGCTCCTCTGTGTTTTCAGAGGCCCTTTCTGAGTTCATGGTGCAAATCACTATGCCACAACTGAGCACAGGATTGTGGCCAACAGCACTCACAACAGAGCACTTCTGCAGAAACAGTAGGGTTCATTATTTGGCCCTCAGAAATCTGACAAGAGTTCAAATGACTAGAAATGGATCTTACATCTCCTGAGCCTTGTACGATGCTGGCTCTTGTCATTAGCAGTCTGCACAGAGGGACTCATTCTGCAGTGACTAGAAACTTGCTCTTATACAGCTATGTAATAGGTGGCAAAGATTATGTCTGTTTAATTTCCTCCCCTGGACAGACTTTACCAAAGGGTGAAACTAGTCACATCAGTTCCAGTATTTCAGAGAAACCACATGACAATGCCTCTACCACAGGCTGCTCTGCTCTGCCTTGTCCCGAGGAATGGACACTGTGCTTTAAGCAGTTGAGTATTCAGCAGCTAGATAGCATGCTGCTGACAAGCTTACTAATTAGTTATTAACAGTAATTCCATTCATTTTTATTTAACGCATGCCACATGGCACCACTTTTACTAGTCCTTCTGTTTATCCCCTAGAAATTCAAAATGAGTTGAAATCATGAGAATTTTCTATCTTAAGAGCTGTGATACTCAGCTATTGCAGACATAGGATGCTTTTTATTTGGTTTGGAAATGACTCAGAAGGGGTCTCACTCAACAGAAGGTTTCACATGTCTAAGGAAATAGTTCAGGTGGAATTTGTAGCTGCTATTGTGGTGCCTTTGGTGATTTCCTTTTCTTAAAATGTATCATTCATTGTACTAATGATAAGCATCAGTTATGAGGCCCATCTTGTGTTTCTAGTTTGACACAGATTCATCTAAGATTTTTATATCCAAGCATTCAGCAGTTTCCACTATCGTGTCTCAACTAAATGGTGCAAAGATTTACAAATTATCAGCTCTGGGTCTGCACTGTTACTCAGTGTAACAAGCATTGGGTCAATATCAGACTCCTTGGTGGCCTTGCACCATTATCATATCTCTGCTCCTCAGTTTCCCCACAGAGATGAAATAAAATGGACTTCCCAACTGCCTCTGTTGGGAAGGTATGATGATCCATACATGTTGTATGAGCACCATAAGTTGAAGTCCAGATCTACAGAGTAGAAACTTGCACATGACGTAATTGTTTGGGGTCTCTTTGTAGTCAATGAAGAGAACTAGAAAACTGCAGGGGATGATTTATGTCACCCTAAAATAGTAACTTTAACTAGGGTAAATGGACCCCACCTTGGAAATGACTATTTGACTGCAATGACTATAAAAGGTGTCAAGGAAATTATGTCTCAAGTAAATGTCAACACTATAAACACAAATTTCATTAAAATTATTCCATCTGAAGGCCTCTGCTGGTTACAGCAGGGACCTCAAGATCATTTGCCTGCTCAAACAGCCTTTAGACAGAGGACCCTCTAACTCCTGCAAGAGGGCAACCAAGAGAGTGAAAAAAAGTTGTAAACTGCTGTCAGTCTGCTCTCTACAGAGATGGTGAGAGATAATCTCTATAGTACCAGCACTATGGATCTCTAAAGCTCCAGACTCTGCCTGTCTGGCTAAAAAAAAACATGTTCTCTGCCATGATGAAGACAAATACATGCCATACTTATTGCAAAAGTCCCTAGGGAAACATGCTTTGGTCATAGCTCCACTGTACTAAGTGCTGTGCTTTTAAACTAGAGACAGTCTGCACCACAAACACCCTCACAAACTGCCTCACAGGCAAGACAATCAAAGTATTGTGGTCCATCCCTTAAAGATGGGAAATTGAGAGAGAGATTAAACAGTGACTTGCCCAAATTATATAGGAAGTCTGTGGTGGGACCTTGTTTCTCCCAAAACATTGCATATAGACACATGCTTGCAACAATATTGCTAGTCTGGGGACAGAGGGACTCTTCTCTATCAGGGCTCTGCTTACAGATGCTCTGTGATTTGCTTTTCTGTAATTTGGCTTAATTTCTTGTAAGTGAAGTGCTTTGCAGTGCAGTGCATGACTGTACAGTATCAAACCACATCATCGAGTCAACACATGAATGAAGAGGGTGAATGGAAGAGGGAAGAGGGTGAAGAGGGAATGGAAGAAATCCCTTGAGTGACTTTCAAAAGATAGGTTTCAAAAGATTCCCTTCCCTAGCCAAACAATGTGGAGACAATCAAGGCTGTAATAATGATAGCTTGAAAGCTATCAGGTTGCTTGGTTATATTCTCAGCAGGAAGCTAAATGTTTAAGGTTATACATATGTAGGACAAAGTGTCAGCTGCTGCTAAAAAATGTGTTCAGATTCCAAGCACTGAAAATTTACTCAACATCTATTTGCAAACTCAGAAAGTTTCCAAAATGGTGGGTTTGCATTTACAATTAAAATCCAATGTTACAAACAAGAATTTTTGGTTTCTGATGGAAACCAGTTGAGAAACACTTCTCAAGAGAGATGGAATTTTTTCCCCTCTATAACACAAAAGAGGGAAACATCAGAGTTGTCAAATACAAATGAACAAAAGTTCAAGAGTAAATTTTGAGGTTTTGAGAAATGCTTAGTAATGGCATATTATTATGCCATTGTGATCACATAGAGTCACTGAAAAAAAAAATCCTGCTTCCATTAGAAAGGATTAATCTTACTCTTTGGATAGAAACTACATTAGCCAGATCCCTGGCTTTCATGCTTTTTAATTATGGTTAAAGATCAGCAATGAAATCAGCTGTTGTATCCTCATGAGTAAGTGATTTCAAATGGCTGTTAGAATTCCCATGATTACCTAATATTCCTTCTGCAGCTTGCAGTTTCCTGTTCTGAATGCTCTTCATACATAGAAATCTTATATTTGTCATCAGAACTTACATTGTTGTAAAATGTAAGTTGTAAAAATGTAAAAGCATTGTTTCAGGACAGATTTATACTGTGACCACACCATAGTTTTCTGCATCTTCCTTTCCCTTTGCATAAGAGGTATTTTAAAACACAGTTTTCAAAAAAATGCAAAATAAATGTCTTCTTTCTTACACAAATAATGGATTCACATCCACATATCAGGATCTAATGTTATGTATAGCAACAATTTTATTTGAAATCTTGAAGATAATATCAAACAATGAATGGCAAATTCAACATATTTTCAATTTCTTTTACCAAAAAAAGAAGAGGAAGAAATGTGAAACTGATTTAAGGCTGCATGTAATCTCTTTTATTCACTATGCTAATCTGTTTTACTCAATATCATGAGGTTTGTCTGAGGCAAAGAACTTAGCAGAATTCAGATAGGAAAGTAACTTTTATTCCGAAAATGAGACCTTCAGCAGTTAGATAACACTACAATAATTTAAACTTGAAACAAAAGGTAGTGATTCCACTAAAAGGCCTAAATTTCATTTTCTTCTTGATAAAAAACTTTCAGCAGGTTATTTCCTAATTGCTTTTGGGAATTTGATTAAGTCTGCATCAGACACTAGCCTGCTCTTCTGATCCAGTGCTGGAGTAAGATCTAGATGAGAAGGCTTACAAGAGATAATACCTTATCCAAAATTGATGTTATATTCAGCCAGATTGGTTTATTTAGAAGAGCTTCTGTTGAAAAACAGCTGTTGAATCCCTGGGATGGGTCTGGGGAACCCCTACCTGGATGCCAGAGCCTGACAATGACTTATCTGTATTCAGTGGCAGGCGAGCAGCCTGCATCTGGTTGGCCTCAAGTAAAAAGTGTCAAAAGTAGATATATTGGAAAATTTTTAAATGTAATATATGCATCTCCAAAGCAAAACAGTTTTTCCAAAACATAAAGTTCTAGTTGAATTTGAAATTATATTCTCTGAATTGCTCTGTTTTGCTGTTTTTTATTTCCTGTAACTTTTATCAGTACTGTAAAACATTTGACTGAATGGCAGAGTAAGAAGTGCCAGGAGCAGAGATTTTATGCCCTTTGATTGCACCCTATCTAGTCTCTGTTTACTGGGGCCATGAATTCTCGACCACCTCTCAATCTACATTCCTCTGTCCATCAGGTAAATCCCTCAGTTAATAGTCAGTGGAGGTCTTATATAGATTTTGCTACAGAAACATTTAAGTCTCTCCTGTGATTATTAAATAGAGTAAAACAACTTCAAGGGAACTTCATGCAGCTTCCATACATAAATTTAAGAAATTATCCTTTTCTGCTGCCAGTGCCAGCAGCAGTAACTGGTCTGAACTCCTCTTGTGATCAGACACAAGTGCTTTCGGTCTTTTGAGCACGGGGAGCAAAAATCCAGGTTTTCCCCATGCCTGCTTTATATTCCTTCTCACAGCAAATCTCTCCAAGGATGGCTTCATGCCCTGCCCCATGGCTTGCTCTTTGAAGATACAATGCTCCACACCCTTTTTCCCAATCATTCCCTTTCCTTCACTAGAGACCTCCACCTCACAAAAGCTGTTTCCCTTGTACTTGCAGATTTACTGCCCTGGAAAGACAAGGATGTAAGCTCTCTAATTACTGAAACTTTGCCCCTGGGAAGTTAGCTTATAGCATTCATGTACAGGTATTTTAGACAAGCATTTTCATGCCCTTCTCCTGTCCTCCCTTTCCCTATATTAAAAAGAAGCATCCATGAGTTACCTCGCTGTCTTTTTTCCAAAATTAAAAGGCTAAATCCTTTGCAATTGAAGGCAGTGAAGCATTTCACATTTCACACAGAGGCAAAAAGCTCTATACTACATGATCCCATAGATCAGAAACCACGCACAAAAAAACAACCCACACTGAAATCTTTGGAACATTATTAGAAGCTTCACATACAAAAGTGCCAAAAACTAGCCCCTCTCAAAGGAATGGACCAGGGAAAAGAGGGAGAAATGCAGTATCTGAGGTCCATGTCATAAGCAAGGGTTTGGTTAGATGAAAATTGAAGAGAAGAAGGCAATTTCCCCATAAAAATCCAAATACCAATCCATTAGTGGTTTTATAGAAAAAGGAGTACATATCCTGAAATATAATGACTGAGTTTAGCCTTGAGGACATGATTAAAGCACATGAGCTGAAATGATCTTAAGTAGTTCAAGGACCTCTCACTGGTCGCTGACATATGAAAGGAAAGTAAAGCTCCATCTTTCCCAGAAACAATATTTTGCATTGAAGGGTGGAAAAGAGGACATTCTTCCTTGTTCCTGCACCTATCTGGCAGAGACTTTGAAGCACAGAGCTAATTAAGTTCAAGGTGACTGGAGTGCAAATAGGCAGGCTCATCAAACATCAATCAAGTTTTCATCCATCCTCTTTTGCAGATATCAGCAAGTTGAAGAGCCAGTTTCATATGCCAAGTTGTGGATCCTAAATCCAGGGTCCTCCCTATCTTGCTGTAAATGCGTCGTGCTCTATCTTAAACCAATTGCATTTCTTTCCTCTCTCTTCACATGTTGGAAGGACATTTGTGTGCTTCCAAGAGATACAGACCTAGCTAACTGTATTCAGGATGAAATTGTGTGCAGTCTGCTTTGAACTATGCTTATATTTCCACAGCTCTTCACTTTCCCTGGTATTTACCAAAATATATCTTTGAGTACTGCATTCCACTTTGACTTTGATAGACAAAATAAGCAGAGCTCTTTTCACTTTCGACTCTCTCACAAAGACAGGTTTTCCTATATCTGTTTTGACATTGCAAAAAGCCTGATTACTTGTTACCTTGTATTCTCCTGTGTCCGATTCTATCTGTATGCTATCTGATTTTCCAGTCAGATTGCAAACTCCTTAGGACACAAAATACTTTTCTGTTTGCCTCTATGAACCTCACAGTGTGCTCTCAACTGTGACTGAGGTTCCTAGGTAGCATATTGGATCAATCCAAATTTTCATAACCAAATCTGAAATCTCACTAGAAAATGAATGATGGCATTGTNGTCCAAATTTTCATATCCAAATGCAGCAAATGTATCTGAAGTCTCTCTAGAAAATGAATGATGGCATTGTGAACCTAATTTTCTTGATAGTCCAAACAATGTCCATTCATATTCCAATTGAGAAATTGCCCTTTTTATTTTTNATTTGCTTTTATTTCCCTTTTTTTTTTTTTTTTTTTTTTTTTATCAAACAGAATGCCTGGAAAAGAGATCAAACAAATTCACCGGGTTCTTACTTTCTCTATATCCTGAATGTCCTGACATGCTTGCCTTTTTAAAGGAAAGAAGATGAGTAATACAGATGAAAGAATACAAGATAGGAAGGTGGTTGAGAACAGTAGAGAAAAGCATCAGATAAAATATATATTTTTTTATTACACTGAGAGAGTCATTTGGGAGAGGCACTGGATATGGAAATGGAACAGGCAATAATCTGAAATAATATGTATACATTTCATGCCTCTTTCCAGGGAGTTAGTGATATTCATCATTCTCAGCACAGGGACCATATTGCATGATTCCTAAGGTCTGCTCCCCCCTTCAGAATTTGGACACTCATGCATTGGATTGATTCCTGGCTGGCATGGCTGTGCTGACAGAAATTCCTAATCTTCAGACAGTTATATCATCAAACTGTCCTTTTTTTAGGGAAGAGTGTGTTTCTGTGGCAGAACAATGCCAGGCTATCTGCACCCACATGAAGAATGCTTTACCTATCCATCAGCTTATAAGTAAAGCCATCCAAGAAAAAAACTTCGCCTCAGTTAGCACACCCATGGGGTGATGTGTGTATTATCAAAATGAATATACAATTAAGGTAGTGATAAGTATTGATATTTTTGTCTACAAGCCTTATCTGAAGCTCATTAAACTTGACTGATTTTTATCAACCTGGTTGTGCACAGAGCTCTTTAAGGGAATCTAAGTTACATCAACCACTATATTTGCATTTTCTTTTAAGCATTTTCCCTGCACCAAATGGTGGGAAAACCCTGAAGTTTTAATGAGAATTATTCCCTGTTTTTACTTTGTTGCAAGATATGCTAATTGCAGAATGTGGAGGTATTTGTACACCCACAAAAAAACCCCAACTTTGCACCTTATCATGTGCTTTTCCTTTGCCTTGTCCAGAAAGAAGTCAAGCAATTGCTTTGTTTTATCATGCAAAGAAAGAAATATACTTTTCAATTGCACTTAAACTCTGCCTTAGAACCTCTAAAGTCTTTGATGAAGAAAATTCCAAACAATAAAGATACACAAAAACCCAAAAATAAATATTTTGTTTCTTTCAGTTTTATAAACCATCTATCCCTGAGCAAACTCCCTGGAGTTATGTGACAACTCAGTAATGACATGCTCCATGACTTATGGGGTGAAAATTATATGCAAATCCTCCAAGCAGTTCAAAGAGTGATTACCATCCAACTCATAACTTTTAGATCATAAGAATTCAATTTCAAAGCTGAAGCATTCCATTAATTATCCCATTGTTTTTGGTCAGCAGATTAACTAGATTTGCATCATTGTAGGATCTCTGATGCTTCAAAGGAAACTGGTTAAAAACTATGCTGTGAGGCTATTATTTGTTTCCCATGATGGCAGAACAACCCTCTATCTCAGTTCCTTTTTGATTACATACAGGACTTGCTGCTTTGGGATAGATTCATGACCAAATAGAAGAAGTACAAAGATGAAAAAACTCTAAATTCTTACATAATTATAGTGTGTATCATAGTACAGATATAGTCTTACCATAAAAGAGGGAAAAGACAAGGGTGGGTTTGTGCTACATATGAAGTGGTATTTCCCTCAAGCACTGAGATGCTATGATTATCTTCATGAATCTTTACTTGTGTTACTGTAATTTACAAAGTCTCGTGCTCTTTACTCCTACAATGGTATCTGGCACAGGGATGTAGTGTCCACTGTAGAGTTTAAGAAAAGGGATGATTGAAAAGACAAGAAAGTAAGATTTTGGTGAATAAATAGGTGTGAAACATTTGTTAAGTATAAATGAAGCAGCTACAAATGTTAAAAAGTCAGTCCTACATGATATAACTGTCTGCAAAATCCTGGTAAACTATGGTTACCATTGCAGCAAGAAATCTTTCTGCTAGTATCCTCTTCAAGGATGCCAACAAAAGGACTCATTCAGGCCAACAGAATGTCCCCTCTAAGGACAGAGTATTTGGCATAGTTATTGTACTACAGCTTTCCCAAGCAACTCTTCTCAAATATAAGGAAATCCCCAAACAGCATTTTGTAGCCAAGCTATCAGGATGTCAGGGGATGGCAGGAAGCAAGCTTCCTAAGTGTAATGGCTAACATAGATTACTTATGGATAGAAAAGTCTCTATCTCTGGGTATTTACATATATGTTCAGCCTCTCTACCACAACTTGCTTGACAGCTGAAATATCTGTGAAAAAGCTTATGAACCATTCAGAAGCCTGATGGCTTCAGAAAAACCAGCAACTAATCAGCAAAACCAGCAAAACCAGCACTAATCTTGAATTCCCTTTACATGACGGAATATAAACTTGTGGAAGTCTAAATATGATAATCAAGGAACTGGTCCTATTTCTGTTATTTTCATGAGCCAGTCTTTTGAGGACACAGATTTTGATTCTTGCTAGTATACCCAATAGGAAAATTCTTGATGTAAATCTCATTAAAACATACTCATCCAGAATTAGAATCTCTTGCTGGTAAAACCAACCATCCCAAACTCATTTAGGGAAAAATATAGCCACGACATTAGCTCATGCAATACCAGAGGAAACTTGATTCAAGTGGGAATGAGCTGATTTTTGAGCCATTCACCCATTTTTACCATATTTTTTTAACTCTTACAGTAATGTTAGCCAATTTTAAAGTAAGAGTAGGTGTTTTGTTTTCAGTAGACTGAATAGGTTCCCCAAACTAGACCTTAACCTGAGCAAAATAATTTTTAGTTTTAATGGATCTTTAGTTTTCTACTAGTTGTTTTATGCTGTCTGGAGAAAAATGCAAATAGTACAATATTCAGAACTTAGAAACAACAGAAAGACTGTAACTTTCCTAGTACTGGATAACATTTTCAAAATCACCTTGATTAAGTTTTGAAGTTGTTTGACTGCTTTTCGAATGTTGCCCAATGATACTAAAAATGCATTCATGTTTCCATCTTCAGAGGGCTTTCCCTCGCTTTTTTATTACTTTTAGAGTACATTCTCTTTACTTCCCTTTACAGTGCTGCGGAATTGTCTAGGCCTGGCCAGGGCTAGTTTTGATAAGTGCCTACCCATTGATAAGAAGGAGAAATGAACTATTGTTCCGGTGCTGATGATGCATTATTTCCATGCCAAACTAAAGCAGAAATAGACTGGAAAGCTTGTTTCTCAGCCCAGTTTTGAAAACTCAAAGCATTTAGGTATTTTGGTGCTCATCTGACTCTAAATCACTTCCCCAATCCAAGGTTTTGATACATGCCATGAAGATGTAGTTAAATGGAAAACTATTCAAAATATACTATGTACTCAGACCTCATTTCATAAAAGTAATGTTCAGAAAGTAGAGCTCTGTCAGTGCAGAAACATGAAACAATTTTCATTTTTCATTTCCTTACAAAAGTAGAAAGTGCAATTGCCCACTTCTGGAAGAAAAAGCAACCATTGTGCCCTTTTGAAGAAAGTATGAAACAAACACACCAAGTTGTGATGTAACTCCAGTACATCCATCAACCTTGTCTCCATTGAGCCTGACAGGCAGCCTCTAAGGACTGTTGAATTTAAAGCAGAAAGAATTCATCTTTTGATTTCTTTTACTTTAGGATTAACATGTCTTAGTAAGCTGTTTTATGCATTTGTAGTGTCTTCAGGTCTGAGTTTCAACTAGAAAGTCCTGCTGGAGACAGGAAAAGTCTTTGAAAAAGAACCAGAGAGAACCAGAAAGCTGGTAGGCCTTAAGAAGGATCAACACTCCCTCAGATAAAAAGGCCCAGTGAAATCCTGATCTCCAGTATAATGTTCTCTGCTGCTAGAAATCACTTTAGCAGCTTTAGTGGTCAATAAGCAGTAAACCTTAAATGCATCCAAATTCCTCTTTATGCATATCATAAATCTGATCTGATAGCAGAGATCAAGAAGTAATGGGCCTCAGGAGAAGTCCACACATCCTGCTAAATTACACACTGAGCTTAGCCAGCCTGGAAGGGTTCATTATCTGCTCAAACACACACACACACACACAAACAAACAAACAAACAAACAAAACCAAGAAAAAACACCACACACACAAAAAACCC
>VWYO01019697.1:8302-37701 GCA_013400275.1 Rhadina sibilatrix
GGGCGCTCCCGGGGGCCGAACTCGCGGCCTCGCCGGCGCCGGGCCGGCACTGACGCGCCTTTATTTGAACGCCTCGTAGAGCGATTGGAGCGGGGCGGAGGGAAGCGGTGCTTGGGGAACGAGCCGAAGGATGTCCCGGGACGGCGAGGAAGGCAGCGTGACGGCCTAGACCCGCGGGAGGAGCGGCCGCTCCGGCGCTCGGGTACGGCGTGCGCGGCGCGGGGTCGGGCGGTGCGGTGCGGTCCGGTCCGGTCCGGTCCAGGTGGCGGTGGCGGGGGATGCGCTGTCGGCGCGGGAGCCGCGCGGAGGTGATCGCCTGTAAGTATCGCTGTCCTGTGCCGGGAGAGAGCTCGCCCGGGGGGAAATCCTTATCAGATCGGGGGAGTTAGTTAGGGCGTGTGCCTTGCCTTCGGGTTTCTCAGGGTTTTCCTGACTGAGCACGGTAATGAGGTTCCGTAAGGATGACGCTTGAGAGCTGCGAGGGAGTGAAACCAAAATCATTTGGTTGGAAAAGAGCTCCGATCTCATCGGGTCCCACCTGTAACCGAGTATTTTCTCTGAGCCTGAGGTGATGGTGCCTGAGTAACATCTGAAGTAGTGTCTGAAAAGTGCTGTATGCTGTTTTATGTTTAAGGCAGGGAGGTTGTTTTAATGTTTTGGATTGTAAAACTGTGTTAGCGCTTAACTGTTAGGTGCACTTAGCTCTGTTACGTTGGTGGAGGGCCAAGTGAAAATACAGAGAATCACAGATTAGTTAGGATTGGAAGGGACCTCTGGAGATAATTTATGCTGCCAAGGCAGCATAACCTAGAGCAGGTGACACAGGAGTGCATCCAGGTGGGTTGGGTTGTCTCCAGAGACCTTCCTGGGCAGCCTGTTTCAGTGCTCGTATACTCTCAAAGAATTTCTTCACGTTGAGGTGGAACTTCTTGTATTTTAGTCTATGGCCATTGCTCCTCGTCCTGTTGCTGGGCACCACTGAAAACAGTCTGGCACCATCCTCTTGGCACCCATCTTGGAGAAATTTAAATACGTTGATGAAATTCCCTCTCAGTGCTCTCCACATTAAACAGGCCTAGTTCCCACAGTCTCTCCTTGTAAGATGTAGTTTGTGTCAAAGGCAGTTGTTTCAGCAAGAAGTTTCTTTGAAATGGTTACATACTTTTGTCAGCTGTATACAATTTTGCCTGATGTCTTATTAAGTAGCAACTATGGCATTTACCTGGCTTTGGTTTTGTAAGGGTATTATTTTTTGATACAGCATGGTATATATGAATTGGAAAGGGATAGGCTTAGATTACCAATTATTTCCAGAATATTTATTGTGAGGTAAGCTGTGCTGCTTTTACTCGGAGAAATGATATTTTACAAGCCTCCTCCTTTTAGTTTAACTTACTCTGTTCAGGTGTGTGCACACCTGTTTTGTGAAGTTTTTATGATGATTGGAAGCCAGACATCTACTCCTGTAAAAGCAAGCTTTGTAAGTGGAAATAACTTTTACATCCAAAACTTCTAGCTATTTCTATATATCAAGTAGTGAAATTCTTGTAATTCTTTCCTAAAAGATGCATATGGTAAAAATCAAACGTTTATAAAGCCATGGTTGTTATAGTTGGACACTAAAGAGCCTTTTTATTTCAGCACCAGGCTCCAAGTTTTTTAAAAGCCTTTTGAGTTGATACGTTACTTACACCAAATTTTTACTTCAGCTAAAGTGGTCTTGCATATAATTTTTTTAACCTAGTGTGTGAAAAGCAGAAATTAAGTTGAAGTCAAATGTTGGTGTAATCAGTTTAAATTGTTTAAAAATAATAGAAAATGACAGTTTGTTTTAAAACATTCTTTAATGATTATCCTGTTGATGTAAATATTAAATACTCCAGTACAGCACAAATTTCAGCTTGAAGTCTACTGGGGAAATCAGCTGTAGCAATGATGATCACGTCCACCAGAAGAGAGTCATTGCTTGGATATGTTATTTAGAAATTTCTAGGTTTAGACAGCTGTATTGTTGAGGTTTTTTGGCTTGGGTTTCTCTTGATTCATTTCTTTTTGTGGGGGAAGTGGATGGTGGTTTGTTTGGGGGCTTTTTCAGAGGATTAAATAAAGGAATCTGTGGTGTAGTGTTTGTTGGGGCCTTTTCAGTGTGTTCATTTTTTTTTAACCTGTTAGAAGTAAGAGTACTTCAGTATAAAAACAGATAGAACAAACCCAAAAAGCCATTTAGAGGCCTATGGGGGTTTTAAATTGTTTTGATTATTGTACATCTGTTCCAGGATGTTTGTACAACTTACAAGTATAGTGGCTCAGATACTTTATTTCTTATGCCTTATTAGAAGTGTCTTCAATTTCCATTCTTTTTACTCTGTGGTTGCCCATTTGACCTCTTCTTTTCCCCCTACTTCTAGTTATTTTAAATGTGCAGACTGGATTTTTCAGTGTGTAGTGGAAGTTTTCTTAGGTTTTTGTGTCCTTTTGTTGGTGAAGGCTTGTTTAAACCTGTGAATGTACACGTGCAGGCTGTGTGCTGTTAGTGATGGACTTGGTAAGCTACGTACAACTGAAAGGGAACAGTTCACTGAGCTCCTAGGCTTCACAAGAATCAAGTATGTGAAAAGTTGCTTTGTTGGCAGGAACTTTTTTAAAACAAAACCAAATTAGCAACTTAACTCTTGATAAAGCAGCGACAGATGCAGATATCTGGATGCTTTTTAATCAGATCAGATCAGAGACAGCCAAAGGAGCAGAGAATGTTTTCTGGACACTGGAAGAACAGCTGCATGGAATCATTTTGCATGTCTGTTTAGTCTAGCATCTTGTCTCAGGAGTAGACACTCGTTTATGCATAGACAAAAGAATAAAAACGGTAGCCATCATTAGGAGGTTGTTGCTCTTTGGTGGAAAAACTGCTTTTGTTGTGTATTTAATCAAATTAAATTATCTTTTTGCAGAGAATCAGAATGACTAAAAAAAGGAAACGTCAGGAGGATTTCCAGAAAGTCAAATTAAAAGTTGGGAAAAAAAAGCCTAAACTAGAGAATGCAACTGATACTACCTTCAAAACAAAGGCCATACAAATTCCTGAGCAGCTTAAAGAAGATGGAGTGCTTCCTACGCAAAATAGAAAACTTAACATAAAGGTATAGTGTGATATTACATTCTGAAATGGCAAAAAAATTGCTTGCCTTTTATTTAGGTTTACTGTGTTTACTGCAATTCAGGGGGAAAAGCCATTTATTTTTAAAAAATGCAGCAGGCTATGTGAATGCAGCCTCGATTTTACAGAATCTTGTATTTCTCTGGGGGGTGGATTTGTTTTCCTTCCTTTGTGTCATCTTCTGTCTCTTGCAGTTCTCTGCTTAAACTGAAGAAAGCTATTCAGGCTGAGGTTTCGTAGTTCTGCTTTCGGAAACAAGAGTGAGAGGACTTGCCTTTGGTCATCCCTCTGTTAAGTCAGTAGGGTTGTGCATAAACTTAAGAATGAGACCTAAGGACAAGTCATTATATTTTGTTTTTCCTATTACTGAATTCTGATTGCTTGTTGTGCTATAAATGCATACCATGTTTGTTTTAAACACATTTTGCTGTTATGGACAGCAGTACATTGTAAGAATATTCTGTATTTTTAAGTGTTTAGGAAAAATGTGCAGAAAATACATGGGGGAAGATTGAACAGCCTAAAGTAATAACGATGGTAAGTGTATATGTTTGTTTTCTTATAGGATCTGCTCTCACAGATGCATCACTATAGTCCTGGGGTTAAGCATAATGCACTTCTTGGACTCAAAGAACTCCTGTCTCAGTATCCCTTTGTAATTGATGCACACCTTTCCAGTATAATAAGTGAGGTGGCAGCTGTGTTTACAGACAAGGATTCCAGTGTCAGAGGAGCAGCTGTTCACCTGCTGCAGTTCTTGGCTTCAAAAATAAGAGCGGAACAGATTGCTCCATTTTTTCCTTTGGTAAGTGCCCATCTCTCTAGTGCCATGACTCATATCAGTGAGGGGATTCAGGAAGATTCATTGAAAGTCTTGGACGTTTTATTGGAAGCATACCCAGCTCTTCTTACAGACCGCAGCGTTATATTGTTGAAGAATTTTGTAGAGCTTATTTCTCACCAGCAACTCTCAAAAAGACTGAAAAGCAGGGACAAACTTTCCTGGATGCTTTCTGTTAACCCAAATCGCAGAGTAACTTCTCAGCAGTGGAGGTTGAATGTACTTACCAGGCTCAAGAAGTTTCTCCAAGCAGTGGTAGATGGATCCAGTGATACAGAGGATGAAGGGCTTCAAGAGCAGAAGGATAACTCTCATTCTGTGAGGAACCCAATATGTATTAGTTGGAAGCTCCATGCAAACAATCAGCAACATATACAACTGTTTGAAAGTGGTGGCTTACGACCAAAGATCAACTCATCATTTAGACTGAGGTGAGAAAATGTTAACTAGTTTGAGAATTAATGTCAGCTGTGTGATCGCAGGGTTTTTTTGTGGGATTGTCTCTTAGTCATATTTTTGGACACTTAGTGTAATGTACAGAGGCTTGAAAATACAAAAATACTCAGCAGATAACTGTGTTATGTGTATATCATGAACTTTTCCAGTATCAAGTCTTTATTTGGACTACCAGCTCTATTTGGATATTTTTTGAATGCAAACTGACAACTTTTTGCAGGATGTCAAACAGACCTAGGGGCAAGTAGGCAAATTTCTTTATGTGAAATATAAGCTTGTTTGTGATAATGATTTTACTGAAATTTTGTGGTTTTACCTTCAGGAGTCTATCATAAGCTTAGGAGTCTGTTATCTTTGACTCTAGCTCCTTTGAAAAAGGACAGCATGATGGGATGTTTCTGGTGGTATGAAGTTCTGCTGAGTTTCCAATTCTAGATATTTTAGTCATTTCACCAGTTTATATATTCACTGTGGATGAAAGATGTCTCAGCTGAGACATGCTGATGAATATGAAAAAGTGTAGTGTGCTTAGTCATGGAAAGGTTTGTACGGATTTCAGTAGTACTCTAAACAGATGTGAACTGAAGTTAAGGGAGAAATAAACAACTGTTTTGATTTCTCTTCCTCCTCTCTGATTCACCCACTAGTGAGGAACCTCCCACCTCACTTTATGGTGCTTTTTGAACGTTGGCATCATCATATGCATTACTGTGGATGTTACATACCTGCTGGCAGGAGACTTGGAATGGTGACTTTAAAAATGGAAGCAGTTTAGCTGTTACACAGCTGTTCCCTGTAGACATCAGTGGTTTAGAAGAGAAACCACAAGCCTTGTTTTACTTCTGGAGAAGACAAAAGAAGAAGTATAAAGCAGTTACACCAAATTCACCTAGGAAGCGGCAAAAAAGGTTATAAAACCCACTACCTGCTCCATTACTATGTCCATCTTATATCTTGGAAGGGCAGAAGTATTCTCTTTGAATACCACAGGTGCTGACCTGAATTAGCAGGTATTTTTCATCTCTGTCAGGGAGAGACATCCATTCATGCTCTCCTAGGCTTCCTCTGTGGAGGTAGCATATTACTTATGCTAGGTATAGAAAACATATTAAGCTAAGTAAAAAGTGCAGCTTATTCTCCTAAAAGTGGTTGTCAGCGTAAATACTCAGTCATGACCAACAGTATCTGCTGCAGGTAAAATTTTAGCTGGCAGCTAGGCTGGTGAAGCCCCCTTGAGGCAGGGGAAGGGTTCAGTACTGAGCGCAGAACAGTCCTATTGAGTTCATCTTTGCAGTCAGAAGCACACGTTTGTGGACCACTGTATATAAGAGGATGCTTGTATTGTGCCCTGGGTGATGTGCTCTGTATGATGTACCAGGCTGTGTAATAGCTGAAGATGCATTGTATCCAAGGTCTAGGAAAATAAACTTTGCATCTGGTGTCACCTGAATTGGATTCTGCTTTTCTGAGGAGCTAGATTTTGGTGAAACATCGTGATGTACTTCTGGTTATAAATACTTACAAAAAGATGTTTGCAAGCATGAGGAGGAGCCAGAAGAATAGAAGGAAACATGGCTAGAATCCAAGGCGAGATTGGCAAAGCAAGCTGATGGCAGCAGAACAGAAGAATAGAAAGGGAAGGATCATCTGCTGAAGGTACTAAAATGTTCTCATTTTATTGCATTTGTGCATATTTTTGGTGTATTTGTGTTCCACAAAGGGCCAGTACAGCTTGTTTTAGTGACTGTGCTTGAAGTTCCAATAATGAAGAGTTGTGGTGGTTTTTGCCACTGAAAATAATTTCTAATAATCTAAAGGTGATTAATTCTGTCACCTCCAATCCCAATTGTTGCCTTTTACGGGCATTCCCAGACCTCTGCTATGACCACTATCACAAGGACAGAAATTAGTTGCAGTAAGAGGTGCAGTATTCAGTGTGTGTGTGTTTAAAGTCAAAGAGTCAAGTCTAGGACTAGCTAAGGATAATGAGTTGACCAAACCATAAGTAACTATTTGCAGTGTGTGTGTGTCACTAATACTGCAAGTAAGTTTCAACATTGTTCTTTAACAAGTAGGCTTCCAAACGGCATCGTTGTATGCTAAACTTTTGAACTTCCTGTATCTATTAATCTTGCCAGCTCATTGGACAGGGCTGACATGTCAATGATAACCTAGTGATTATGGAATGAGATTTTGTGAATCAGTTTGCCGTACTAGTGTTTAACAAAAAAGATGGATTCTGAGCTTGGAATGCTGGATGATTCAGTGATGCAAATCTTAAGACTTCATTATCTTCTGTTGTGTGCTAGATCTTCCTACTGTGTGTAAATTAAAAATTGCAGTGAATTAGAAAATTGTTAGAATGTATTATCTGCGTTTTGTGCTGACTGTGCTGCTTTTTGCATCAAACTCATTTCAGGTGTGGAAAAACAGAAAGCCTTCACACGTCTGATGTGATGCTACCAAGGCCATGTGTTTTTTTGTGGTTTTTTTTTGACTGGAAGAGAAGCAGCTGAGCTTCAGATTCTGCTGAGAGGACAATATGAAGCTGCAGAGAAAAGCAAAAATGACTTGCGAGACTGAAATGGAAGACGAAGCATAGCCAATAAATATGTACATGTGCATCAAAGAGAAATGGAAAATGCAGTTCACTTGGTGTGCTGTGTGTTTGCTGCATTTGGCAGTGCACACAGAAAAGGAGGACAAATAACATGGCTTAACCTGTGAGCCATAAAAACTTCCAAAGACTTTTCCTATTTTGAAGAACAGCAAGTTGTTTCCTTATTTTCTGTTTCTTTTTCGCTTCCTTGACTTCCCTTTGCTGAATTTCTGTTGTCTTCTTACTGTCAGATGGCAGATATTTACAGTTTTTGTTTGTTTGGTCCTGCTGTATAAAAATACTGGCATTTTAAAGAAAAATGACAGCTTAAGAGGTACACAAATACCTTGCAGGTCCCTTGAGTAGTATTTAATTCAGATATAGAGGTAATATGCTTTGCAGTGTTTCCAGGAGTCACCCTACCACTCAGGAGTAGTGATAACAGAGATGTGACAAAGTAATTGACATCAAACCTGCCCAGGTCGAGTGAACCTGCATTGCTAAGGATACTGTATTAATCAAATAAATGCTGGACAGATTACTATAATACTTTCTTTGCCATCATTACTGTTATTGGTACTTAATTTTACTATTGTTAATCTTGAATATGTAGAGGAATCTTACCTTGAGAGATAAGGAGTTCTTCTGCAGGGGTACATGAAAGCTATGCTAAGTATTCTCACCCAAATGCTTTCAGCAGCTGGGAGGAGTATCCCTTTTGGCATGAATTCTCCCTTTTTCCATTCCTTGTTTCTGAAAAGTACTGAAATAGTGTTGTGTGTGTGTGTATTATACTTCTGTAGGAATCTTCCAGAGTGAATTACCAACTTCTCAGGTTTCACGCACTATTCACTTTTTAATTGGAAGATTTTTGTGTTCCTTAAATAGATAGCTGGAATTCCAGAGTTCTGCTGTAATATCAGGTATTTCTTGAAAAAGAAATTATTAAAGGCTACTACTTCAGAACTATTCCAGCCAATTACTGAAATTTCAGACTCTCATCTGAGAGCGTAGTCCTGTCACAGCATAGCATTTACAGGACAACCTCACTTTTTCAATGAGATTGTAGTCTTGGTATCAAGAGACTTTAGAATTCATTGTGGTTGTAACTGAAAGATGGGATTTGTCTACTGTATTTGAGATGACTGAGAGGTAAAAAGTCTAAGGTAAAACCATTTACCTTAAACTCTTCCTAGTCAGAAAGAAACCAGTGTCTACTGCAGTGCCTGCACCACAGAAAGGAAATAAGGCAACAAAACGGACAAAACCCCCAAATTATATTTAATGGATATGTTAGTTGCTGCAGTTAAAGCTAAGTTTTATAAAATTTTAACATGTTTGATAATCATAGTAAGTACTAAAGTAGGGCAATTTTTTTTTTATTATGATCAAGTATGTTTCCACTTATCCCTTTTATTTTGTGCTGGAGATCTAAATTTTCTCCCCCATCTTGCCTTCTTTGAAAAATAGCTTGTATTTGTCTCACACTTCGTTTTTATTCCTT
The DNA here is from genome assembly GCA_013400275.1 of Rhadina sibilatrix. Lineage (NCBI taxonomy): Eukaryota > Metazoa > Chordata > Aves > Passeriformes > Phylloscopidae > Rhadina > Rhadina sibilatrix. The sequence goes on from VWYO01019697.1 coordinate 16,860, forward strand.
TTCCCTGATCCTTTAAATGCCATTAATACCTGAGTTTGTTTTGGTTTAGTAATTTTCTTGATGCACTGATACCAACTAGAGAGAAATGGCAGAATAAAAATTTCTCTTATTATTTGTATTACAGATGATGGCAACAACATGTAGCTTCATAGAAGGATATAACTAATTGGATAATTTAGAAATGACTAGGGAAAACTGCCTTATATCTTCAATATGAAATTAAAATATTTGTAAACAAAACTTCTGCAGGTCTGTGGAAAGTTTTTCAGTTCCTATTTTGAGTGTATATGTAAAGAAAAATGACTTGGAGATCATCACTGAAATAGAAGGGAGTTTTAACAGGAGGTTCAGTATGCTAATCTTATGTATGTTAGGAAATTAGAATTGTGATAGGAGTTTCCTGCTATGAATTAGGAAACAAAATTGTAATGGAAAACAGTTTCACAAATGATAGATTGAAAATGTTGTTGTTGCCTTTTTTTAAGGAATCTGTACTCCTTAAAATTAACAGGAATTAATCAGAGTTTTAGTTCTTTAAAGAATCTTCTTTTTGAATAGGATACAAATTGCTTGAATTTATCCTGATCATCCCTTCAGAGACATGAAATGTTTTTTGAGGCGGGGGATAAAAAGACTTGGTTTTCTTGATTTCTGGCAGATGTTATTTTAATTTAAACTATACCTTACTTTTTAATTTTTTTTAACTTCATTATATGATAATTTTCCTTTTAGTTGCTTTTCAGAACATAATAGCTAAACATCAGGTGGGAACCAAAGGTATATTTTTACAAGAACATATTTTTCCACATTTAATATGAAAAACATTTTGTTTATTATAGTTGGAGATGGTTATTAACTGTAATAAACCTCATGCATTTGACAATACCTTGTAGTCAGCTTCATTATTTTGCTTTAATGAGCTTAAAAGGTTTTTTTATTATTATTTTGTTGTGCTGAGTGTACTTAATTCCGTCCTGTTGGTTGAGGGTGATAGGATAATGCATATCATATTTTTCCATTTCATAGACTTTACATATAACAATGGGGAAAGAAATACTGAAATCAAAGAAGTTGTTAAAGAAGCACACAAACTTGCAGGGAGACTTGGGAGCAGGTTTGTTGTAGATGGTTTGAACTCCCTTTTTTCCAGACTGAAATATCTAGCAAGAAAGCCAGCAAATATTTGATGTGTTAAAAAGTAGCTTTTCCCATTATTCAGAAAACAGGCAAGTGGTATTACTGTAATCTTGTTTTGAAAAGGTGTAAAAGATGTGATCTTCATCTTTTTATGCTCTTTTTTTTTTTTTTTTTCCTTTTCTTTTCTTTTGTTGTTTAGGTCTCTGACAAGTGTAATGGACAGTGCAGAAAAAGGCCTGTCCTCGGCTGAAAACTTAAAAGGTTTTATTGAGATAATAATCCCATTACTGATTGAGTGCTGGATTGAAGCATCTCCTGCACAATCAGCTCCCATTCTTGGAAACCTTTTGGAATCAGAATCTCAGCAGCTTATGCAGCAAGTTCTTAGCATTATACATTTATTGTGGAAACTCACAAAGCGACATGATGAAACATACAAAATGGTAAGGGAGAAATGATCCATGGCATAATGATGACAGTTCATTTTGTTTTGATAAGAAACTAGTGGTTTGCTGATTTGAAGTAGTGAATACTTTGTTAAGAGAGAAGAAGCCTAGGTCTTGAGTAGATTTTTGAATCTGGATTTTGTTGCCTCTTTCTGTAGAAAAGAATCTGTTGTACTGAGCCGTGAGTTCAGTAAATAGCCTCCAGGAATCGTTCTTGACTGCAGCACAAAAACTTTGAAACTGAAAGTGGTATTGGAGAGGAGGAGCATTTTGTCTCCCAGATAACCTCTAGAATATAAATTGAAACAAAGTGTAGAATGGGATTGTTTGTTCTTTGTTTTTGTGTGTTGAAAAATTTCATGGGGATTAGTGGGAATGAACAAACCCTAGATGTTTGGGAAGGTAGAAGATAATGGTGGTCTGAAATCCTGTAATTGCTTGGTGCAATCTGTATTGCTGTGTCATAATTGGTTGGATCAAGAAGGATTTTAGAAAGTATCCTCTGAAGTTGTTTTTTTGCCCAAGTTATTTTCTTCATCTTTTACTTAGATAACTGAATTGCTTTTTTTGGTAACTTTTTCTGCTTTTCCAAAAATTTAGCAAATTGGAAAAAGAACCCAATTTCCACTTTGGCTCTTGAGTAGCTGGAAGCAGCGTCTTGATAGCTCTTGGTTTAAACTGTGTATAGGACTGTAGGTACCTTTGCTAAATTAAAAGCTACACATAGAGTAATTACTAGAAGACATTTGTGGAATTATTACTTTAGACCCAAGCTACCAAACATAAACAGCTTTGAGGGGTGGATTCAGTGTGTCTGAGCAAAACACACTGTTCCTCTTTTTCCTTCTTCATCTTTTGTAGAGGCCCTCTTGGAAATGGGCAAAAAGCACTTGACCTGGTAAATTCCTGTGGCAGCCTTCTGTTCCTAGCCTTTTTCTGAAGGATCCTGTAGGGTTGCTGTAGAGTTGCACCATAGGGTGCCTGTATTTTGGTCACATGAATGGCATGCTCCTCTGTCAAGATATGAACTGGTTTGGGTACACATAGTTAGATTATGACCTTAAGTTGTTTATGGGGAGAAAAAAAGTCTGAGGTTCATACAGCTTGGTTTTTTGTGGAGCAAATTTCATTTTAGATAAATTGTTTGTTTTGTCTTTATAGTTACCTTTATATACAAAATGCATTCAAACGGCTCAGTTTGAAAATGAAAGCTTGGTGTATTTAATCGCCTTTGGGCTTGCAGGCCAAAGTGGTTATTGGAGTCACTGTGGAAAACCACTCTGAATATGTTTGGTGGAAAGCTATTGATCTTTGAAATAGTTTAATGGCCATTTGCTGTTCTTAATAGTCGAATATCAAAAGGATTATTCTGCCTTTCAATTTGATAGCAGTGCAGGCTTTTTTGGCGGTGAGTTCTGCTGGCCACTTTGTGGAATAGTGACTGTCTGCTAATCTGCAAAGCAATATTGTTTTAAAATACAGAATCATTTTTTTTTGTAAGAGTTGCCTTTCTATTGGAAAATGTTTTGTCAGTGGGCTTTCAGCCACAAGTACATTAATAATAGGGAAAAATGAAAAGTATTGGAATATGTTTTAGTGGAAAACTCAGGATAGTCATTGCAGGTTAAGCAGTCCACTTTGATTTTAAGAACCCTGATAAATGGATGTAAAAGTACTTTCATTCAGAGCTGTAACTTAGTTTATCATTGCATATATCCATGTAAATATGTGCTAAAAAATACAGTGGTTCAGTTAGGATTACATGTTGTTGCTAAACCTTCACTTACAGCATCTTGTTACTCCCTTGTTTTGTGGACCTTCATGCATAGCACTAGAAAGTAAAGATGTATGAACAGCTTGCAAACAGAAGCTAAAGTTCTTAGTTTAATTAATTCCAGTAATTTATTTTGGAACATAATTGGCTGGACTTACTTGATTTACTGCCATATTTTCTGTCTATCATCTGCTTTCCTTAACAGGAACTATGGCTTCGAATGAATTACCTTGTTGATTTCAAGCACCACTTCATGCGTCATTTTCCTTATTCTTTACAAGATACAGTAAAACACAAAAAGAAAGATCCCTGCAAAAGGTAAGAATAAAATCAATGTCATGTAGCAGCTTTTAATTTCATAAGAGAAGTGGCACAGTGTGACTTGTGTATTTTATCAAATGTTAAGTTTTTAATGATGGAAAAAGAAAACGTTTTATTGTATATTGCTTGAAGGTCTGTGGAGATGCCATTATAGAAAGGTTGCATTGCTTCAAATTGAGAAGTTTTAGTTGTTCTTTGTAAAAGCATTGTATAGGAAGTTGTCTGAATAGCATCCAGTAGAAAATTAAGTGGTGCCTTAGGGAAATGAAAGTATTTTATTCAACTCTTGATCTGGAATTTGCATATTGCTAAATGGTGACTGTTTTAGGCTGAGTGGTTTCATATTTCTACATGTTTTGTTCAGCTGACTGCTGAATTACATTAAACATAGTTCAAACATTCTCTTCACCTCCATATACTCTTCTCTCATTGTGTTATGGTGCTGGGTGAGCACAGCTATGAGGGGAGATGGGGCACACTGACTGTCCTGTAGGGCAAAGCAGTATTGCAGCAGAAGCCAAATGCACATTTCTTCACTATTGAGCTGTCAGAGCAGATGCACCAATTCTGTTTTGGTACATGCCAGTATTAAGTTGTCTCCTCTGTCAGCTCCCAGATATAAGACTAAATTCATGCTGAAGTTTTTCTGAAATCATTCTGCACCTTTGCAGTCTATGTAGAACACTGGTGTATGTAGTAGGGGTGTCAGCTGGTGTCCATGTTTATTTCAAAAATAATTTTTTTTGAAATCTTTCTCCCCCCTCTCCCCTTAGCAACAGGAACTGTATGAAATCCTCAAACAACATAGACCATCTTTTACTGAATTTAACCTTGTGTGACATAATGGTTTCATTAGCAAGCACTTCAACACTTCAGACGGACTCTGGTTGGCTGGACATGATAAGGAAATTTGTGACAGATACTCTTCAGGATGGCAGCAAGTTGAATAGCAAGCAAGTGAACAGATTGCTTGGAGTGACTTGGAGACTTATGCAAATACAGCAAAACAAGGGTAAGATGAGTAGTTTCTGGAAAGCAAAATTATGCATTGACAAAGCTTGAGTTGTTTTAGCATTTTAATGTTCTCAGTTGTTACATCATAATGTATTTTGTCATAGAAGTAAAATTAATTTCATGGTAATATCCCTGCATGTAGCATTGCAGACTTTATTTTTGGAATGCTGTTAGATTCATACTGATGATGTGCAAAGTATGACTGTATTTATACCTGTTTTCTGGTTTTGCTTCTTAAGATACTCTTATAAATGGAAGATTAGCTTTATATTGAAACAGTAACTACTAGTCTGTAGAGGTACACAATACTTTAATATGTCAGTCCTTATTTAAAGTCATTAACATGGCTGATAGACTCTCGAGTACTGTCAGATGACCATTTTAGTTCTGTGATGATGTGAAATGCCAAGATACTTCTGATGGAAGCTGCTGTTGAGTATTTTCCAAGGTGTTTGATTTTAATCCTTTTCCAAGAGAAAACATTTCCAAGTTATGACTTGCAGAACCAGTCCAGTATTTTAGTTTTCTTTTTTCTTTCATTTCAAGTACTACTTGGTTTTATTCCAAATGAGACCTTGGATATAGAACTTCAAGAAAGGACTTCAGTAAACAGAAAAGTGACAGCAGTCTTTTATGTTTTACCAGTGTGATAGAAATGAATTCCATATCCAAGTAGTTTAGAGAAAAGGTCTTAGCAACAGATACAATTGTTAGAGTTGTAAAATGAAAAGATGTCAAATGTTCCTCAAATACGTTTTGGCAGTCAGTTATGTTTCCTGCCAAATCACTTTTAATTGGGAATCTGTCTATTCCCATGTTCCTGGTGACAGAAGTAATAACTAGTCATTCCTATCTGCACTTCAGATTTAGCTTTGTGTGGAAGGCAAATAATAATCCAAAGTCAGAGCCTGTCGCATCACCTGAGCTAAAGCAGAGGAATTGCTGCTCAGGAAGGTAGCTTCCAGAGAGTTGTTAGACCGTTAGATCAGGCTTCAGGCCTTTCTTTGTAATGAAATGTTGATTATTTTCTTTTTTAACTTTGCCAAACTTTTACCAAATAGTGGATAATGGCTTGTGGCTTTCTACCCAAAGTGGCCATTTTAGTGTAATAATTTTCCTAGGAAACCAGAAAAATAAATAAGCTTTTAAAAAGTTACAACGAAATTGTGAAAGATTAATTTTCTGCTGATCCTGTAAAAGTTCAGTGTGAAATTGGTTACCTCACAAAGCTGTGTCTGTTTGTGTGGATGGTTTATCTCACCCCTTCAAGGTAATCCTTGTGCAGTACTAAAAACCTGAGTAGATGTGAGATTGTAATTAATTTACCAGCTGTAAAGGAGATACAGCCTTGACATACTGGAGAAACAGGAGGATGGTTCGACAAGGAGAATTGCAAAGCCCTGCACCTGGAGAGGAACAAGCCCATGCGCCTGTACATGCTGGGGGATGACCAGGTGGAAGCAGCTTGGTAGTAAAGGACCAGGGCTCCAGGTAGAGCCAGCAATGGGCCCTTGTGGCAAAGAAGCCCAGTGGGTCCTGGGCTGCATTAGGAGTGTTGGCAGCAGATTGAGGGAGGTGATCCTGCCCCTCTACTCTGCACTGGGGTGGCCACTCCTGGAATAGTGTGTCCAGCTTATGGCTCACCAGTACAAGAGTGGCATGGACATACAGGTGAGAGTCCATCAAAGGCTGGTGAAGATGGTGAAGACATTGGAGGATCTCACTTGTGAGGAAAGGCTGAATGAACTGGAGATAAGAAGCATCTCATTGGGAAGCATCTCATCAATGTATGTAAACACTTAATGGAGGGGTGCAAAGAAGAGGGAGTCAGGCTCTTTTCAGTGATGTCCAGTGAGAGGACAAGCAGTGGGCACAAACTGAAACGCAGGAGATGCCATCTGAACATGGGGAACACCCTTTTCACTGTAAGGATGACCAAGCAGTGGCACAAGTTGCCCATAGTTATGGTGGAATCTCCATCCTTGGAGATACTTAGAAGCCATCTGGACATAGTTGTGAGTAGCCAGATCTAGCTGATCCTGTTTCAAATGAGCTCAGAGTCATTCATTCCCATTTCAATCATTATGTGATTCTATGGAAGAAAAACTTTCTGTCTTTGATTGTTTTTTTTGATAATGCTCTAGGATTTTTGAACTGTATTGTGTCAGATAAAACTACAAAAGATGCTACATACAAAAAAATTAACTCTTGATTTGTTAAAAACCTATTTGACATTGAGATTAAAGCCTGGAAGGATATGTGTTTTTTAGAAGACAATGCAAAGCGAAAAATGGGCCATTACAGTTAAAAAAAAAAAAAAGTTTAGAGCACAATGGAAATCAAAAGAGGTGAAATTTACATAGAAAAACCAAAAGAGCTAATGAAAAAGAGATTAAATAAAACCATAGTGAACCTCCTGTGCATTATGCCGCACAAGCATGGTTCCGTTTTTTTGGATTACCTGTTTTGAATAGAGATTTATGCTGGGATGAAATGCCCATATTCCTCTTTTTCGGTGAATGTGTATATGAACTTGTAGCTGTGTTTTCTGAAGATTTATCTCCATTGCTTAAGATCAAACTTGGGACCTCTCTCTTATTAGGAAGTCTGCTCCTTTCTTGCATTTCTCAAGTATGACTTCAACAGCAGTTTGCCTGCTAGTTGTGTTTTCGATAAATTTTCTTCATGCAATGGAAGAGAGCACACTCAGTCACTTGAGAAGGAGGCTTGGCATGTGCCGGTTAAAACTGAAGTGTTTTAAAATGAGTTCTCATGAGTTCTTCAGATATGTTTTGGACATCTGTATAATGTGGACCTTTTAAAGTATTACTTTTTAAGAGCACCTTTAAAAATTGCTTCCATTTTTAAACTTGTCCTGTTCACATGAAACAGTTCAAATAGTAGGACCTGTTTTACTTAACATGCCACAGTTACTGGGAAATGAGAATTCTAGTCACTTAGAATATTTATTTATGTTTTATAGTTTTTCAGTTAACAGTTCATCAATTAGCTATAAACTACATAAAGATGTAGTTGTTATTCATATAAGAATAAGTCAGTGTTCTATTTAAAAAATGCTGTCCAGGGTGAATCTTCACCTGAAGAATACATGAGTTGAGTAAGCTGATACTCCTCATGCATTGCAAATAATAATAATATATATCTTAGTTGCATGAAATATTAGAATGCATTTTATTTTTCTGTTGAAAAGTATGTTAAATTTCGATTTTGAAATGGTTCCTGCTTCATGCTGGCACATGACCATGCCATTTCAGGTGATTTCTGTAGTGTGCTTTGTAGTGAGAATCGTTATATGGTAACTTGAAGTTGCGTAAGAGTTTTACGGACAGGACTGGCCCCTGACTGGATCATTTTTAGAAAGGAACATTCTTGTCTGTGTCTGTGGGTAGAAGTTGCTCTGTTCGGTGTGGAACACAATATTTTTCTGGTTTTGCACACATAACTTACTAAGACTGATCTGTGTACCTGGATGAAAAGATGTTTCTCAGCTTTGGTTTATGAAGATAAAGAAATGATTGCTGCTACTTAAGTATGCCTTAATTGGATTGAAGTCCTTGGGACCACAAACTCTTCTGTGACAAACTGAGTCAGGTCTTATACCTTTCATGTATTGCTTAAGTTTTCAGATGCTTTCCTATTCTTTCCAGGCTTGTCTTCTCTGAATTCAGGTATTTTTCCATGCTTTGTTAATTTTTCCATTTGGTAGTTTAGTCTGGTTTCCAAAGAAAATATTTGGTCTCTTTCTCAGTCTGTTACAGTAAGTTCTGTGTTTGCTGGCTAATTTTAGCCAATTTGGTCACAGTGGTAAAATTTTCAAACTTTGTTTTAAGTCTGGTGATAATACATGGTTGATGAGAGCTTCAGAGAAGGAAAGGTTGCAGGAGGAGTTAGCAGTTCTTGCAGTGTCTTGCCAGCAGCCTCTTGAGGTATTTGTCTTCTGGTTAATTAGCAAGTGTAACTTAGAGCCAGCTGGTTCAGAGACAGGGAGAGCTGGCGGGGAGAAAAGGATAGTACAGAGAGCTGAAGGCACTGTGACAGTGAGGTTTTGGGGAGCAGAAGTAAATGAGTAGAGAACATTGGTCTTGAGGTTACTGCGCTAGGGGAAAGGGATTGGAAGATAGCTGTGAAGAGCAGGAATTTACTGGTTCTCAGCTACCTTGCAGCCTGTCTTCAGGAAGTTTTGAAGTTTCCACTTGCATGTTGTCTCTATTATTTGTTTCTTTCACAAGCTACACAAGAAAGTGTTGTTTCAATGGTATAGAAGTCAGTCCAGAAGTTACTTCAAAACATTTTAGTACTTCCCTCTGGAGTTCTGTGTAAATAGCTGTAGATAAAGATCACAGCTCTGTGTGTGTGTGCATGTGTAAAATCAGAAGATTAAAAAGTATCACTTCCGATTTTTTTATTTTTTTCCAGTAGCAACGGAACCCTTGATAAAAGCAGTATATACACTATACCAGCAAAGGAATCTGCTCTTTCCAGTTCGTACATTGCTTTTGAAATTTTTTAGCAGAGTTTATCAAAAAGAAGATTTGAGGACGCAAAGAATCAGGTAAAAAAAACCAAACAAACCAAGGCATAGTCTTTTTCGTTGCAAAATAGTGTATTGATTTCAGGAATGATAGTAAATTTATATGTAGATGTCATAAAACTTCATTCTGTTCTGATACTGTGTTACTGGAATTTGAAAGTTATGTTCTCTGTGAGATGGAGATGTATCAGCTTAGTTGTCTCTCTTAGCTTAAGTACTAGATAAAATTTATGCCATTAAGATCTAACTTGAAGTACACTGGTACAAGCTTATTGCTGACTGTGTGGCAGTCAGTGGACATGTCAAGATTGTGCAGCTGTAGCCATGGAGCATTTCCATCACTTCCGCCTGATGTCATGAGCTTGTCACTTAGTGCCTTTGGTGTCCTGATAGTGACTGTGTAGCCTCTTCTGATTTACTTTCTTCAAGAAAAAACTCTGTTGTTTTGGGGTGTGCTTCTAAAGAGATTAGGTTTAAGAAAGTGTTCTTGTCCTTCTGGGCTCCTGGTTTATCGTGGGATCTGGTAGATCACAGGCAGCTTTTAGATATCTGACTTGCTTCAGATGTAGTCAGTAAGAGGAGATTATTTTCTCTGTGTAATGCTGCTGCAAGAGTTTTTCATTAATCAGATGTGTTCAGATTGTCTCCAAATCATAACTTTTCCAGAATGTATTTTTCAGCCAAGTCATCATTTAAGGTTTGTAAAAACCTTCAACACAAATCATGTGTTGCTGTCTATGCATCAGTCCTGGCTTGTTTGGGAACTGCAAGTCCCCTTCAGGTACTGTAAAGCAGCTCTAAAACTTTGGGAAGACCTCTTCTCCAGGCTGAACAGCAGCAGCTCTCTCAGCCTGTCTTCATAGGAGAGGTGCTCCAGACCTTTGATGAGCTTCATGGCCTCTGTGGACTTTTTCCAATAGCTCCATGGTCTTATTTCTGGGGACCCAGAGCTGGATGCAGCACTCCAGGTGGGATCTCATCAGAGCAGAGTAAAGGAGCAGAATCCCCTCCCTTGACCTTCTACCCATGCTGCTTTTGGTGCAGCCCAGGACGCAGTTGACTTTCTGGGGGATGTGATCTGTTTCTGCCACTCAAAAAATCAAACTGCAGGTCTCTCAGAAGTCCTGGCATCCACTAACACAGTCAAGTTCGGGGAAAATCATTCCCTTCTACAACTTCTTTGCTTTTTTACATCTTCTGCTGTGGTGATGCCTGAGCACATGTAGTTAGATATACAGCCAGAAATAATCTAATGCTATGCTCTGAACATTATGAACAGTAGAGAATATGAAAGATGGGGAAAAACACTTGGGAATTTCCCATTTTCCTCCTCTTTTCACACAGAGTGAAAAAGTTCTTTTTCATACTGACTCATTTCCCTGAGGTTATGTAACACTGTTCTCTGTACTTACCTGAAAGTCTTGAGCATCTCATTCAGTTTCATGTGATCATATGACTATCTGGAAAGCTTTAACTTTCTGTCTTTAGACATCACAAATAGCAGTAGTTTTGCTGCTGTTCCTCTTAGTCTTCTACATGGCTCTGTGACATTTTTAGTAACAGAAGAATAAAATCTCAGAAATTCTTTGCAAAGAAAGTGTGGCTACACTTATGTCTGACAAGACATTTGAAGACAATTTAATATTTGTGTACTGCACTATTCCATTTCTTTCCTTTAGAAACAAGTGGGGTTTTTTAATTTCTTCAAAATGTGGACTGTTCAGCTCCTGGATGACATTCATATTGTTCATTCAGTTTAACATTGTAGCTCCTTCAGCCCTCCTTTGACTGTTTTTCTCATTCTTTTGATTAATTTTTTTTTTTCTCAGAAGCGCTTATCAAGAACAGTCTAAGAAGAACAGAATTCACATTGGAGCATTTTCCCAGAATTTCTTGTGATGTATTTGTTTTTTAGATGTGTCTGATTCAAAGAATAAAGTAGGAGCTTTTGGCCTGTTGCTGCCTTGTGGAAAAAAACCCCAAAGTTCACTGATTTTTTACGTAGTTCAGAATTAAGTTTTTTCTTGATGTTTTAGTTTATCTTCACCCCGATCACTGCACACATACTATGCACTGTGTATATATGCATATATAATGTGTGTCTGTGTGTGTGCACATGTGCATTTATATACTGGTAGGAGTCCGAAAAGGCAATTCAGCCTCACAATCTGCCTTCATCTCATCTATGTGAGATGCTATAGGAAGAAGACAAGAGTTACTTTTACATAATACTCTAAGCTTCCAACTATTTGAAGCCTGTACTTCCTCACTCTGCAGAGCTTCTGTGTGTTTATCACTCAGTGGGTGTCTGTGTCATGAGCTTGTTTTTTGGACCAGTCTAAATCAAGAGCAACTGCAGCATCCTCTGGCAGGAAGTGACAAAGCTCAGCTGTGTCAAGACCCAGAGAAATAAAATCAACTTCATCCTGGCTCCTTCTAGCTTTGTTTGATAGTAGCATCTGCTTCTTTCTGTGTAAGATGACTCAAATGTTTTATTCCCATCCACTATTGCCATGTCAAGTGATTTGAGACCTCTGAGCCCACCTCCAACTCATCCACTTCAATGATCTGCTCTCCAGGCTTTTCCTGCTCTTGAGCAGTTCATCTCTATGCAAGGCTCTTGCCTCTTGTGTCATGGGTACTTAATTTCCTTGAAAAGTTTTTGGTTGACAGGTCTTTGAGAGTGAAATAATCTGTATCATCATCATGTTACTCTTGTTGACATCTTCAAAGACCTACTTTGAACTTCTTGATTTGCACTTGACAGCTTTTTCCTTGTGATCATCAATTTAGTAAGCTGATGGAATGCTTTTGCTTTCTAAATGATACTTGATTTGAAAAGCCAGGGTGACACAGAAATTGTAGCCTATGAAAGATAGGATTAGTCCATACAGTTGTTTCAGTTTGAGCCAGAAAGGAGAAATAAAATCAACTTAATCAAGAATGGGAAGAGAAGTTTGTGTGCATTTCTGTTGTTCTGTCTTCTTTTTGTTGTTGTTCAACTGATTTTTCTCTCTTTCTTTAGAAGTCGCAGTAAAGTTTTGTCTCGTTGGTTGGCTGGCTTACCTCAGCAACTGGCTCTGCTTGGCTTGAGGAACCCTGAGCTTTCCAATCAGCTCATTGATATAATTCATTCCGCTGCTTCTCGTTCAAACAAGGAACTGTTGCAAAGTTTACAAGCCACTGCTGCTCGCATATACGGTAAGACTTTGACACTACAGCACAAGGAGTTTTGTCCCTCACCTGACAGGCTGGTTGCAATAGGGGAAAAATCCTGTTCCTGTTTCCTAGGTGAACCTAAAGACTGGATGGGGGACAGGGTTGCAGATTGATTCAGTCCCCTAAAGGTTAAAATGAACTATGTGTGTCATTTACTAGAGAGTAAAAAGGTGGAAGACTTTAGTTCAAGTTCGTAGGACTTAAATCTGATAGACTTCAGTTTTTGTGTGTCAGAGAGTCACAGAATCTTTTAGGTTGAAAAATACCTCCAAGGTCCAAGTGGTAACTCAGCACTGCCAAGTCCATCACTAACCCCAGCTGCCACAAGTTTTTTGAACACTTCGGGGGATGGTGATACCCTCACTTCCCTGGACAGCTTGATCCAATGGCTGACTACCCTTTCATTGAAGGAATTTTCCCTAATGTCCAATCCAGACCTCCCCTAGTACAACTTAAGGCCTTTTCCTCTCATCCTGTCACTCGTCACCTGTAAGAGGCTGACTTACCCTCACCTTGCAGCAACCTCTTTTAGGGTAATTGTAGAGACTGATAGTTTTTCTCCAAGCCTCCTATTTTCTAGGCTAGTATTGCCTATTTTTTTTTTTTCTCTTTTTTTTTACCTCTCCTTCACGTTGGTTATAACATCCTCATGTCAGTGGGTAGCTGAGGTAGTTGGCCGGGGCGTGTCGGGCGCGTGCTGACCTCAGTGTGTTGTGTGCCGCAGATCCGCTCGAGGGCACGCTGGTGCTGCTGCCGGCCGAGGCGCAGCGGCGCCTGGTGCAGCTCGTGTACTTCCTGCCCTGCCTGCCCGCCAGCCTGCTCGCCTGCCTCAGCCGCTGCTGCATCATGGGCAGGATGTCCTCCGACCTCGCCGCCACCCTCATCGGCATCCTGCACATGAGGTACCGCGCTCTCTGCTTGGCTCCGGCCAAAAACAGCCCCGGGCGGGAGTATTTAGTCATGAGGCGTGGACTCAGTAATCAGTTTGCACACAGAAAATCACTATAACGGGCAGGAGCTGATAGTGGGGTTGGCCTGTTGCTTTGACTCTGTCTTTACACTGCCTGATTTCCTACAATACGTGTTGAAAAGATCATAAACTGTTTAGGTTGGAAAAGACTTTAAAGACTTAGTCCAACCATTAATCCAGCACTGCCAAGTCCACCACTGAACCATGTTTTTAAGTTGGTTATTCATCTATCCATATTATGTTACTGTCTTTGTATATATTAATGAAGTTTGCCAAGAATTTTCATCTTGAAATACAAACATTAGTGCTTTTAATGCCTGAGTCCTTTCAGTAAGGATGCAAAGCAGCATCAGCCTACCTCTTAAAAAATCTGTAAGGCTGCATGGTATTGAGCACCTTCTACCCAGAATGTCATCACCAGTGGTCTTTGTTCTGCCACTAATTGCAGCTTTTCCTTGTGAATGCTTCAACCTGACAGCTGATAGTGAAAAACAACCAACCAGTTTTTCTCATGTTCTGCTTTCTTTCAGCTCAGTTTTTCTCCAATTACTACACCTAAATAGCCAAATTATAGTTGCTAGGCAAGTGCCTTGTTTGAAATTATTCATGCTCTTGGTTTTTTTTGTCCTGGCTTGAAAGAGGGTAGGTTTGCCTGTGAAGTCAGGGAGCAAAGCTGCTGTTCCATTGAAGTGAGTGGAGGGCTTGCTGAGATTTCACAGAGGTGTTTTGCTTTGCTGCTTCTGGGAAAAATTTATTTTTCTCCATTGGTCAATATTGTGGAACCTTGGATAAACAAGCAGGAATTAAGCTTCTATGAATTAAGCTGAAAGTTATTCTTGATGCTTTTTGGATCTAAAACAATTTTAATTAAAATAGGACACAACACAGTAAACTGTTAAATACAGACCTGTTCGTATTAGCTGGACAGCATGTGGATAAGGTGGATAACATAAGCAATAGTGGTGAAATTTATATCCTATATATATAATGCATTACTGCTGTAAAAGTGAAATTCTCTCTAGTTTTGGGAAGGCGGACATCAGATTTTATTTTTAAAAATGAAAAATTGTCTGTCATATAGTAGAAGTTCAGTGGCAAAGTGTAACCAATCCAAAGGCAGTAATTGTAAGAAGTAAAGTCAGTAATAGGCACTCAGGTGCTTATTTTGTTGTTAGATCTCAGTGGATCTTTATTGTGGGAGATTTTTCATAGTAGTAATGGAGCAATTTTCTAAAAATTGCTGTAAAGCTGCAGGTGGGTTATGGGCATTTGATCCTTTTGGCAGAAGATGGAAGTGACAGACAGAAGGCAGTATTCTTACAAAAAGTAGGTTTCATTCTAAGAGCAGAGGAGGAGTAAATGCTTTGTTTTCAGATGTGCAAAGGAAGTATTTTGATTTTAATTTATGGCATTTGGAGTGTGTTTTAAACTTACTTTGGATTCAAAGACTTGAGATAATCAACCCAAGAAGTCTATCAGAAATCACTAAATGAAAGAAAAATGTACTCAGGTACTTACAATGGTGCAGGTTTTTTGTATTGATAATCCCTGACCACCTTTCTGGAAGCCTGCAAGTTTTGATGAAACTTGAAAAAGAGAGATTGCTCTTCACTGAGCATTGTTTTTATTTGATAAAGTTCCTCTCACTTCATTGAGAGGAATCAGTATTAAGAACAAGAAGTTGATTAGTTTTCTGTAGGAGCACATCTGAAAATAATATAAGTCCTTCTAAAGATTAAAATTACTCTTTCATAGACAAAGTGAATGCACAGGATTGAAGATACATTCTTATTTATATATCCAAGTTAAAAACTTGTACAGGTTACAAAGTGCTTACAGATGACACCTTTTTTAGCTTTGACTTAGGTGGAATGTATTTTGTGGAAGACTCTTTAAATTTTTTTGGTTATTGTTTTGTTCAGTCATCATGACAGTAGGCATTTTATCCTGAAAGATTCATCTAGGGTGCGTTAAAGACTTAGGGAACCAAGATGATAGAAATGTTTTTGGTTGAGGTGAGGTGTCCAAACAAAAGTTGCTTTGTCTATTTAAACATGCAAGGATATATTAATTTCCATGAACAGAAGACTCTGATATTTCTTTACATTGGAAAAGAGGTTGTACAGTCTAGGAAACAACAGTACGTTTTGTAGATACGAACCTTAGTGGGGCTTTAAGAACTTTATAAACTGTTACTGCACACAGGATAATTGAACCAATTTTCTATCTTTTATCAGAAAGGCCAAGCCAAACTATTGTATCCCGTTTGTGGTTTGTTTTTAGATAATGACATGGACAGACTGGAGTGAGTTTCAAGAAGGGCAAAGAATGATAGTTTGTCAATTGTGATAATGGGGAATGACTGACAAATTGGCATTTTATGCAGATAAGGCTGGGAAGAAGTCGTTGTAAGATGTGTAAAAGGCTGTTGAAAAGGAATGGGAGAGTGCAGTTTTAGCAGGATTAGAAATAGACCTTAAATGTCAAAAGAATGTTTGATTTGAGGGCTAGCAAAATTTTATAAAAGCAGATACACATACTGGAATGGGTTGTGTAGCAAGGGCATACAAATATATTTCAATATCCAGTACTTCAGTATAAGTACTTGAAATACTTAAGATCAGGCAATCAGGGTGGACATGGATGGCAAAGGGTAAAACCTTGAAGGAAGTAAAGGGACTGGGTAACTCCTCATCATCATTTACAGCTGTTGTGATACTCAGAGTTAAACTTTGAAGTTTGTCAAGTGAATAATACTATATAAAAAAAACAACTTTTGTAATTCTGTGCCACGTCTCTGTACCACAGCTTGGTTCGTGGGACGTTTTCTGTACTTTTAGATTGTGATTGGGACGGAGAAACTCCCAAATCCATGGGGAGCCGTCATTTGCAAGTACCGCGCTGCTGTCAGTAGATGGCGCTGTTTCTCTTCGGTGCATTCCAGTTCTCGGTGCCGCGAGGGGACTCTCCCTAAATTTCGCTTCTCCTATGGAGTCTACTTATCCGTCAGGCTTTAAATAGATTGCGTTCAGGAGCGTCAGATGGTTTGGTAATTGTTCTTAATTTCTTCAGCAGCCTTTATTCCTGCACTATTTTGACTGGCAGAGGATGGTTTTGTTTTTACGTGCATCCGAGAGTGCTCGTATGGAGCCGTGTGTATTCATTAGGGACCAGCCATGTTAAGGTGGATTCACTGAGAGTACCTATGGATCATAATAAAACTTGCAGTTTTCCCCTGAATAACCATTAGAAACTCAAGGAACTTGTAGCTTTTTGCGTGTGTGTGTGTTTGTAAACTGTAAAACTAATAGTAAGTATATCTAGGTGGCTGGAAGAACAGCCCTGTGATGGTATCAGGTGGTAACATTATTATAATTATTGTGTGCTACCTTTCAGACCTGTTTGTTTGTTTGTTTATTAGAAGTGAATTTTGAAATATTCAACAGTTTCATTTTTTTTTTTTTTTTTTTTGCAATGGTGAAGTGAATACCCAAGTGGTGTATAGGAGCCCATTAAGTGAGCTCTGTGTGCTGAGAATGAAAATGGTGTCAGCAGTATTTCCATATAGAATGGGAAGGTTTCTGAGCCCCTGGGAGGTTGGTTGCCTATACTGTTAAATTATTAGAATGGTTTCTGTAGCACTTTTGATCTACATTCGCTGAAGCTGGCACAGACCAAGGAGTGCTCTGAAAAAAAGAGCTGAAATGCAGCCACCCCATTTTGGATGCTGGTATGAACATGGCCAGATTTGCACTAATTAGTCATGATCTCTGTACCAGTGAACAGACCTTGCTGGTGTTAGGGTCACTGGGATGGCTACAGCTGCTGAGTTTCAGGTGAAACTGAGGATCAGAAGGTGTTGTAGTGGCTGAATTTCGCTGCTCTTCTTCTCAAATGCCTGCCTTGTGCCTGCTGTATGGGATCTGAGATGGTAAGTAGCTTCAATAAGTCCAGGCATGTGGAGTTCAGAGAGATGGAAGTGTGCCAGGATTTTGGGGTATACGTCATACAGAAACAGGTGAGGAAGGGTGTGGAGCGACATGAGTGAACAGTCTGTCACTTCTGCCTGAGAAATGAGAGAGAGCAGCTTCTTGACAGGAGATGAGTTCTCTGAGTTGGCCTCTCATTTAAGCCTCTGATGAGATTACATTTATGGAGAAAAATTGAAGGGTCTGGGTAGTATTTTAGAAAGTGTTTTGCATCAAATCTACTGGATGGAAATTTTTTGTGGTCTTTTAGGTGGTACTATTTTGATATATTGAGGTAAACAATTCATCTTGATGCAGTGTGCCACATTTCTAGGAGAGTTATTTCTGGAGAAATACTTCAGTATTTCTTTTTCATTTATGATTTATTGGAATAACTGTTAAAAGAGCAAATAGTAGTTCACTGCTAGTTAAAGGTGAATGGTTTAAGTGTTGGTTTGGAATATACGATGTATGACATGAGTAGATCTTTGGCTTGAAATTCCAGTCTTAGCTTGTCCTTGACAGTGGAGTTCTGGCAATTCCTTGAGGCTGTGGATATGGACAGGTAGGCAGTTCTCTCCAGGAAGTGAAGAAATATATAAGTCATTGATGGTCTAATAGGGACTAAGGTAAATAAAATATAGCTGTATCAGAGGTAGAGCTGGAAAAAAAATTGGTGTAATCTCCCTATGCCTGCTTTCTGTATTAATAGGGCAGAAAGACTACTTCAAAATGGTTTTAAAGAACTAGTGAGGCATGTGCTTATTTTTTGAGCATTTTTTGACGACTGACTTTGAGGCAAGTATTTATGTCAAATGTGGAAAAGTATTAAATGTTGTGAATGTACCTTCTTTTATAAGGTACTTTATAAGATTACTAAGTAAATAAGATTACTTTGTTTGCCTGAAAAAGTGGTCATTTAAATACCAAACTCTGTTACAGTTGCAGAGAAACCCATTTGTCAGGCTCTGTGTTTTTTGTTGCCACTCAGTGACTTTGTGGTGATTGAGGGTCAGATACTCTTGCAAACAGAATTCTCTTTTTTCCTTCTCTTTTGTATATGGTGCTATGTTTAAGATGATACATGTATAATCTACGTACTTACTGTTATGTGTTCTGATCTGTGAATTGGATTAAGAAATGCAGATTATGGGATTGTGATCAAATATATAAATCAGGAAGTTAGATTGCTGACTTGATGGGAAAATTTTGCTGTTTCCTCTCATTCCTTGAAGTACAAATAAGGAAACTGAAATGCACTTTATTTATGTGCCTTATTTATGCATAATAGTTATGGTTGTTTTACAGCTTTTTATCCATTGGAACAGTGTGTCTGGAAATTATTTCACTGTAATAGAGAGTTGGACAGATAATATTTCACTGTCTAGATAAAAAACAATGGGAATTAATTTATGACATTTCTCTCTTGAAGTAGGGTGTCCATAAATGAGATCTCCAATGGCTTCAAACAGCCATTTCTTATTCTTGTGGGACTCTTTCCCTGCTGTGGTCTCACCAGGAGTTGTTTCTGTTGCTGTAGAAAAGGAGCAGGGTGAGGACCATATAAATGAAAGCTGAGTGCTCTCTGGCATAAATTGTGTGGGAGTTCCAAGTTTTCACAGGTTTGAGATAACCCTGGGGGTAACTTGCATTCTGCTTGATGTAACTGTAAATGGACTCTTTTCTTAAGAGGTAGTGCCTCTAAAATATTCTGCTGCTTTCCAGACAATAATCAGGGAGATCAGCTGGCATCTTGTCAAGCATCCAGGCACGCCCCTTGGTTCCTGATATCCTCTGGAATCTGGTGCTTAGAAAGAACTGAGATGGACATTTTAACATTTGTTTGCTGTAAGCTGTAAAATTCTGTGTCTTCAGATACATTACTCAGAGATGTTTTAGGGTTATAATAGAGTTCTTTATGAATATTTCCTTTATAATTAAGTGCTTTTTTTTATTATTTAGCTATCCTGGTTATTTTATATGCAACCTTTGCCAGTACAGCGTGAGGAGACACAGTGAGGATGCAAAATGTAGCTTATGAAGACCCTGTATACTACTTGATTAAAGAATTATTGGATGCATAATTGTAGTCAAGAAAAAGTAAAATAGCATGTTCCCCCCAAAGTGTTTGCAGCCAGGAGAGAACTTGGAGAGGATAATTGTAACCTATTATTGTGGTTAGCAACACTGATAGAACAACTGAATTCAGTAATTCTCATGAAAGTGAAGTGTAGAAAGTGTTCCAGAACAGTATATTAAGAAGACATCATTAAAATGAAAGTTTTGCCAAAATAAGCAAACTTTATATTAAATAAATAACACAAAACAAGGAAGAGGAAACTCTCAATTCACTACAAATAGTATAAAATGGAAAGTCAGCTCAGTACAACTTAGAGAATAACTCAAAACTCATACATGTATAGAGACATATAGTAGTTATGAATGGGTTGCTAGGAAAAATGCAACAAAAGTAAGGTCTGTGTTCATTGAAGTGCCTTGTCTGGATGTATTTTTACAATCCTCAATTTAGAAACAAAAGTAAAGGAGGAAAGTATTAAAATGATAACAAAAGCACTTGGGGCACTATTGAATAAACCAAACATTAGAGTGTGCTTTCAAAATGCTGGCTTTTCCCTGTTGGGGTACCACTGAGGATCAAGGGTAAAAAAATTATCTGTTTTCCTTGCTGTAAGATGAGAAAGGATCTGTAGTTCTTGAGAATCAGATGCTGGGGGTGGGTTACAGTGCATCCCTTCATCCACATCTGGTCAGCAAATTTCCTTTCTCTTGCTCACTGTTTTGTAAATGTCTAGGACTTGAAAGAGGGAAAAGTCCAAGCTTGTATTTAAGGACACAGCCCCTAAATTTTTCCCCAGGTTGGTTGTAGTGTGAGGTTCCTAATCAAAGGGAAAAGAATTATGTTGCTGCACTACAATTGCCGCCGTCAGTAAATGCCGTTTGCTCATTAGTGAATGTTTCTTCTGATTTGTGCTCTCATTTATAATGTGAGAGCAGTGCTTTGCTTCAGACAACCTCTGCAGCTCTGGAGCAAATGAGCAGCTGACAGGCTTGCTTTTAACAATGCATAGCTTAAATTGTTGTTTCCTTAAAATAGGCTTCATATTTTTCCTCAAATCCCTGGTAATTCCTTTCAGATGTTTGTTGTATTTTGCTGCATTTTCAAATGGGAAGACTTGATCCTTCAAAAGAGATAATGAAAGTTAAAACAAAAAACTCACATTAACAAACCAGTGGCTACACATGGTAACCTGTTGGAGGAAAAGGAAGATAAAAACACCTCACTTGCTCTTGGAGTTTACATTCAGGCCCTGTACTACCCGGAGTTAAATTGGCCTGAATGCTGGGATGGGTATGTGGTTGGAGAAGTACCCAAAGATTCAATTTTTTGGGTTTTTTTCTCTCTCTCATTTTTTTTTTTTT